>PPKI02000030.1:0-174647 GCA_003707645.2 Ogataea trehalophila
GTCACTAAAATTCCGGATGGAAACACAACATAAATAGATCTGTAGATTTCCACTTGTTTCTAAAGAAGTTACAATCTGATCTCTTTAGAAGAAAGAGGGGGGAAGTTTTATATATCAAAACTAGATAGAAAATTTTAATAGGAGATGTCTTTATTTGTTATATAATTAACTTAGAGAATCTATTTCAATTGGATTACGCCTATTAAAGATCCAACTGTGTGTTTCCAAAATTAGTCACTAGACCTTGAACAAGTCTCAATTATTGAACTCACTTAGTATGTAGCTCATACTATTTTAAATTACCCCGAGGAGGTATCCATGACTAAGCTACCTTGGATGATAGCCGTGCTACTCATACCCATAAAGAGGTAGGGATACTAGGAATGGGTAGATAATGTTTTCTCAATCCTCGATATAGATAATGTTTTCTCAATCCTCGATAGTTAAAGACAAAGAGATAAGAAATGGGACAATAGATAAGGGATAAAAAAGGACAGTTAGTTAACTGTAGTAGGGATGAGAATGTAGGATAGATACCTTAAAATAAGCATTAAGTGGAGGGTTGGCCGAGTGGTCTAAGGCGGTAGACTTAAGATCTACTGGTGTTATCACCGCGCGAGTTCGAACCTCGCATCCTTCATTTCGTTTTTACATTTGTTATTTTTTGAAATATCTCTCTGAAGAAGAGGAGAAATCTTATCTTAAAGATTAAATGAATTGAAACTGCAGAGTACATTTTTTTTCTCCGAATGTTTGTCCCATTATCAGTTACAGAATTTTAGTAGACAGTGCACTAAATTGCCTATTAAACTATATATATATATATTCAATTAACTATAAGTTGATTTTGCAAAATTAGGCGGAACCAGTTCCAAATGCCTTGTTGAATTCAGTAAAGACAAATCTGTATCTGACATCACCCTTGTAAGCTCTAGCTAAAGCATTTTCACAACCGGCTTCTGAGATTGGAACTTCTTCAATCCATGGACGAATGTTGTGCTTGACACATAAGTCGAATAATTCAATAGCCTCTTTTCTTGAACCTAAAGCAGATGAGCACAATGAAGCACCGTTGGAGAAGAAAGCAAATGGGTGGATCTTGAACTGTTCATCAACGGCTGGTAAACCAACAGATACAAATCTACCTTCAACCTTCAAGATTGATAAGAAAGCTTCGACGTTGATACCGGTCAAACTGGCAGCACAGTTTAAGATAACATCAAAATGATCGTAGTATTCCTTTTCCCAACCTTCGTTCTCAGTGGCAACAAAGGTAGATGCACCCAACTCAAAAGATTGTTCCTTTTTAGCATCGGTTCTTGAAAAGACATAAGTGTCAGCACCTAAGGCCTTTGAAAGCTGGACGGCCAAATGGCCTAAACCACCTAAACCTAAAATAGCAACCTTTGGAACTTGACCGTTTGGTAAGTTAGTTGGGATGTATCTTTTCAATGGGGAGAAGACAGTTAAACCAGCACAACACAGGGAGGCGGCTTCAGATGACTTGATTTCGTCTGGAATGGAAAAGATCAGATGTTCATGAGCTCTAACATGTGAAGCATAACCACCTTGAGAGTTGTAACCGTCTGGGTAGGTACCATCGTAAGTAGTGACCCCATGAGGACAGTATTGTTCATTGTCACTCTTACATCTGTTACAATCTAAACAGCATGAAGCTTGGGCACCTAAACCAACTCTGTCACCAACCTTGTGTAAAGTAACTTCAGAACCAACGTTGACAACCCTACCGACAATTTCATGACCGACGACTTGTGGTAAACTGATGTCACCCCATTCGCCTCTAGCGGTCAAGATATCAGAACCACACAAACCACAACATTCAATTTCAATATCGACACTGTGTGGGGTCATTTCCATTGGCTTGTATGTGGTATACTTTAATTTGTTCCATTCTTTAGTGTCATGGACAGCAAAACCAGCAAATTCGGTTGGGTAGTTAACTGGACTAGTAGAGGACATTTTTGTTATGTGTATAATATAAGATATAAATAAGTTAACTGAAAAGCTTTTGTAGTTAGGACCTGGAGGAGAAAAAAAAAAAACAGAATTTCAAGAGAAGTATCAGTGTTTATATATATATTTCATTAAGGATAACTAACGGTTTAGGTTTTGTGCATATACTGATTTGTAGTGTTTTGTGAGCTTTTTTCTGGTTCCGGATGCGATTAGCTATCTCGTCTCGCCGCATCGGATCATATCCTATTTTAGAAAGAAAACCCGACGAGAGTTAGATACTTTTCAGCCGGGTGAGACAAAACAAACAAAATTACCTGGCTCAATAATACATGAATTGTGAAACAGATGGTGATATATTTCAATATATGTTTTAGTGAATTAAATGTTGCAGAATCAACTCAAGATGATTAATTTTGAAAAATGACCTCCGTTTCTTCTGTTTTCTACAGGTAAATCTGAATGTGACAAGCTCCCAGAAAGTCGCATAATTGGCTGTGCGGCGAGGGAATTTTGTATTGGCGTTCCTCTCTTGCTTTCTTTGGGCCCCGCCTATATTTACTTCAACATGCATCAGATTATTCCGGTTTTTATCCAGAAGTGAGGAGAGATCAATGAATTGACACATATCGATTTCCATATTTTACCACAACAACCCAACCCGTTGGCTCCGTAACCCTTGTTATCGATCTGCCTCCCCAAGGGAGTCCTGAATCTGTTTTCTAGTTGAGCAAAGAAATCTAATTGAGGCTATGTATGCTGTTTTGGTGCTGGTTTTTAGTGCAGAAAAATTTGGGAACATAAAGTGGGATACCGCAGAACATTAACTTATAACCTAATGTTTATTAAAGTACTACAATTATATAAAATGGTAGGTGTTCACTTTTTTTTTTTTGAATGTAATACAGTTGAATCCTGGCTGCAGCAATATAGAAAGGAAACAAAAGAAAGTCGTTCAGAATTGACCAAACCAAATCAAGATGGGAATCTTTTTGTTCTCATATCTGTAGTAATTTTACTCCTTGATTTCTTAGATTCACATCCAATTAAAACAATTACCAAGCCCATCCGAGTTACACTCAATTGGTTCTTTGAGGTTTGATTTTGTCCTTAATTTTTGTTTGGAAAACAGACTCCTAATACCTTCGTTCTATTGCCCCATATATAACAAATTAAACAAAGACAATGATTTTTTGAATGTGACTGGAATATCACTTTCTGTAAAAAAATAAATTGCATCAAATTACCTAAAATTGCAATCAGTTTGATATCTTACATCGTTTTAGAAAATGATGGAGACCAAAGAGCAATCGTTTTTATCAGGGGAACAGCAACAATAAACGAATGAATTCCAGATTTGGATTTCAAGAAAATTAGTTATACACCGTTTGTTGTTCAAGATTTTATAAAAGCTTTCAACTCACTTTCAAGTGGTGCCCACTACGGCATTTTGCTGGTTACAAACTATCCCATAATTAAACAGGCTATTTTTTGGTGATCTCATGAACTCAAGATGCCCTGACTATCAACTGTACATAATCGGACATTTACTGAGAAATGCATTTCCAGAATTGGCAAATTTGGAGTTATCAATGAGTGGAATAGAAAAAACATTGATAACATATGGATCCCTTGATCTTTCAAAGTTAGACCTCACCGCTTGAATAGAGTTGAAACAAACAGAAAAGCCATTGAAAAAGTATTTTTAATAAATGTTTATTCACACTAACAATAGCGTTTCGCTATTTCCCCTTATCCCTTCTAGGGTATAGACTGAGATCCTGAAACCCTGATTTACCTTTTTCCTAGGATGAGTTGACAGTTGTAGATAAATCAACAAGCTCTAGAAAAAGTGATATGGCAAACAAGAAGTTTAAATTTTTCAAAGATTACGTTTCAAATCCTAAAAAAAGGCACCCAAGTTTGAGTTTGATAGAATATACTTTACTCAAATTGACTGAACAATTGGATATTGACTCATAAAAAAGTAAGCACATTAATTTATCATTTCTGGCTTTATCGTATGTGTCAAATGAGAGCCTCACTCATAAAATGATGTACTATCTTCAAAAATGGTGGTATCTTTAGTTGGAACACTTGCTTTGGTAGTAGAATTTTGCTTTCGATTCCTAACTGTCATCTTACATCACCCGTCCTACCAAGTTTAGTGTCCTGTTTTAAAGCTACAGTTTGCTTTATATTTAAAGGTGGCTGACTAACGTACTTAGGAAAAAAGGTATACTTTACGTTAATGGATGCTAGACTTTGTTAAAAACCAATTTGAAGTTAAATGACTAAATTTTATGTTTGATTAGTTATTTGAATTACCCCAAACAAGAGAGGACAATATAAGCATTGGTTAAACTTCCACCTGTTTATAATGAAATACGCCTAACAAAAAAATGGGCTCAAAGCGAACAAGTATTTTCAAGAGAATGAAACTGTAAGAAAACCATCAAGAGACTTCAGATAACAAAAAGAGGGATAAAACAAACTCATAGCGATGGACAGTTTTCCTTATTGAGCTCCATTTTGAGCCGTCAACAATTTGACTCTTCCTATATATTTAAATGTATCCTATTTAAATGTATCCTTTATTTCTATCTAGACTCACTATTGATTAAGATAAAAAGAATATCGAATGAAATACAGAGTATCAACCAAGTTGTCGAAACTCCAAAAAGAAATATATTAATAAAAGAACTAGATCTCTTGAGCTCCAATAATAGCAAATTATCTCGGATAAGATTACTAATGATAGAGTCGAGACTTCTGATGGTGACATATCATTACAAAGAAAATTACTAATAATAAAACCTGCTCTTAAGGTTCTTATTGAAAAAGGGCTCAAAAGTGGAAGCCGAGTTCTTACAGTTGCTGTAAGGTATCTATCCTACATTCTCATCCCTACTACAGTTAACTAACTGTCATTTTTTATCCCTTATCTATCGTTCCATTTCTTATCCCTTATCTATTGTTCCATTTCTTATCTCTTTGTTTCAACTCCCGTCTGTTGAATTGTTCCTTTATGTTTTTTACTATATATAGTTGTGTATTTCCCATATGTTTATTCAGATTCCTTTCCTATCGATCATAAGAAAGGGCATCAAAGAGAATATCAATTTTATTACTCAATCAGTTTTAAATAACTATCGAGCCCTCTCAGTTGCTGTAAGATATCCATCCTACATTCTCATCCCTACTACAGTTAACTAACTGTCCCTTTTTATCCCTTATCTATTGTTCCATTTCTTATCCCTTATCTTATCCTTTATCTATTGTTACATTTCTTATCTCTTTGTTTTAACTTCCGTCTGTTGAATTGTTCCTTTATGATTTTTACTATATATAGTTGTGTCTTTCCCATATGTCTAGTCAGATTCCTTTCCTATGGATCATAAGAAAGGGTATCAAAGAGAATATCAATTTATTACTCAATCAGTTTTAAATAACTATCGAACCCTTTTAGTTGCTCAAATTGGAGGGTTGGCCGAGTGGTCTAAGGCGGTAGACTTAAGATCTACTGGTGTTATCACCGCGCGAGTTCGAACCTCGCATCCTTCATTTTGTTTTTACATTTTTTTAGTTCCTTTTTGCTTTTGCTAAAAAACTCGACTATCTTCTGGTTCTTGATTATCCATTCTATTTTGATTAAGTATATATGAAACAATAGACAGATATCGAGGATTGAGAAAACATTACCTACCCATTCCTAGTGTCCCTGCCTCTTTATGGGTATGAGTAGCACGGCTATCATCCAAGGTAGTTTAGTCATGGATACCTCCTCAGGGTAATTTAAAATAGTATGAGCTACATACTAAGCGAGTTCAATAAAAAGACTTGTTTAAGTTAAGTTTAATCCTTTCTTTGGTTTCTCGAGAATGTTTTTGTTCGATTTTCATCTCATTCTTATTGAGCTAAGTTCCAAACCTTAGGAGCTCAGTTGCCAGAAAGTTATCGTGACGAAGATGGAACCATTGAAGATTTCGTTGAAGGATTAAAGACTAGGACTAAGATACAGGTCAAGTTGAGTAAGCCGGAAACATTAGAGACCGCTGTGGAATTTGCATTAGAAATAGATTCCAACATTGAAGAGCCGAGTCAGAATGGATCGCCCAAACCACTTGCTGGATGGGATAGAAGTGTGAAATTTGATCATTGGAAGTCTAGAGAAAACAGTCCTAAAGCAGCTGATTGGTTAAAAGCACCTAGAGATCCAGATGGAATTCCTAAATATAACTTTCTCTTGAGATCACTAACCACGTAACAAACTAAGCTAATTTAAACAAATTACAAATAGGCTTCGAGGTGTGTATAAGATCTATGAGCGGCTAAATGAAGCAAAAAAAAAAACTATATCTCGTACTCGTATTCGTATATATACACATATATATAGACTAACTAAACAGGTCGGCTTTTCTCTAATCTTATGAGCAGTGAGATGTGTCATGTCAATAGCAGTACGGCCATTTGGGAAAAGATATATTTTATCCATCCATGAACGTTGAAATGGCTAAGTCAATGCCATCTCATCCTGATAACTAAACCATAAAAGGGTGACACCCATTTATAGACAGACATAGACATCTCTCTACTTACAGGATCACAACATTGATGCGATGCATACAGGCATGCAAACAAAAAGGTAACAAAGCACAGCCTTATAAAAAACGCGTTCTAGTTACACCTCACACCTTTAATAGGTTATAAAACATTAATTTATTTTATTTCCCACAAGAAAAACGCGTTTTTCTTTGTTTCGTCTTCTGATTTCCCAATTTGGATGCAACGCGCCCGGCGGACATCTTTCCCTTTCCCTTTCCACCCCTGTTTGATTGTTTGTTTGTTTGTTTGCATGTACATGTGTGTGTTGTTTGTCTGCTCACCATAGATTCCCATTTCCATTTCTCACATTCTCTTCTTCACTGAACTGCCAGTTTCGTTTCATCTCTTTCAACTCTCTTGTTCCAACATCCTTTTACCTTTACGTGAATACTTTGCTTTAGCTATTCTAAAAATTAAACTCTTGTCCTAGTTTTTACTTCCAAATACGACATTTCAAACAAAAACAAGCTAAAACTTCTTAAAGTTATCAATCAATCAGTCAAAACATTTCCTTTATTTAATCTGAAATTTTGAGTTTAATTCTAATATTCATATCCATCTACATATCACATCGCTACCATTCATCGCTAATTCTAGTTATCAACTCCTCTATTAAAAACTACCCAGCTGTTTCTAACTTTTAAAAACTAAAACAAGACCAACCAATACTCACCAAAATTATCAAGGACAATACACGATGAAGATCAAATCTTTATCCTTGCTCAAAGTAGCTCAATCGTTACTACTACTTCAATCTAAAGTACTTGCAACACCAACGGCAGGTTTCCCATTTTCTCAACAACTTCCTGACGTTGCCAGAGTTGGTGAACTATACTCTTTCACAATCAACAAAGAAACATACGAATCGTCGAGTGATGATGGTACTGTTGCGTACTCTGCTGATAACCTACCATCTTGGTTATCCTTCGACTCTAGTAGTTTAACTCTGTCTGGTACACCTTCAACAGATGATGCAACGGACAGTTTAGAATTTAACTTGATTGGTACAGACTCCATTGATAATGGAATTTTAAACAATACCGTTTCTATAGTGGTGTCGACAGATCCTGGTCCAACATTAATTTCAACAAATTCAATTATCACTCAGTTAGAAGCATACGGTTCTACTGATGGTTACAACGGTTTAATCGTTGAACCAAATAAACAATTCTCCATCAAATTTGACAGTGACACTTTTGAAATGATTTCTGGTTCATCCAACTCCATTGTTTCTTATTACGGCAAATCTTTAAACAGAACTTCATTACCACCTTGGTGTAACTTTGATTCAGACACTTTAACCTTTTCAGGTACTGCTCCAACGATCAACTCTGATATTGCTCCATCTCAAGATTTCGGTTTCATCTTCATTGCCACTGATTACGAAGGTTACACTGGTGCTTATGGTTCCTTCTATTTGATGGTTGGTGGTCACGAATTAACCACAAATTTAACTGATGCTGTTGTTGTTAACGGTACTGCTGGCGATTCTTTTTCAGCTGACGTCCCATTGAACTCTGTCTTTTTAGACGGTAGCGTCATTTCATCGAGTAACATTTCATCCGTTAAATTATACGAAGCTCCAAGTTGGGTCAGTGTCGATGACAATGGTACATTGTTAGTTGGTGACATTCCAAGTGATCAAGATGAAAACTTGCTATTAAACGTGACAGTTAGCGACATTTACGGTAACTCAGTTTACCTAAACTTTGAACTTGATTTATTAATGTCGATTTTCACTGTTGATTCATTACCCGATGTGAATGCAACCAGAGGTAAATATTTCACATACACTTTGAACGATGATGATTTTACCGATTTGAACGGTACCACTATCAAAACATCCTTTGATGATGCCGAATGGTTGACTTACTACTACACTAATCACACTTTTGTTGGTATGACTCCAAAAAATTTAGACTCAGTTAATGTTACCGTTGAAGGTACAATGAACAGTTTATCAGATTCTAAATCATTCAAGATAAAAGGTGTTGGTTCTATCACTTCATCATCTTCAATGTACTCTTCAATGTCAAGAACTTTGTCATCTTCATCGATGTACAAAACTTCATCTTCAATATCAGCAACTTCTTCAAGTTCCAGTACATCAAGTGCCGCCAAAACATCATCATCTGCTTACTCATCTTTTGTTCCATTAACTAACTCAAAATCCAGCAATTCCAAATCTTTGGTTATTGGATTAAGTGTTGCCATACCATTGGCTGTTATCATTGCAGCAGCAATTATTTTCTTCTTCTGTTGTTGGAAGAGACGTAAGTCTAACAAGAAGGACGACGAAGAAGACAAAAAGGGTATGTACATTAACCCTCAAGGTACTTCTGAAACTTTGAAAAACGAAGAAGATCACTACAATGACAAAAGTGGTTACGATGCAGATGCTAAAAGATTATCAGCTTTGAACGTTTTGAAATTGAACGAAGCTGCATTGGCCGGTATTCACAATGATGATGATTCCTCATCACTGACTAACGTTGGAACTAACGACGATAGTTTAGATGCTGTTGACGGTGTTGGTGTTGGTGTTGGTGCCGGTGGTAAAATCACCAAATCTTGGAGAAACAATAACAGCACCCAAAATGACGCTTGGAAACCTCGTGACTCTCTGAGCTCTCTAGCTACAGTGGCCACCACAGATTTACTGACAGTGAGAGTCACTGATGATCCAAATAAAGTTAGAAAATCGCAATCAAACTTCTTTGGAGTCAGTAACAGCTCTAATCTAAGTTATTCAACAAATGGAGGCAGCGGAGCCAACTACGAAGTTGTCAGCAACGTTGCTATGATGAGTACTCGCCCGAGTACAAACAGTGGGCTGAAACCAACTGCAACACCACTAACGCGAGACTTCTCTGCAAGTTCCAAAGAAACTTCAACAACAACGTCCTCCTCAACGTCGTTAGACCCAAACAACAACAGTAATTCAAGGTTTGCTGATGCTGCCAGTAATAGCAGCAAGCCAATGAAATTGGTTGATTTCACAGGAAGGGTTCAACAACATGAAAATTATAATGGAAGCGGTGACGAACTGGAAAGTTGTGAAGGTGTCATTGAGAACGATAGTTCGAGAAGCTCAATGTTCTAATTCTATCAGATTTTAATCTGTTGTGATTTCTTTCTGCTGTTTCTGTTTTTGTTTCTGTTTACATGCTTTTTATTTTATTTACCGTTGCTTGTCTTGTTATTTACTATCATCTGTTTGTATTATTATTTGGTTCCCCACCTTTTTTTTGATTTGTTTCTCTCATCTATCATCCTTTCAAAATTTTTTCTCTTTCTTTTTTTACAAAGGTATAAGTTTAGATTTTAGTTTAGTTTCCTGCTAGATTTTTAGAAGGCTTTCAACTTTTTTTTGTTTTCCTTTATTTGCTTTATTATACCTTTTATTTCAGTTCGATTCCCCACAAACTCTTTTTCTTTTCTTCTTTCTGCTTTTTACTTCTCTAATTTCTATTTTATTTTGTATTATCCTTTCTATTTTTATATTTATCCATTCAAATACTAATAATTAAAAACTTGTTTTTGCTTTATATTCTGTTGTTTTATATATACTACGAAATGATTAAAATTAGTAAACAACAAACCAATTTCTTTATTGTGTTTCTGTGTGGGTAAAAAAAAATATGTATTAAAAAGGTATTATTAAAGAATAGGGGATAAATATAATGCTAATATCATTCACTTGTAAAATTTATTGTATATGAAATCAAAAAATTTTAAAACAGAATATTTGCGAGTAACAACTGATGGCTGATCAACCTCTACTTCAACCAATGCCACTGCCGGCACTATTTTATCACGGTTGAACTCATCATGATCAATGAAAACTGTTCAACTTCAATTGTTGCGCATAAGCAGCAGTGTCATATGCTCTTCTTCTACCTTCAACGTAATCCATCATCTCACCATAAGTCTCAGGAACAACTGAGCAGTAACCAGGTTGATCAACTTCACCGCTGGCATCTCTTGGAACATAGAATGAATAAACAAAGGTACCCGAGTGAATCAACAGCGTGTCACTTGAATCCGATAATGATTTGATGTTGGTGTCAACTTTAACTTGGATTAAAGTACCTGGTGAAGAGAAGTATTCTTGTTCATCGTTTGATAAAACATTTGCACTGGTGTCGTAATCTTTCAACAAAGAGTTTAATTCTAGTTTAGATTGGGATTGTTCATCTTTAGGATGTAAATGTTCAGTGTAACAGATTTCAGCAGTCATGAACAAAACGGATCCAACCGGGACAGGAGCTTTGAAAGTGGTGTTATCTAATGAGATGAATCTTGGATTAGAAGATGAGAATGCACCTGCTGCGCAGTAGGCTAGTTCAAAAGTTTGTCTTAGTAAGTAACCACCAAAGATGATCCCATGACGGTTACGGTATTGAGGTTGTTGAACTTGAGTGGCTGATATCTTGGTGTCACTCATTCTCACAATATGTTTTGGTTTATGTTGTTGTAAAGATAAAGATTTTGAAGAGTTGTATAAATTGTGAATCATACGTGATTCTTCTTCCGTTGGTGGAACTCTATCCAAGGACTCCATCTTGGCACGGAGTTTCTTAGCAGCGTTGTGAGATTCTGCTCTTTTAAAATCAATCCATTCTGGTTCTGTTGTTGGTAGTAGTTTGTTAACTGGGTGAGATTTATGCGTGGCTGGGTTTCTAGCGACAAATGTGAAGTTTGCCGATAAGAAACAATCCGATTTGTGTTTGGAAACAATCTCAGGAGTAATTTCTTTTGGAACACCCGACTCGAATGAGAAACCTTTAATACAAATTTCCATTGAAGATCTACCGGTGTAAGTAACGTAACCAACAATAACGAAGTTGTACTTGTGGATTTCATCAACTTTTTGGGTAACGTAAATTCTATCGATTGAAGCAGTAACGTTCATTGGCTCTGCAGGTTTACAATGAGAGGCTGCAACTCTACCAGCAAGAGCATCCAAATCTTGGAACAAATGACCAAATCTTAATCTACCAGCAGCATTAATATAAAAATCTCTCAAGAAAATATCATCTTTGAATGGTAGAGTTAGATAAGAGAATGCATCCCCTCTTGTCTTTTCAATGATTTCAGTGGTTTTAACGTCATCTATAGTGAAGGAATCAATTTCTTTACCTTCAGCTTTTCTTAAAGTTTGTTTGTTGAGAATCTCCCACCATGTGACTCTATCTTTATCAGCCAATCTTTTTTGGAAATCAATGGCATCAGCAAGTATGGTAGATGTAGCATCTGCTGCATCTTCAGGAAAATGTGAGTCATCGTTGACTCTATAGGTTGATTTTTCCGTAGAGTTGAAACGCACTGGGGTGGTCGTAGCGGTGGTGGAGGAGGTGGAGGCGGTGGACCTTAGTATAGATCTTGATAGATTTAACGGAGAGCGCTTTGAAACGATTGACTTTAACATGATTGCCGTTTTCACTGAGATTTGAATATTAGTAAGAGAAAAAATCTTTTGGATGGGAATTGATCAAAAGGGATAAATGAGATATTTTAAATAGTTGTTTTAGGTTGTTAAAATTTTCTACGCTTAATATTATTCTTTATCACAAGGAGGAGGACCCATCAAAATTTTTGTTTTTTCTGGCTCTCTCTATTTTTAGAGGGGTAAGTAAGCGAGAGATAATAAACGATGGGGTATTTTTAATCAACAAAAAAAAAGTTTAATAAAAACACTCCGACCGGCTCCGGAGTTCATTCCCGGAGATTATCAAAGCGAAGCGGTAATGTTTTGTATTTTATTCTTAATTTGCTCCGGGTCAAAAAATCTTTTGAACAAATCGACGTTTATCGACCGTTCAGTCTATTTATCGACCTTTTTTCAACATATTCAAGTGAATGAGTGGTCTACTTACTTAATCCACGTATATACGTAAGCGTACTACGTAAGATATACACCATTATTGTATTGTTAATGTAAAAAAGAGCATCAAGAGATGAGCAGATTGTTCTCATCGAAAAAGTTTTATTCTTTACTTGTGTATCTTGTGACTATACACCCTCTCTTTTTTTTTTTTTACCTATCTCTCTATCCCCTTTTCTTTATTTGTGCAACCCAGGGTTTGAAAAAAACAATACTTCTCAGTGGTCAAAAACACTAATATCAATGCCATCATCATCGCTTGTATTCAGATCAGACCCTTCACCAGAGCCAGAGTTTAGACTTAAATCGATACTAAAAGGTTTCCAATGGTCATTCTCGGGATCCTACAGAGCTTTCAGAAATCCAAACCTATTCAAAAATGAGTTCAAGTGGAAATTCTTTCGGGCCATTGGACTGTCCATTGGGATGCACATAGCCATTAACTTGATTGACATATTTATATTTGCATTAATTGTGCTTACTTTAGCATATCTGCTCAAAACATTTTATCCCGACAGAGAATTCCAAGACATTTCTACGATGACAGAAGATATCATGTTCTTTCAACAGCGCCTGCTAGATTTTCACCCGTTTTTGATCATGTCTTTAGAACTTTTCACCTCTCAATTGGATTACATCTTTTTTGAATCAATGTCTTTTGCTGATCGGATTTACATCTTGAAGCATCCAAACTCCACCAAACAATATTCTGCAATTTTGCAATCATGGAGATTAGCAACCAATAACAATGACGATGATGATGATGATGACAATACCAACACCAACAACAACACGGAAAGTTCATTGATACTTTTACCTCCAGAAGCTGATAAAACTGGTGTTGAAAATATCATAGAACTGATCTCTTTAATTAAATCCAACATTCCTGACAAGGGAGTGGCAATATTTCGTTTTTTAAAATTATATAGAACTCAAACGTCATTCTTCATAAATTTATATACACGGAAAAAAATTAAATACATTGGCAACTTTGTCATACCAATAGCTATGTTCAAACACTTGAAAAATTTAGTAGGTATTACCTATGCTTTGCTATTTTCCATAATTTCCTTTGTTATCCCTCAAGAAAAATCATTTTTTCTTTTGAAGCTTATCATCGGAACCAAGACTTTATCAATGTCACTATTAACACCATATTTTGACAAACTGCCATTTTCTGAAATTCAAAAAGAAAGGTGGTATAGATCCAGATTCGGTGTCTTGTTTGGATTCACTTTAGGATTATACTTGGTTATACGTATGCCTGTTATTGGATTGTTAAGTTTTGGTTTTGTTGAAGGCGCAATGGGGTATTTAATCACCAAAATTACTAATCCGTTACCAGTTGATGCTGATGGCACTATTAACCAATCAGTTTTGGATCAGTGGATAGAGAAACAATGTTCCTGGAATAGCGATCACTCCGAAGAAATTGAAGAAGTGCCAACAAAAGAGAAGGCTAGCTAATCGTTTTCTCTTTTCTTTCCTCTTTCTTACACCGCTCTCCCCCCCACCCCGTTTTACACTTTTTTAATAGACCTTACAAGCATATATACAGTAATCTGCATCTACGAACAGTTAAGCTATTCAAAGATAACAGCTTCTTTATCATGATAGCTCTTTCTATACCGTTACTCAATAACTTTTTACTCCCTTGTAAAATGATTTTACCGTTGAATCAGAGATTATTATCGAGTTAACTATATGTTATGTTCTTTCTAAGATTAGTTTTACTCTATTCTAGTTAGCGGCTTTTTTTCTTCTTCTTCTGGAAAGCCCTTGGGTTTTACCTTGATTACAATGTATGGGGTATTGGTGATCTACAAAAGATATTAAAAAATAGCAAGACAAGCAATCTGACGGGCTACGGACTATTTTATATAAGTCTTTTGTTGTCTTCCTTGAAAGATCACAATTAAAGAAAGACAGCAGTGGTAGATTGACAATTCTGATTTCCTGTAAATAAAATCGACGTGTATCGACGCAATATTCGAAGGTGAGTGACAGAGTGAGAGTGAGACACCCCGTAAAACTATACGGATACATTAGTAAAAAAACACGTACACCCCCTGTTTTCTTATTTGTTATATGTTCGATCATCTATTTTTTCTTTATAACTTAGTGTTTGAAAAAGTTCATTAACTGGTTAAAAGCTCAATACCAATGCCATCATTGCCTGTAGTCATATTAGACCCCTCAGGAGAGTGGTTTGGTTTTAAATCGATACTAATAGGTTTCCAATTGTCAATCTTAGGATCCTACAGAGCTTTCAGAAATCCAAACCTATTCAAAAATGAGTTCAGGTGGAAAGTATTTCAGGCCGTTAGCCTGTCCATTGAGATGTTCATTATCACTAACGTACCTATTTTTTTATTACTTATATTCTTTGTTTTAGTTGCCGCTATTCGTGGTGAAATACCCCAACACACTGATGGTGTGCTAGAAGATATCATCAAGTTTTTCAACACGCAAGTACTAAATGTTGCTCCATTTTTTATCATGTCTTTAGAACTTTTTACTTCTCAACTGGGTTACATTTTCTTTGAATCAATGTCCTTTGCTGATCGGATTTACATCTTGAAGCATCCAAACTCCACCAAGCAATATTCTGCAATTTTGCAATCATGGAAATTATCAACCATTATCGATGACAACAACACGGAAAGTTCATTAATACTTTTAACATCTTCTGATGGTAACAGTAGCTTTGTTATAACTGTCACAAACTTGATCAGATTTATTAGATTCAATATGCCTAAAACAGAAGGCCTAAAAAAACAGCTCAAAGCAATATTTAATTTTTTAAAATTCCATATAACTCAAACAGCATTCTTGATATCGTTATATATACTGTCAAAATTTCCGATTATTGGTAACTTTGTAATACCAATAGGTATTTTCAAGAGTTTGACAGATTCAATAGGTATTTTCCGTTCTCTGTTAATTTCCATTTTTGCGTTTTGTGTCCCTGCAGACGATTCTTTTTCTCTTTTGAAGCTCATCGTCCAAACTAAAACTTTATCAATGTCACTGTTAACACCATTTTGACAAACTGTCGTTTACTGAAGAGCAAAAAGAAAGATGGTATAGATCCAGAATTGGTATCTTGTTTGGATTCACCTTAATATTTCACCTACTTATACGTAAGCCTGTCATTGGCATGTTAGCTTTTGGTTTTGCTCAAGGTGCTATGGGCTACTTGATCACAAAAATCACTGACCCATTACCGACCGATACCGATGGCACTATTAATCAACAGGAATTGGAGCAGTGGATAGAGAACCAATGTTCCTGGAAGAACTATTACAACGAAGAAATTGAAGAAGTGCTTGCCACTTCCTTAGATGAGTTTTTATCCATACCTGAAGAAGTAACAAAAGAGAACGCTAATTAATAATTATCTCTTTATTTTCTTTTTTCCTTAAACACTGTTATTTTTTTCTGCGTTTTTGCCCTTTTTCTATACACTTTACAAGCATATATACAGTAATCTGCATCTACGAACAGTTAAGCAATTCAAAGCTAACAGCTTCCTTATTA
The DNA here is from genome assembly GCA_003707645.2 of Ogataea trehalophila. NCBI lineage: Eukaryota > Fungi > Ascomycota > Pichiomycetes > Pichiales > Pichiaceae > Ogataea > Ogataea trehalophila. The sequence goes on from PPKI02000030.1 coordinate 16,007, forward strand.
ATGCACGGCTACTTTTCCCTTATTAAACAAAGGCCCTTCTTCTTGTAAAAAAAGACTTTACCTGTAGAGCAGAGATCATTAGCCAGTTTACTGTATGACATGTTTTTTTGCTTACTTTTTTACCCTATTCTATCTGGTGGTTTCTTTTTCTTCTTCGTCCTCTTCTGTGCAGACGTCGGGTTTTCCCTTGAATATAATAGAGCCGGACCGGCGCCAAGCACCCACACACATGAAAAATTGTTACGTTGTTGCTGCTCTATTGGGCGGTGTTCAGTACCAGTATCTTTCGATGGACGGCTTTTGCATCTTTTTGATAACACTTTCAATCAACGATTGGTCTATCAGTTGTATATTTGGAAGTTTAATTGAAGATAACACGTATATATATATATATAAATTTGTATAACTTCCAATGCCATTTATAAACCTGCTCTTTGGTAAACAATTGGTATCATTTATATAGACATACTAACCAAGCTTCGTTCGATTATTTTTTTTCAAAAGATAAACCCAACGGCAATATGAAAAATAAGCCAAAGCACACACAATCAAAAAATAATAATAAATTGAGTTTTTTATATTGAATGCAGAAATCTCAATCACTTTAAATTAATTTCAAGATCTGGAAGGCTATTGTGTAAAGAGTGCCAACCGGAATAGTTATCACAGCGGATAAACTTCCACGGAGATTACCTTTCTGCCGTAAACGTCTTATTTATGAACAGTTTTGTTAAAGGGCTTTCGTTTCCTATCTAATTAAATTAAAATCTTGTTTTTATTTTTTTTTGTTTTCTATTAACACTTTGAGATTACCCACACACAAGACACGGATCCTAATCAGGAAATACCTTTTGCTCCGGTTGTACTTTCTTCGTCAATTCAACCTTGGGTTTATCTTGAACCCTATTGTTTTCTTATCATGTTTCCACTTCAGATATAGTGAAAAGCAAAACCTTTTGAGTTGAATAATTAAAAATCAATTTATTACATTCATAAAGTGCTAGGGTAGGAATGTGCTGCATATTTGAATTTGTAAATGAAAGGATGATGTCTGCTCCTTTTTACAACTATAAATACTGGTCAAAATGTCCCTATTCAAAACTTTAACTCTCCATCCTTTTTTTCTTGTCTTATTAATTCCAATCTTTAATTCAACAGTTCACCGAATAGAAAATTTATACATTGCAATATGAAGTTCTCCACCATTTTTTCTGCTGCTGCTTTGGCCATCTCAGCTTCTGCCTCTCCAATCTTTATGAAGAGAGAAGAAGCTGTTTCAGCTACTGAAACCGTTGAACTTGCAACCCATACCGCTGGTATCAACACCGTTGTTTATGGTAAGCCATATGCAATGTACAAACCAAAAATGGTCATCATCAACATGTTTACCAAAGAAGAACTCCCATTCTTATCTGAATTCGAACTAGTGTACAACATTTCGGTCCCAGGTCTTTCCCCATTGTTCCCATTCGTTCACTGTAATGCCAATTACTCATTATGTCAAGTTACCACTGGTGAAGGTGAAGTCAATGCTGCTGCCACTATGTCTTCTCTAACTTTATCCCCAATCTTCGATTTCAGTGAAACTTACTGGATGGTTGCTGGTATTGCTGGTATTTCTCCAACACAAGGTACTTTAGGTGATGCTACATTTGCTAGATTTGCCGTTCAAATTTTGGAACACGAAGTTGACGCAAGACAAATGCCAGCTAACTGGACTACTGGTTACTTCCCATATCATGCCACTGAATCATCGGAGTATCCAGGTGTTATTTACGGTTCCGAAGTCTTTGAATTGAACGGTAACTTAAGAGACAGAGCCATGTCTTTAGCTTCCACCCAAGAATTAAGCAACGGTTCAGACGGTAACATTGCTTTCAGAGCTTTATACGATTACGCTCCAGCTAATCAACCACCAAGAGTTCACGCTTGTGATACTTTGACTTCAGACACTTATTGGTTCGGTTCATTATTGGATGAATCTTTCGCCAACTACACTTCTTTGATCACTAATGGTACTGCTACTTACTGTACAACTCAACAAGAAGACAATGCTACTTTAGAATCCATGATCAGAGCTGCCAAGCATGGTTTATTAGACTTTGGAAGAATTGTTGTTTTAAGAACCGCTTCTGACTTCACTTATGCTGATATTTATGACGACGAGACCGTTACTTTCTTCAACGACATTTACCAAGGTGGTGGAGCCATTGCTAGAACCAACGCAGTTATTGCTGGTAAGCCATTTATTGAAGACGTTTTGGCCAACTGGGATACTTTATACAAGGTTAACGAGTACCAAGCTTCCAACTACTTGGGTGATCACTTTAACACTTTGGGTTCAACCATTGAAAAGACATGGGGTGTCGATTACACCGAGTAAGTTTGGTTGTGTATCCTTACCTAAGCTTCTTATCGTCATAATATAGATAAATAGACATCTTATCTTTTTGTTTTAGCACATTGTGCATTTTTCCTATTCTTACGTTTTACAAAAGGCAGGCCTTTATTATAAATATTTAGCTGGTTACCCAATTGGCTATCAGAAGCACCTTGCCTATTTTTTCCCTCTCCTCTTTTATAATTATAAAATTTAGATTTTTGATTCCCTATTATAATTTTTACATTAAAATTGTATTGTTGGCACTGTATGCATATATGTACCTAATCGCTAACCGTGATAAAAACATGAAATCCTTCCTTCACACCATTTTGAGAATACTGCACAATATTTAAACACCCGCATCATCATAAGCTGCATGCAGGAGGGGGGAAGGGGTTTTGGCTAAAGCCAAGAGCTCTCGGCGTGGACGAACTTTTTTTGTCTTAGCAGGGGGTCAGCAAAGAAAGAAGTGAGTGGCTTCTCTATATCTACGAATCGATCTCTACACTTTTTCATAGAACAATATGATGCAAGTACTCAGTTGTATTGTATTGTATCAAAAAACCCGCTGACACTGTTACTGGCAGATGGATAAAAAATTATTCTCACCCAATTTCTCTTGTGAGCTTAGGGTGAGTGCTACGTCCAAAAGATAACGAATAGAATTTTACACCTAGCCAAACATAGTTCTCATAACTCAAAACATGTATTTATATATATAATGCATAATATTCTACTAAAAATAAAAAGAAATTAGTAAGGTGAAAAGTTACAATAACTTACGCTGAAGACTTGAAGAGGTCTTGGAAAAATGAAAACATTTGAAATACACACATATGGCCGAAAGTGGAAAAATATATTTCTTGATGTGTGTGGTCATAATTGATATCGGAACCCTGTTGTTATTTTATAGTACAGTTAAAGCGAGGGGTTGAGGCCAAGATAGTGAAATGCTTGCCTCGGAAGCACCCGTAAATACATCTCTGTATTTTTTGCGGATCTTGGTCTCCTATCAAGATCGATCTTGATTGTGCACTTCTAAATTGGGTGATTCTTCTTTTGTTCAAATGAATCAAACTGGGACTAATTGCGTACATCGACGTCAAGTCGCTCTCGCTTCCTCTCGTATGTACAATTTTTTTTTACTCGTTTATAAACCAAAAAGAAACAAGAATTGCTACAGTAAGGGCCGCGGCTACTTTTGGTGCTGCTGCTGCGGTTTGAATACACTAAAGATCTACAGGATTACTGAACATTGGAATTTGAGAAACACTATTCAATTTATTGAGCAGTAGTGTTATTTGATTCCACTTTCCTTACTTAGTTAGTTTCTTTGAAAAGTTGATTGAAAATTCAAGTAATATGGATTAAACAGAGTTAGTAGGCTAAAAACTTGGAAAGTTGAACATTGTTTATAAATAGAAGTTTTGTTCCAAGGCAGGAACAAGCACAAGAATAAGGACACACATTTCAACTGGGAAAAGTCTTAACTTTAAGTCTGTTGGACACCTTCCCTATCCGGCCAGCACAACAAAAGCTGAGCGCGCCAGCCGGACAGAGCGGGGTTTTTCATCACACGAGCTTCACATACTACTCAAAACTGGGTACCGTGATGCGCACTTACTGCCCGCTGGGACGGGGGTGACATAACAGGCGGTCAAGATACAAGTACCGGGCCGCACCAACAAGGTGGGGAGCAGTAGCGTAGGAATTTTACTCGTACGAGCTGAGGAAAGCTGTGAAGCGCTTGTGTGAAAAGTTGCAGGTAAGGCAACGCAACAATTGGAAAAAGTTGATAACATTGTACTCCCGTATAGCGGTTATGATAAAAAAGATTAAAACCAATATTGCTATCATTTTCTTTGTTTTGAATTAGTATCAGTAATAACGAAACAAACGAGTGCAAAAACTCACCCTCTGGCTTTTTCTTGATCGCTCAGACCTAATGGTGAAGAAAAACCAGTTCTATACTTGATAGGATAAACAATTAGGGAAACAGCCAATGAAAAATTCTTTCTTTTCCTTCAATTTCACTATCAGTACTTAGCATTTCTTCTTGAAAATTAGTTGTCTAAAGATAAAATAAGAATATATGAATTAAAAGCTGCAACTACAAAATTAAATGATGAAATCCACATACACAAGTTTCGTTTCAGACAACTCTGCGGCTCATCCTAATTGGGAAATTTTGATTGTTTGAGTTCCTGCAAGCAATTATCATTCTTAATTCAATTTGTGTGTTTTCAGTAACTTATTAGCACCAATTAGTACAATTTCGGTTTCTTTAGCTGGGGATGCATAACGAAAAAAAAAAATAGTGTACAAAATAAAATAGGAATGTAAACAAACTATTTTAACTTATTAGGAAACTTAAGAAATCTATTGAGCCGTCTTTGATAATTTATCACTTAATTTGGTTGTAGAATTGGTAATTCCTGGTGTTGTCTTTCGGATATTCAGGGAAATCCTTCAACTCCTACTATATAAACCTTTCACCATCCAGTTTTATTTTTTTCTTTTGCACCTTCAAATCTTCAATTGAAATTTTTACAAATTGGAAAGAATTGGATTCAAAGAGTATTCTTCTAAATCAGTTTAGTCAATCGCTTATAACTCACCTCCCCTTTATATCTCGATATAGAATGCGTTTCACGTCTTTACTTTCAACAGCCATTGCTTTGGCTTCAAGCACTTTAGCTTATGGCTCCTCTGCCACTTCCTCTGTTGCTGTACCATTGAAGACTGCTGGTTTGAACGAATCAATGTACGAACAATACGAAGTTTACAAGCCACAAATGTTCTTGATTAACATGTTTAGTTATGAAGAAGAATTATTCTTGGAAGGTTTCGACTTGACTTACAATGTTACTATTCCAGGCTTATCCCCAATTTACCCAGATATCCACTGTAACGCTAACTACTCTTTATGTCAAGTTACCACAGGTGAAGGTGAGATCAATGCCGCTACCACTCTAACTGCTTTATCATTATCCCCATTATTCGACTTGACTGAAACTTACTGGTTGGTCGCTGGTATTGCCGGTATTTCACCTTTACAAGGTACCATTGGTGATGTTACTTTTGCTAGATTTGCTGTCCAAATCTTGGAATACGAAGTTGATGCCAGAGAAATGCCATCCAACTGGACCACTGGTTACTACGCTTTCGGTACCACTCTCGCAGGTGAATACCCAGGTAACATTTACGGTACTGAAGTCTTTGAATTGAACGAAAACTTGAGAGATAGAGCTGTTAAGGTTGCTTCTACTGTTGAATTGAGTAACGGTACCGAAGGTAACGCTGCTTTCAGAGACTTATACGACTATGCTCCAGCTAACATGACCCCAAGTATCAGATCTTGTGATACCTTAACTTCTGATACTTATTGGTATGGTGAATTATTTGATGAGACTTTCACCAATTACACTGAATTAATGACTAACGGTACCGGTACCTACTGTTCTACCCAACAAGAAGACAATGCTACTTTAGAAGCTTTGCTAAGAGCTGCTCAGTACGGTTTAGTTGACTTTTCAAAGATTGTTATCATGAGATCTGCTTCTGATTTCACTTATGCTGATTACTTCAGTGAAAGAAACGAAACCACCTATCTGTTCAACGAAGTTTCTCAAGGTGGTTCATGGGTTGCTATTGAAAACTTATTCTTGGCTGGTGCAGCTTTCATTCAAGATGTTTTAACTAACTACGATGAATTATATTCCAACCACACCTTTATCAACGACAATTATATCGGTGATATGTTTGGTTCTCTTGATGAACCAGATTACCGCGAATGGGGTTTAGATTCATGGGGTACCGCTTAAATCACTCTAATCAAGCTGTAACATTTCCATTCAACCTTGTTTTCTATTTTAATTTTTGATTTCTAAGTTTACTAATTCTATTATGCTACTATACTATTAGGGAGCTTACAGGGATAAAGCAACTTTTATTTTTCCAAAAATCTTTACCAATCTTTTCGACTTCTTGCACGTTTTATCCTTATATATATATATATTGTTTTACCTTATCTTTTAGCTAGATTGTTTGTGATACCAATACCTTTAACCTAGCTTTAGAAAAATAAATATATTCCTTATTTCATCATATATTTCTGATAACAAATTTGTAGACTGCAAGTAAAGATAAACGCAATAAAAAGATAAGCGTACTATTACCTTAACAATTACCTAAGCCAATTTATTTTTCAAGATAAGCCAAGTCATGAGATTTTGAAGTGAGTGAGACAAATACAAATATAGGTAGGTCAGTTCTATTCTTCTAAACAACTGTGGTATTATATCTTTTATAATGATATAACTGTCAATTATAGAGCGGAAGGATGAGTATACCCACTGATATTTCCCATTGGATACGCGATGCTCATCAACAATTATCACAGGCAGAGAAAATCTGTAACGAAGCCAACAATTACATCACTTCAAGTACAGAGAAACTTACATCTAGAGAGGATAAATTACCCAAATTGATATATTATTTGGACTCTACAAGGCAACAGCTTCGATTACTCGGGATAATAAAAGATTCTTTGAACCTCAGTTTGAATGAAGTATTGGGTAAAAAAACGAATCTGAAAAATAAAATAAATAAAGACATTGATAAACTACTGAACACCGTTAAAACTTTGAAACACATTAAGATTGATCAATCCTTTAACAGAGAAGAGACAACCTTGTTTGAATTTATATCTGAGGAAGAACTAAATGATTTATTTTATAACATTGATGAAAATTTAAGAGACACCGACGAACTAATCAAAAATAATAGAACCGATGCATTGTTAATTAGGTTACATTCAGATTTAGATAGTTTGAATAACGAATTCAATGGCTTGGATACAAAGTTTCACGACTTAAAGCTTGATGATATCCACAATTCCAACGATCCGATCAATCAATTATTGGTGATAAACAATGAATTAGAAATTGATATGGTTTCTATATTGGAGAGTTTTAACAACCATTACGACCAATGCTTAAAAGGTGACGCTGTATTACAGGATCCAACGATACCCCAAAGTGAAAAATTGGAATTGATAACTGTTTTACATAATGATGTCAGTGAATTACCATCTGTTTTAAGTTTTTTGAATAACGACTGTGACATAATAATCAAAAATTGTAAAAAGATAGACAAAATAGTTACTTTTTTTGATGCTTTTTACATAAAAGTTGAGTCATTCTTGAAAGATTTGGCTAAATATGGTGAGTTGAAACTAACTAAACAACTTGAAGAATTCAGATTGATAAATAACAGCTTGAATAACAAGCTATTGAGATTGGAAGAATACAAACATAGCATATCGCAATACACCCAAGATTACAATCAGTTCATCAAATCCTACTATTCATTAGTTTTGGAACTTGATCGTAGATCAAAACTCAATTTGAAAATGGAAGTATTAATAGAAAATCTCAAGATAAATTTAAACGATTTGATAAACGATGATTTTGAAAGAAGGCTAGAGTTTTTGGATGTCAATGGTGACTTTCTACCACAAAATTTGATTGATATGAATTTAATCAACAAATCGACGCCTAAAGTTGAAATCAATTTTGAAGTTGAGAATTTACCTGTATTAAGTTCTGAAACTATTAATGAAGCTAAACGGCATATCTAATATTATACAGAAATTGAAAACATATAGTTATAAGGGTATATATACAGGGAAATTATAAGCACTCTATTTTTCTAGTATTTACTCATTGATAGGAGTTTTCAAGGTTTTTGAATTTTGAAATAACTTCATCAACCGATAATTTTTCAACTTTCCTGTTGTCTCTGGATCTAATGGCGACAAAGCCATTTTCTATTTCTTTATCACCAATCATGATTATATAGTTGCAGCCTTTCGAAATGGCATCTTTTGTCCTGAATCCAATAGTCTCGTTTCTAGAATCAATATCAACATGAAAGTTGAAACCAGTTAATTTTGAAGGAACTTCAAAATTCTCCCTTTCTGTTTCGTTCGATAAAGTCTTTTGCAATTCATTACAGTAATTAACGTGCGAGGAATTGATAGGTATAATGACTGCTTGTCTTGGTGATAACCAGAATGGCCATTTACCTTTATATTGATCTATTAACAACGACAAGAATCTTTCAACTGATCCGAAAATGGCTCTATGGATCATGATTGGTGTCTCTAAAGCACCTGTATTACCTTGGTATTCAAGCTTGAATCTCTGTGGCAACTGGAAATCCAATTGAATCGTAGCAACTTGATGTTCTTTACCAAAATTGTCCGTTAACAAAATGTCAATCTTTGGTCCATAAAATGCTCCGTCACCTTCTCTAACCAACCATTTACCTTCACCAACATTCTCATTCAAAACTTTAGTTAATTCACCTTCTGCATGATCCCATTCTTCCACAGTACCAATATGGGACCCTGGCCTAGTTGATAGCATCATCTTGTAGTTGTCAAACCCAAATATGTTGTAACATAGTTTAATTAACTGTAGAGTCTTTGAAATTTCATCACCAACCTGTGATTGCGTACAGAAAATATGCCCATCGTCTTGGTGGAAACGACGAACTCTGGTTAAACCGGTTAATGCACCGCTGGCTTCGTTTCTATGCAAGGAGGACCAATCACTCAATCTGATTGGTAATTCGTTATGGGAACGAGAGAACCTACTAAAGATCAAGCAATGACCTGGACAGTTCATTGGTTTTAAACCATACGTAGTATTTTGTTCCTCGTGGTCTAATTTAGAAAGATCATTACCTTCCACCTTAAACATATCTTCTTTGTAGTTGCCCCAGTGACCGGAAGTTTCCCACAAGTTTTTTTTGTAAATTAAGGGAGTGATAACTTCAGTGAAACCTTGCTTTTCTTGTTGCAACTTCATGAATTTGATCAACTTGTTAAATATACGAGTTCCATGTGGCAAAAAAAATGCGGAACCCGGAGAATGGGGATCAATCATGTATAATTGTTGGTTTATTGCAACTTGAAGATTGGCTGTGGATTGAGATATTCCAGCATCTTGATGACTATCTTGTGGAGTTGGATGTGAAGCACATAATCTTCGTATGACTAAAGGCGCCAAACTTGTTGCTGGACGAGATAGTTTGAGCATGGCTTGTAATTTTTATAATTTATATAATTATATTTTTGGTTCCCTATCAATCTGATGAATTGATGGATGGTGATTGAAAGTTGATGTGATGTTATTTTCTTGAATGATCGAAGTACCAACACCGGTAATTTGTCTGACATAATCAATTAGAGCTTCCACCTCCAACGGCTTTTTTGCAGTTTATATTTCAAACCCCGGACATGTATATATATAGGGATCTGGTTCAGGCAAGCTCCCTGTTTCAATTTGCGTGTTTGGATCCTTATTATATGTATACGTGAATCTGCTTCTATAGTTTTTAGATCATGTACCTCAACTGGTATGCACTACTGCTCATTTTGAAAGGAGAAGTCGGTTGTGACAAACCGATAATTAGCCAACTACGCAATGATTGGAATAGAATAAAACTCATGAAGATTCATATAAAAACACATATATAAGCTCGTATAGTGAAACTATAAAATACAAAAAAGTGAATGTTGTAAGAGTATAACAGTGACAATGAATAACTAAGAAAAGAAGAGATATCAGCCACTTTACTTGTTAGCATCAACTATGTACAGATGGCCAGGAATAAAGAAATAAGAGAGGAAACCAACCACAAAAGAAAAAGGCAAAGAAATTAGAACTGTATTTACTTCTTGGAGTTGTTCGCAGCTTCTTGGTCCAATTTAAACTGTCTAGCAAGGTCAGCTCTGTGCTGTCTATCTTTCAGTTCATTATCTCTTCTTTCTAATTCTTCAATCCATAGTTTTTCTCTCATCTTAGCTTTCTCGATAGCCAGTTCTTCATCTGATTTACCTTGCACAAATGCTTGGTCGTAATACATTGAACCAAACAATAAGGCAACAATAGTTAAACCTTGCAAACCAACTCTCCATCTGAACCAAACTTGGGCACCTTTAGCATCACCTCTTCTGACACCCTTGGCAGCTAAAGCAACAGCGATACATGTACCTAAACATCCAATTGGGACTAAAGGTTGTTGCTTAGATTTGAATAAAATCTTCTCCAGTGGGGACATACTGTATAGAAAGGCGGGAAAAGAATTGTTAGTACCAAGAGACATTGTGTATGTGCTATGTAAGTGTAAAGTTTCATACTTACTCCTCTAGAGGATCGTCAGCTGAAGATGGGTAGTTTTGCGAAGCCATTGTTGATATCAGGATATACTTGTTCAGTCAATGATAAAATTGGTAGACATAAAAGATATATAGATATTCATATAAGATGAGAAGGAGAGAGAGTTATACATACACAGTGGAGCAAGCAAAAGTAGCAAAATCAGGACAATTATTCGTTCTCTTAATCACAAAAAAAAATCTCAAACACCGCACTTTGAAATTACCTAATCATGCCTCTTAGCACCACTTTGACAACAACAACATCAATGTTAACTAATTCTTGGAGATGTTAATACCACTTATTATCGGTAAGCATGCTAGGGATAGTAGATGTTATCTTTTATATACAGAAACAAAGTAGCTAACCAATTATTTGTTTAGAAAACTAAAAAAACACACACAATAATAGTACATTATGAATCTTACAAAGACGAAGGTACAGCAGGTGTCACATACATATATAGATATATATATAAATGATGATACAATAAAAGTCACCATCTATTCTGAAAGACAAGAAAAGAGGCAAAAAAGATACCACTATCTTCTTTTGATACGCTTATAACAAAGTCCGAGACTTTAGCCTCAGTTTCTCTTGCTTGTATAACTGTAATCTTTTGGACTAACAACCAAACCTTTACCCTTAATAGCCCCTCTATAGATAGTTTCAATAATGTCAATCAACTCTTGTTTATCACTAACAAGGAAATTCAACTTGTTGTTATTCCCTGTTCCAAAATCACACATCATATGTTTATTACGATAAAAGAACATTATCGTCATGGGGTCATACAATTCATACATTTCATTGAAATCAGGAACTTGATCAATATCACAAATATAAATTGTGGCAAACTGTGATACTTTTATGGAAATGTTGTACAGGAGCTCATCCATCAACATGCATTCTCTATCAACGTCTCTACCAAATCTAATGACGACGATTCTGTCATCTTCAGAGAGAATTGCTTGATCAACGTGCCAACCAGTTTTAAGATGAGGTAAAAAGACACTTCCCATATTATAATTTCTTAGGCTGTTACTGTAGTAGTATTTAAAACTCCTTATAATACATACACCAATGGATCCATCTAAACCATTCATGTGTACAAAATACCATAATTTGATTATACTTAAAGTTATACAAAACAAAACTTTGTGTGCATACTCAAAATATCTCACCAGCCATCACCGGCCACATGACACACAGCCTCCGTTTTAACACACCAACCATAAATTCTATTTCTCATTTCCTCAGACAAACAAAGAAGTTGACAACTAACAGAGAGGCAAGTTCATACCTTATACAATTATTACCATCACCATACTATTTTATACATCCAACTCAATCCCAAGTTACTAGTTGGTCCCAATCTTAAATCTCAATTATCGGTAGTTGAAACTTACATACACGTTCAAAAAACTATTTAAAATATCAGTTTTATTGTTTAACTTTTTTGGCATATCCCCAAGAATCACAACCCAACTAAGAATAGTTATATATCAAATTAAATCAATTAAAAATGTCAGGTGCACAAGCTTACGATCCATACAACCCATTTAACGATGATGCTAATGCTGAACAACAGCAAAAGGCCCAGTCCGGTCAAGCCATATATAAATTACAAAAGGACTTGGAAGAGACCGCTGGTGCAATGAGAAATAATATTGAACAAATCAACCAACGTGGTGAAGCTTTGGAAGATATCGACACTAGGGCCAACGACCTATCAAACAATGCAAAACTGTTTAATAAACAAGCTAATCAAGTTAGAAAAGACATGTGGAAGAAGAACTTGAAGTTGAAGATGTGTTTGGCATTGGTGATTATCATCATTTTAATTGTTATCATTGTCCCAATCGCCATTCATTTCAGTTAATCCTTTATGAAATCCCTTTCATCACCATTTTTTATTCTATTTGAATTGAGTATATGTACACGTATACATATAACTATGTTACTCGTCAACCCTTGTTACCATTCCCAATTATTTGTTTCTTTTGGTCCAATTTTTTTGTTCAATTGCTGCCCGAATCAAAGAAACCTATAATTGAGTTGGAAAATCAATATGTTGGGGTGGTTTTTCTTATCAAATCATGAGCTGTATACTTCTTTTGTCTTCTTTGATGTGTTTCTTCTTTCTCTTTTTATACTATAATGTTATTCCTTTGAATGAGAAAAACAAAAAAACAAAAAACAAAAACAAACATATATTATTGTAAATTTAGTTATTTACATATATCTTTTATACTTCAGTTGATTTTTTCTTTCCTCGGCTCCTGTATCTGCATTTCCAACAACCAGTATGTAGCTGCTACTGTAGTGTTCAATTTACCACTTAGAAACTAGACTGATACATTCCAGATTTCCTGGGGATTTTTTTGCCTTTGCCGCTAAAATCTCGGACTGACATGTGCTTTAATAGTTCATTTTCTTGTTTCTTTTAACAGGTTTCACACAGAAAGTTTTATGAATATAGAGGTATCTAATAAACACGGGAGATGAATATATATATACATATGTATGTATACGAAGTAAAAAGATATATACGAAAGAGAGAGGAATAAAAAAAACAACAGTAATATAATAATAAAAAATAACGGGATTAATATAAGATAGACAATCAATAAGATCAAAATCAAAATAATGAGAAAAACAATAGATATGAAACAAAGGAAGAATCAAAATACAGGATGTAGAAGAGAAAGAGCAATTCCACAAACAAACTTAGAAAAAAGGCAAGAAAAAGCTACACTAACATTAATCATTTTCTATCATATTCCATTACTTTCTTGTATCATACGTTGTTGCATAGATTCTTGAACGGTCGCATTCTTGGTAACTAATTCAATGATACGTCTGATTATAGGAACGTTCAGCCAAGCTGGAACATATGCTTCCACTCTATGGAATGGTCTTAGTTCAACGTGCCTGAATGGATCTTCAAAATGGCCTTCGGAATTGATTGGTTCAAAGTAATCGGTGAATGATCCAGATTGTTTGACTTTATCTGCAAGTGTCTTAGTCACGGCTGGTGAGATTGGAGTTTCGTATTCAGCAACGTAGTATTGTGAAATTAATTTCTGAATTTGAATTGGTTTCAAAGCATAACAGATTTCAAAGATTATTTCAATGTCATCAGGTGTGTTTTTTCTTAGTTGAAGTAATTTAGAAACCTGTAGAAGATGTGCCAAATAAGTTGACCCTTCTTGGATGTCATGACCTTTACACCATTCTTCCAATCTAGTAACGTTATAATTCAATTGTAAACCCCTCTTCCAAGAAAGAAAGTTTCTTCTCAAAATTAAATCATTGAAACATAAGGAATCAACAAACTTCAATAGTTCAACAATAACAACATCAATAACGTGCTGTTCAATAAAGTACGCCTTCATTGACCAATAGACATTGTTGAAGAATGTTAAGATATCATCCATTTTATATTGCGGATTGTTTTGGAAAACCTTGGTTAAGAATGGTGATGATTCGGGGGCAACGAAGCCAGGTAAAGCTTGAGCCAAAACCACTGCTGAAATACACTTCTTTTCCAATTCCTTTTGCATTTTCTTCATCCACATATTGTAAATATTGTATGATAAGGATTCAAAATCTTCCTTGACAACAGCAACCAACTTCAAATATTCATCGTATTCAGAATCACTCATATCTTTACTGATAGCATCATTAGCAAGTATAGTGGATTGTGCATATGCAACAAAAGAGTATAATTCATGGGTATTTGTTAACCAGAATGCACCATGTGAAATAACATCATCGGCTTTTAATTCATTAACAGTTGCTTGAATAACCGATAAAACTTCACCTAAAAAGGATTCACTTTCAGAGGTCAAACCTAATCTCCACATATCACTTAAAATAATGATAATGATTCTAGCTGGGAATAACACTTCTTTTCTGGTTAATTCAGATGCAACAGATGCAGCAGGTAATTTCAAACCCTTCAGCAAGCCATCAACAATTTCTTTATGTAAGGATTTGGATTCTTTCAATAAACTCCATAATTCGCTGTTAATAGCCTCCAAATTAGATTCATCTTTAGTTGATGTAGTGGTAATAATTGAAGCAGGTCTTGGTTCGTAGTTACCATTAGTACCGGAACTGAACCCAAGATTTGGAGATCCACCCATACCGGCAACAACTGTTCTGTTGTTGTTACGTGTTGGCGTATGAACGGCAGCACCTCTTGTCGACATTTGTTTTTGTAATTCAACTAATTCTTGTTTCAACTGTAAAATGGTCCCGTTCAAAGAATCATTTTCGGTTTTGCTATCATCCAAAGCTTGTTGTGCTTCTTTCAATTGCGTAATGTTGTCTTGCAATTCTTTTCTCAAAGTCTTCTGAGATTCAATCAACTCATCAATCTTGGCTCTAGCAGTTTCATAATCAATTTGGTATTTGCCAATTTCTTTGTTCAATGAGGAAATAATCTCATCGTGCTTTACTATTGTGGAATCATATCTTTCATTGAATTCCAATTCTCTTGCTTTGAAAGTTTCCGAAGAAAGTTTTGATTCGTTGACCAAGCTCTGTAGTTTTTCTATTTCACTAACCAAATTTGAATTTTCATGGACTCTCGCAGATAATGATTGGGTTAGTTCAATAACCTTATTTTCCAAACTATATTGAACTTCCTTCAACTTATTCACAGATTTAGCTTCTGCTTTTAATTCTCTATATTCAACGGCAGCTTGCTGTCTACGGTAGCAACTTTGAGAGAAAACAATAGCTCTTAAATGTTTCTTGTATCTAGCTCTGGCTTCAAGACCCCTCAAAGCAGTTTGAATTGAAGTAGCTGCATCATGACGTTTCTTTTTAACCAGATTGGCTCTAACAAATTTACCACGTAATAACGCTTGTAATTGGATCAGTGACTCAAGCACATTGGCCAATCTAGCTCTGACCATATGCCCTCTAACTAAGGATTGAATCTTAGTGGCTGATTCACTTTCGAGTTCTTTTCTAATCTTCTCACGAACCAAGAATCCTCTAATCAAGGATTGAACATTGATCAAATGTTCCCTAGTCTTCAAGTATTCTTGACGACCATAATGGCATCTTAAGTTCTTTTGAATAATGGTTGCGGATTGCTTAATTTTGTTCGATCTCATTTTTTCTAGCAATGCCAAAATACCAGCTTTGAAGAAAATCTTGGTCTTACCGATTTGATACTTATATTCATCATTGATTGTTTCTTTCAATATTTCTCTTGTCAGTTCAATTGCTTCCCTCTCTGTTGCTTGACTTGTTAAGAATTTCTCCTTCTTGCTTGAATGTAACAGAATTGAGAAATACATAACAAATTCAGGATATGTTGATCTTGATGGGAAACCAGCACATGAAATCTTAATTGTTTCTAAAACACCACAAGCTCTCAATTGTGACAAGACCATAATAGGATCAAATTCCCAAGCTTTCTTTTCTTCATTTGGTTTGATACATCTGATATAATGAACATTGGTAGAGTTAATGGTATTCATTAACTCAATTAATGAAGATTTGAAAATAGAACCTAATGTTGGTTTTCTGACAACTTTCTTAACAGATGTAGCGGCAGCCGCTTGTGCACTTGCGAGTTTTTCAGCAGCTTTATCGACAGTCGACAAAATATCCAACAGCATTTCATTACTTGAAGCTTTCAAAGTTTCCAAATGACCATCTGAAACGGTATCTCTATTTTTTTCAATAAATCCTTCAGAATTATAAGAAACTTCTAATGCATAATGGCTGATAATGAATTTATTGTTACCAAATCTTGGCTTCTTGAAAACTTGATCATGTGGTGCTTTGTTTAATGTTTGGTACATCTTCTCGATCCAAGAATCATCACTTCCAGATGGTAATCTAGATTCCTCATCCAACAATGACAAAACACCCAGTCTATTTTCAATAACATTAATACACGGTTGGTTGTCAGAAAATTCAATGAAAGACCATTCAATTTCTTCTTTAACATATTCTTCTTGCTCTAATTTGAAAACGTGTTGAGTAAATTCTTGTTGTAACTTTTCATTGGCATAGTTGATACAGAATTGCTCAAAGGAATTCTTTTCGAAATGTTCAAATCCATATATATCCAAAACACCAATGAAAGTTTCAACTTGACTCTGTAGTTCAGGTGGGCATAAATCAGAGTTGACATAATCAACTAGCCAGTCAAACATTGACGAGTAAATATATTTAGCAACAGAATCTCTTGCAACAATTGCTTGTTGATGGTTCAAACTTGAGACAATCTTTTCAGATCTTGTAATGATTTGTTTCTTGACAACCCATTTACTGAATTCAACAGGGTTTAATCCCAAAAGATCACATGCCTTGACCAAATTTGGTTCATCTGAAGATAAAATAGCATCATTTCTTGTTTTAGTAATTTGAATGTTACCAATATGTAGTAAAGCAGCCAAGATTTTGAAAATGGAGTGTTGTTTAGCTTGGTCAATACCGACCAACTCCAGAGATTCACAAGTATCTTTGAATTCTTTAGCATCATCCATTCCTTCTATTTTTGGCATACCCCCTTGATTTAAGTAGTAAAATTCCTCAACTGATGTTAATCCAAATTCATTTTTCAATTCAGTAGGAAGACCTTCCATCATTTGGTAAAAAATATGGTAGTTTCTTTCTAATTTTGGTTGGAAAACCAATCTTGAACGTTCTAATAAATATGTTCTAATTCTGGCACCAATAATGACTATATCTTTGTTGAATAAAATTTCTAAATATTTACCAAATCTTGAAGAATTATCATTTCTAATGGTCTTAGCATTACCAAAGGCTTCCATGATTGGATTTGTGGCCAAAATTTGTTTTTCAGTTTGGGACATTTCTTGATTTTGAGAATGATCTGAATCAACAGTTGCAAAGTATCTCATAATGTATTTAGCAGAAACTGTTTTACCAGCACCAGATTCACCAGAAACAACAATCGACTGATTTTTCTTATCGGTTTTCATACATCTATAGGCATCTTCAGCAATGGCAAACAAATGTGGCTCTTCTTCTCCTCTTCTTTTACTTGCATATCTTTGAATTCTGTGGGATGAATATAATTCATCATTTCTCTGAAAAGGGTTGATGGCAATTAAAACAATACCAGAATAAGTATAAATACTAAATTGACTGTATCTGACTCTAATGGCATTCAAAACAGAAGGTTCATTTAAATGTGACAATTCAGTTAAATCTTCCACGGTCTCAACTTGATTCCTCAACAGTGGTAATTCTGAATTAGTTTCCTCCAAAGAGCTTGTCTCCAAATTGATTGTTCTTTCTCCATCTTCACTTAACAGCTCAATTTGATACTTATCGTTGTTGTTTGTAATTTCTTTAACTTCAACTCCTAACCAACCTTCTTTTTCATCAGGGATCCAACAACGGCTATAAGACAAAAGTATTTTTAATGTTAGTATTATTTTATCTTTTCTTTTTGATTTTCTTATTGATCTGGGTTTCTGAATATATAGAATTGAGAAACACTTACGTTCCTGTTTCAAAGTGAGTTGTCATTTGGTTAAATAATTCCAAATTGTACCTATAAATCTGCAATTATATATATATCTGTAAGTCTAGTGAGAGGAAGGAAATAAAAAATCTAGTTTCCTTTCCATAGATATCAATGAAATCTGAAACTGCACTATTATTAACTATCTAGTTGTAAAAGTGAGTATGATGCTGAATTCAGATGATAATATTTTCTTTCGGATATTACAAATAAAAAAAAAACTTAATGGATTTGAGCTTAAACTTAGACAATTGTAATGTTACAAAACAGCTTATAAATAGAGAAACAAACAAACAAGTCATTTTATTAGGTTATTTGTTTTCACTGAGATCGATCGAAACAAACCAAACACACCAAACACTTTCTTTTCTAAAGAGAACGCGAAAAAACAAAGAAAATTCGGCGTACGTCGATTTCAAACTAGTTTTACTAAACCAACCCCAGAACACACCTCTTCCTGACTCCACTTTCCCTCTCAATGTATATAGTCGCCCTTATTCAAAAAAAATATTAGCATATCTTTAATACATCTTTAAACTTTCATAAAATCAAACGTATCAGCTATAAAAAAGACTAGTTTGGTAAGCATTAGTATACGGAACTCGTTGTGTGTAATCAGAGATACCCGCCCGCATCAAAAAAAGAGGCGTATCATTTGTGGCGTCGATCGACTAACTGTTGAAAAACCGAGGCTGTGTTTCTAACACAACAATTCTAATGTTATCGGCTCTGCTTTCTCCTTCTTTACCTTCTGTTACATTACAAATCAGGTTGTTATTCCAAAAAAAAGCTGAAAACTAGATTTTCAAATGCATAATTATTTCAGGAAAATAGAATAAAGATGGTACCGATAATCAAAAGATACTCATCTAGTAATAAAGTAATAAATAGACGAATAATTGCTTAACAAAAACACAAAGAAAACAGACAAAAAAATACGTTCCAAACAAACTGTATATATAATGCTGAAAACTATCAAAACCATACCTAAAAGAACCAAAACCTCAAAACCAACTACAAAAATTCTTAAAAAAACAAACAGAGAAAAAAAGGACAAGAATATCAATAAAAATTAGTTATCCAAGATAACTTTATATGTGCTGATCTCAAAAGCTCTACTGGAAATTCTGAATTCATTCTTCAAATCACCAATAATTTCCAGCTCACATTTTTCTTCCTCCAATAAATTTGTTTTGAAAACCTTGAATATTCTAAGCTTACTTCCTAATTTAACAGTTGCCTTGGAAACACCACCCAACGACTCATAAACTCTTAAAACAATCGTTTTGTAACCGCTATATTTTCTAGGCATGTTGTCCAATTGCATTCCTTTGTAATCAATTGCAGTATCATCATCCTCACCTCTTTTAACATTACTCAGAATCAAATTCTCATCACCAATAATTTGAACGAATTCCTTGTCCTTTGATAAAGTATCGTTTTCAATTTCTTTGTAATAGACGTTAGTGACTCTATCGTTAAATTCCCAAGCTGCTTGCACCGTCTCAACACCAAGTGTACCATCATGGGGCATGAAAGCATATGAGAAATCGTGAGGACCCATATCAGCATGACCATCTGGATATTTAGGTGCTCTTAACAAACTCAATGTCATCAAATTACCGTGAATCGAACCACCATATTTATTGTTGTTTAAAATAGAGCAACCATAATTGAAATCACTGAAATCCATAAATTTGTGAGAACAAACCTCAAACTTCGCAGTATCCCAAGAAGTGTTGAAATGTGTTGGTCTCTTCGTAATACCGAATTGGGTTTCAAAGCTACCAAATTCAGAACTGATTGTCACTGGGAACTCAACCTTTAAGAACTTGTAAAGTTCTTGCCATTCAACATGACAATCAAATTTCAACATTGTTTTTTCATTAATATCATTCAAACCGTTCAATGAAATAACGGTGGAAATTGAACTGGTTGCGGATAGTTTGTGATCAACTTTCAAAGATGATAGTAGTGGACCTGATTCAAGGATTTCAATATTTGTTGAGGATTCAATGTACTTGAATTTTTCCAATGAAAAAAGTTCAGTGTCCCAAGCAGGGAATGATAATGGAGTATCTGCAAACATGACAAATTGGTTACCACCTTTCAGTTTTGAGCTATCAATAATCTCACGAGTGTTGACCAAATCAATTAGAGAGACAATAACACCGTTCGAATTAATTGAAGCTTTCAATTTCTCATTTTGCAAAATGTATAAATCTTCACTCACTTGAACTAAAGAAGAAGGATATTTAATACTTGAAGATTTTTTTAAAGTCAAAGGTTTCATGATTGAAGGATTCTCAATTGAGGATTCAACAGCCAAATACTTATCATTTTGAACAGAGTTCAAATTAAAGGATTTTGGCAAACAATCTTTGTTGAATTTCTTCAAATCAATAATTTCAAATCTCTTCCATGGCAAAGTATTAATTTTCAAAATTTCAATGTTTTGCTTTTTTGAATCCAAGTCTTCCAACTCATAAATCTTGAACAATGCTAAAATTTCTTTGATCATTGAATACTCAGTTTCAATTACTTTACTCAGCATTGGCCAAACATCATCTCTATAAACCTTCTCAATACAAGAACCTGGAAGAACATCATGGAACTGACATAAACAAATATCTTGCCATAATCTATCCAATTGTTTGAGCGGATATTTATAATCCTTCAACTCAATTGAGGCTTTAGTAGCCAACCACTCTAAATCCCTGATCAACATCTCTGAGGATCTCATGTAGTTTTTAACCTTTGCTTGTGATGTATAGGTACCTCTATGGAATTCCAAGTATAATTCACCCCTCCAGGCTGGCAAGTTTTCTGCATTGTTGGTATCTTTTCTGATATCGTTATAAAAATCAGAGATAGTACAATTCATTTGCACAGTTGGCATTTCACCACCAACAGTGTTCGCTAAACCTCTAACTCTTCTCAATTTTTCAATCATTTCATCAGTTGGACCACCACCACCATCACCTTTACCGTATAGTAACAAACCTTTTTGATCATTGTATAAGTTATGGTGACCTTGAATAGATCTCTTGACATCACCAAAATTAGCAGCAGCAGTATAGGTGTTTGCAGGAGGCATATGGACCAAAACTTGGGAATTATCAATACCAACCCAATTGAAAGTATTTTCAGGGAATTGATTAATGTTATTCCAAGATAATTTTTGAGTCAAGAAATTTGGCATTTCTGCTAATCTACACAATTGTGGGATTTGTGAAGAGTATCCAAATGAATCTGGTAACCAATAAATGTTAGATTTAACACCAAACATGTTTTCAAACCATCTTTGACCCATTAAAAATTGTCTAACTAATCCTTCACCAGATGGCATATTGGTATCGTTTTCAACCCAGGAACCACCCAATGGGACAAATCTACCTTGCATAACATATGTTTTAATTTTTTTGTATAAATCAGGGTAATAATCAATCAACCACTTGAAATGTTGAGCTGCAGATGCAACAAAAACATACTCTGGGTACATTTCGATCAATCTAATTTGAGAAGACCAAGATCTCGCAATTTTGGTCTTACTTGTGGCAAAATCCCATAACCAAGCAGTATCAATATGACAATTGCCAATGGCATAAACATTGGCACATTCATTAACTTTACCTTGTTGGAAAACTTTCTCGGAATCAACCATACCACCCAGGTATTCCTGTGCAATTTCTCTACATTTAGTAATAGTTGACTCATCAATTTCATCAAAGGTATCCATGATTCTGTTGGCAACTTCTCTTGCTTTATGTTTTTGTGGACCGTTCAACTCTCTAGCAGCATCTCCAATAATCCAAAAATCGTAATATAATGCTCTAGCTTCATAGTTCGGGACGAAAATATCCGCAGAATTCAACCGATAAGAAGGCTGAGTGGATCCAAACATACCATTACAACCCATTTCCAAATAAAAGACAAATTCTTTGTCCGTTTTTAAATACCACTCTTTAGGAATGATAAATTCTGTTCTTTCAGAGTTACCGGTCAAGCCTTGAATAGGCAATCCATCTTCATTGAAGACCATGCCTTCGTTACCACAATCCCACTTCAACAGCACATTTGGTTCATTCTTCCAACTCATTGGAATTTTAACTGTAATTCGAAACCAGTGAGATGACCATGCAGGTCCAAACGAGTCACCTTTACGGCATGGTTTGAACAACTCTAATTTATCAGGAACGACAGTACTGAAGAATGGTTTTGTTAAACCTGGAGCAGCCCAATGTTTCATGTTAATGTAGCCCTCTTCATCTTCTGATCTTTTCCCATTATCGAATCTCCGCTTAGTGTAAAATTTAGGCAACATGATACCTTCGTACCCGCCACTGGTGTTGATGAACTGGCGTAAGCGGTTTTCATAAATGGAGTCGACTGGCTTGAAGTGAGGAGCAGTGTTTAATTGTGGGTATTTAGAATCCAACCCTTTTGAAGATGAGTAAAAAGGACTGGCATCAGTTGAATTGTAAAAATTTGAGGACGACATAGTTTTCAATATTGGTTTGAATATAATTATTGAAACAGAAAAGTGCTCTTTTATGTCTTCTTAACTTATCAAACGGACTACAATTTTCTGTGTTTTCTTCAGTAAAGCTTTCTTGTAATCAGTGAACTGTTTAAAGTGTCTTATATATATATATTTGTAAAATAAATAAATAAATATTAGGATAAAAGCTCATTAAAAGACAACCAATTAGGTATAGGTGTTAAGCAAATCCTACAATTAAAGCATATGAGGATATATATATATATGACGTTGTGTAAGATAAGCGAGCATATTTGACTTTGTGGGGAGGGAGGAACTTGGTATTCAATATATACTACAAGGCGGTGTATATAGAGTAAAAAATAATCGCAGCGCTGTATAATGCTAATCACGTGATGTATCATGTTGTTCTGCTCATTTGTGTATTTTTCCTATGTTGGTGTAAAGAAGTTATTGCTTTCCCAATTTGGAAGAAAAAATAGTAATTAAAAACAGTGCGGCAAAATGTCACCATGGCAACCGAGACTGTTTTGCAAAAAATGCTAAAACAAATGTCTTTCTGGCTTTTTTAGGTACCGCAGGTGTTGTTGTCGTGTCACCTGGCTGTTTGCTTATTTTTAATGTCAGTTCATGATCTGAAACTGAAACGCCAAAATTACATGTATCGCTCAAGTATTGAAAAATAATAATAATTTAATTTATCGAAAAACCCGGAAGTAATAAATAAAACCTAAAAAAGATAAAATGAAAGCAATCTATCAAGCAACAAACTGTTTGATACATATGAAACATACATATTTGAAATAATTTTTGTAGCACCTGATGGATTCATCTCGAAGCAGTACAAAAGAAAAAAAGAATAGTGAAAACGAAAGCAAAATAATGTGTAGCAAGTAAGCAAAAAAGTAAAACGAGGGTTGATAAAAAAAAGATGACTAGTGGGATAGACTAAATGGCACTCCAATTCCATTTTTTGTATTGCAGCAAGACATTGAAATAATTTGGTATCAAGAAAAGGTTTTCAAAGTCTAAAAAACAGGATAAAAAAAGGAAACGTAAAAGCAATCAAAAAGACAATCATCCACAGTTATTTAGTAGAATCTGATGATAGCTGAACCAGATGTGACAGTAACGGTACAACCATCAGTAGAATCACCACTGAAGACACCATTTTCATAAGAACAATCACCGTTAATTGTGGAACCACTTGAAGCTTCAATAACAACAGAGTAGTTTGGAGCATCATTGTTGTTTGGGTTTGGAATCAAGGATAAGTAAGTGTTACCGCTAGTGTAACCAGCACCAATGACTAATGGTGCCCAGTTACCAACACCGGAACCAGATGAACCCCAGATACAACCATCTTCAACAGAAACACCAGCGTTGTTAACGTAATATTGAGCAGAGGTTAAACCACCTTGCCATTGGAAGTAAGAATCTTCATCAACAACGGACAGTGGTTTCTTACCACCAGCGGATAATTCAGTTGGAACACACATGTTTTCAGAACCTGGGTAATCGGTTCTACATAGAGCAATTACATCATCAACTTCAGACTTAACGTAACCAGTTTCCATACCCCATTCACATAAGTAGTCAGAGTCGGTGTTAGATCTGTATAAATAACCACCGTCACAGTATAAACCACCAATAGACATACCATTGGCTGGTTGTTCGGATGGCCATTGGGTCTTTGACATACCGGCTTGACAAGCGTATGAACAGTAGTAACCGTCCTCACAAGAGGATGAGGTATCACCGTTGGATTTCATAATAGAAGCCCAACCACCAAAGTCTAACCAAGAAATTGGGACGACACCATCACCGGATGGGAAATCAGAACAAGCAATAGTACCATCTTCAAATTTGTTGGATGGACTAGAGAAGTCAGATAAATCACCACTGTAACCAGATGATGAAGATGATGAAGAGGTCTTCTTTGGAGCAGCAGTTGAAGAAGTGGTCTTGGTGGAAGAGGTTGAGGTTTCTTCATCAGAAGCAGAGGTTGAGATTGAAGAAGAGGAGGTGGTGGTGACAGCTTCAACAGCGGTGGTGGTGGCCTCACCAGTTGCAGTAGATGAAGTTGCCTCAGTGGAAGTAGGACCTTCGATTAAGTTACCGTGTTGATCCATAACGATAGTTTGGGTTAAGTAAACAACGGCAGCATCTCTTTTGTGGACATGATGTTGGTGGATGGCCATTGGGGCAGCAGTAGCTAAGGTTGCTAAAGCTAAACCAGTGAAAACTTGAGAATACTTCATATTGAGAAATGTTTTGAATGGTTGATGTAAAAATTTAATTTGATCAAAGTTGGATTGATTAAATGTAAGTTGTTGGTATCAAAAAGAAAGACTAGTAGTTAACAATAAACAGTAGGAATCGGTTAATATAAAAAGGGAAAGGACTTAGTTCTAGTATAAAGGAATGAAATAACTAAGTAACTAATTATATTAGATTGTTTTGTATATATTTTGTAAGAATATTTAACTTAAAGAATGTGAATAATACTAAAGATGATTGATTAAAAGGGAGGGAAAATCGAAAAAAAAGGGGAAGATTATATTATCAAGATTTAAACCATGTATGTGGATCTGGGAATACCTTTATTCTTATAGACAACAGTAATGCATTTGAAAACAACAAGCGTGCACAGACTAATATGACAACAACGGGAAAAAAAATTTATTGGTAGTGAGCAGGACTATTTCTCATGGGGAAGAAAAAAAAACTAACAGGGGAGTGCGCGACACTTCCAGGGGGAGCAAAAGGAATACTTACCGCGGAAATTTGTTTATTTATCTCCTCCCCCTCTCAAGTTTTCACGATTATTCAATTTGGCGGTCAGCGCCTTTGAGAAAAAGAAAACACTGCACGTAGTATATATGTACATGTTTCCTAATCGGGGTATAAGTTTGTGCATTTCGACAAAGAGATTTTGAAGTACTTGGCGTGGAAGACAATCAATCACTTATTCATCAAATCATAGTTGGAGATATTATACAGTAATCAATCAAATCGGTTGGCTTCCCTTTTTTCTTAATCATATGACTGATATCAACAAAAAATTTGAATTCTTGTTTCAAAAGTCAAGCAAATTTCAGTTTATTGTTTGTTTAAAATTTATACGTATGTACAAGAAAATACAAAGCTTTATTTTTACAGAAACGGACCTCTTTACATTCAAAGCTCTCTTACTTTTGCCATCCCACCATCGGTTTCAAGTTCTCCAGCGAGAAAACTCCCACTGAGTAGTGTATTTACCATTTCAGATGCATTTCATTTTGACCTAATTGGGAAACCGCCGTTCACTATTGTGCTGTAGACTATTGATTCTTTGAAAGGTTCAACAAATGTTTTTGTAAAACTAATGTAAGATATAACTGGGAGAAAATAGGTTTTCAATATAGCAAGTCGGATAGATGAATAATACAAAATTCATAAAACTTTTCAAGTAAAGAAATCTTCATAAGCTATATGCACTGCACTACACCTGTACATGTAGAACATCTTAAAAGAATTGCAATTAATAAAGAATCTCTGAGCATCCTTATAAGAAGACAATATCTTGAATGAAAAAAAAAAAGCTAGAGATCGAAAAATCGCACCTTTTCAGCACATTGAAAAAAAAGGAATTTAAATTTATGATTAATAATAATTAAACAATCAAACAAGAAATTAAAATTAAAATTTAAAAAAAAAAAGAAAACTTTTTCATGTACTACATTGAGTATCAGAGAAGGCTATTTAAACGGTAGAAACATTAAATAGCCAATAACATTACTTAATATGTTGAAATGGATAGCCAGATTATGGCATATAACCAATTTTAATTATCACATAGACGGTATACACATAGTTATTAGTTTTTCATAGCCGTGTGACTAAAACCTATTCTCCATGTATGTATGAGACATGAAACTTTCTCGAGGATCTCATTCGCTCCCCCCTTCCCCTATACATTCACTCCTGTATATTAACAAACACGATGCCTTTAACTGGACTTGAAACACATCACAAAAAAGTTTCCAGCTTGTTGCCTGTATGTTTCTGATGAATCAGTCAGTGATTTAGTCAGGTTAGTAACGAGATAAAGAGATTCATACAGATACACAGTAAACTATCAACGTCATATCGCACATTATACATACCGTTTTATTCACGTTGTAAGACTCACTCCTGTCCCCTGTAAGTCTTCTCCCTCTTGCTTTTCTAAGCATTATTAACGCTTACCCGAATGTATATCCGCTACGAACCAATGCATAGGATAGTTGCTCTTGAATTTTCTATTAATCTACTCACATCATGCAATTTTAGAGTGGATAATATACATCCATATACACAGACATATCCTTTATGTTATAGCAGCTCTCGATGGCAGTATTATAAACCTAGCGATTACCTGTCACTACTACTAATGATTTACTGCGTTTGTATTAGTACCCGAGGTAAGTTTTTCTATGGATTTTTCATGCACATTTCACCAAAAAACAATCTACAATACCTCTACAACAGTAAAATGTACCTATCGCAATATGACGTTTATAACTTTCTGTTCTTGTTACCTGTAATATTAATAATAACAGTCAGTAAATATATGTATGTTGATTAAATAGACATAAAATCCATCACACCTTCATTATACTTTAAGGAACCATCCCTGTCGGTGAATTGACGGCGATTATATAACCTCCCTTGAAATCTCTCTCCCTTCACAAGACGAGCAAGAAAGGAAGACTGACAGAATGAATTTAAAATCCCCCTGACAAGATCATTCTATTTGCGTCACCAACGTGACCAAACACAAAGCACCTTCGATAAAGAGTTGATCACTCGATAAGCCCCAATTTAACAGGGGTCGAAAAGGAGGTTGAGGTTGAGTATATTGTACTGCGCACTGGTAAGCATCAAAATCTAATCAGTTGTGTACCTACTTGTATTCAACCTAATAATAACTCATAAAAGGGGTATAGAAGGGAACGTAAGACGAATTTTCAAGAAAGCGTGTTCATACACCTTGTTGTTTACATTTAGTAACATTATAATAATAAATTCTACGGATTTTGATCAAGACATCTAAATTTGTCGTCTTATTGAAGGATCAGGTTTGTGTTTTTGATCAAAACAGAATACAGGATATTGCACACAAAAACCAAGAAAAGAAGATATTGTAATACTTCTACTAGTTTCATTTCTGTTATTTCTTATGCCATCGTCATACACCCAGTATTTAAACTAGTTGAACAACGGGGAAAAAAAAGTTCAGGATACTAGAATCGATCATCCCAAATCTTACCTGCATTCCGAAACGTATAAATCAGGCAACGTAAATCCAAGATTATATAGACACCTATTATATGATTTCATACATAATTCCTTTTCATTTTTGGTTAAAAGCCAGCACCAGATATTACTTTCAAACATCACTGGTGACGGCATCATCTGCAACGTTATGATAAATATCAAATCTTCTCTGGGTTGTAATTGGGATGTTTCTTCTAGCTTCATCAATAACTTCGCCCTTCAATTCAGAATAAACAATATCTTCTTCATGACCAGCTTCAACAAGCACATCACCATTAGGATCAATAACCATCGAGTGACCGTAAGCTTGATAACCTCCTTCTGGGTTTCTGGCTGGTGAACACAAGATAACGTATGTTTGGTTATCGATAGCTCTGGCAACACCAAATTTGGTCCAGAATTTAGGTCCTGTCACGGTATTGAATGCACCTGGGTAAATCATAGAGTGTGCACCGGTTCTAGCCGCCACCATTGCTAGCTCTGGGAATCTAATATCGTAACAGATAGCTAAACCAACTTTGCCCAATTCTTCATCAAGTCCGAAAACAGTAGCTTTGTTACCTGGTGATAGCGTTAGTGATTCTTTGAAAGTCATCTTACCTGGGATATCAATATCAAACAAGTGGACCTTTCTGTGTTTACCAATAATTTCACCTTGTCTATTGAAAGTTAAAGAAGTATTGTAAATTAAGTTGTCTTCACCAAGCTCAGGGAATGAACCACCAACAATGAACACATTGTTTTTCTTAGCTAAGTTAGATAAGAATTGTGTTGTTTCACCACTTGGAATTGGTTCACTGTACTCTTTAAATTGGTCAACAGCGTAAGGAGAATTAAAACATTCTGGTAAAACTAGTAGATCCAGCTTAGGATCCTTGGTTAATGCTCTGTTGATAAACTCTTCAGCTTTTGATAAGTTTTCTTGCTTGTTAGCTCCAGCACAGAATTGCAACAATGCAACTTTCAAATTTCTCGATAAGACAGACATTGTATTTTTCACTATCGATGTCATATTATTTGAACTACTTAAATATGTTGTTGTTGTTGTTGTACCACCACTACTTGAAATAATTTACTTTAGTTACGCATCGTCATCACATCACAACTCAACCGATCAACAAGGCATCTATCTCTATCTGGAGAAGAGTATGGCGCGGTTTACTTTTTATCACGGTGGTGGAAATGCTTCCACAGTTTTGTTACAGAAAAGAATTACGTAACTTCTTATCGGTGGATTTTTTTGAACGGTAAACTTTTCAGTCGGACTTTCCAATCTTAGCAAAGCAAACGTTTGAGTTAATAGATGTTTGAAAAAATCAAGAGCAATCCTGGCAGTTAAAATTTTGTTTTCAGAGAACGATATAAATATAAAAAATAAATATATAATAGGAGGCCAAATTTTTACGTAATTTCTTAAATAAAGATTGGAATGTTGTCCCAACTCCATGGATCGTTGAATCTTAAACCTCTGTCCAAACTAGAGATAGCATCAATGTCTTCTTGAGTTAGGTCGAAATCGTTTATATTCAAATTTTCTAATAACCTTTCCTTCTTGTTGGACTTTGGAATAATCAATAAACCTCTTGCAGTGGCCCATCTCAATAAAACCTTTGGAGCAGACACACCATGCTTTGCAGCAATAGAAGTAATGGTTTCGTGTTTGAACAAAGTGATAGAGTCTTTAGCAGCTGGGTGGTTTAATTCAACAAAAGATTGTGGACCAAATGAAGAGTAAGCAACAACTTGGATATCTTGTGATTGAGCGTATTCAATCAATCTTGGTTGGACCAGGTATGGGTGGTGTTCAATTTGTAATAATTGTGGCTTGATCTTACAAGATCTTAATAAGTCTAAAATTAAAGCACCTGAGAAGTTGGAGATACCGATAGACTTAACTAAACCGGATTCAACTAATGATTCCATAGCTTTCCAAGTTTCAGCTAATGGGACATCTTCAAAGTGCCAGTTGTCACCGTCACCACAGTAGAAACCTGGTGGATACTTTTCTTCAAATGGAACAAAAGCTTGAGCAATTGGGAAGTGAATATAAAAGACATCTAAGTAGTCTAATTTCAAGTCGCCTAAAACCTTAGCAATGGCCTTCTTAACGGAATCTGGGTGGTGGAAACTGTTCCATAATTTCGAAACAATAACCAAATCTTCTCTCTTGACTAAACCATCTTTGATTGCCCTAGCAATACCTTCACCGATTTCCTTTTCGTTACCGTAATCCATGGCACCATCAAACAATCTGTAACCGGAAGCAATGGCATCGTAGATTTGTTGTGCACAGATTGAGTTTTCAACCTTCCAACAACCGAAACCGATTTGTGGAATTTCAATACCGTTGTTTAACTTGATAGACATTTTTATTTTTTGGTTCCTTTTTTGTATATTAGTTCAATTGATAAAATTTCAAATCTAATATTTTATATATAGCAAGCAAGAATGATTACAAAAAAAGATGGAAAAATCAAGGTAAGTGGAATTAGGAATGAATTTAAATGCTGCTGGAAAACGTACCAGTTTTATAGCAAACAGCAAACCTCCGGATCGAATAAATATGAGGCAACGGCAGCACCGGAGCTTAACCACGTAATGTACCCCACTAGTTTCCAACGGGGCTCCTGCCCGATCTGGATATTGATCCGCTTGTAAACAAAGATATTATCTTTAGTTAGCTCTACGTTACCGCTTTTGGATGCAATGTTTGTTTGTTTGTGGGGTCAGGTACCTAATCTCATACTTTAAGGTATATCTATAGGCACGCTAACAACTTGACTAGTACAGTACAGGTAAAAGTGCAATCCATTTCATACCAACTGGCATTCTCTTCCAAGAAAAGGAGGCTCAATTGGTTATTACTATTCACCAGAGCTCGAGCAGTTTCCAGGCTTAGCAGCATTGTTTGATGATAACTATCGTTGTCAACAAGTCAATAGAAGAATACCATGTTTTATTGTGCTACAGAACTAGAATTCGGCTCGAATAGTACGAAATAAAAAACCGATAAATGTGTTTCATCTTCATCAAAACTTGATCTTGTAACAGATGCCTTACCCTCTCGCGCCCCCATTTTATTTATAGCATGGTAACTTTGATAAAAATGTTACACCCATATGCATGGAAAATAGCCTTGACCTTTTTGAATAACTATTGATTATATTCAGAAATAACCAAAAGCTAAGCTTAATATTTCAAAGAGAAGATCAAAATCGGTAAGAGCACATTAGAAGCAGCAACGCAATCGTATGTTCATTAGAAAAGCAAGCAGCATATAACTTTTCAAGATTTACACCCTACACGAAAATTTCAATTTCTAGTTGCCATAACTAATGATCACTAGACAAGCTCAGTTCTGATCAACATCTAAAAAGGTCAAACAGAAAATCCACTCTCCATCTATTTCAATTTTATAATCTATGGAGATTTTTGTTTGAGATTAAAGTATGTTCAAATCAGTTCTCAATCTGATCCATTATATATAAACAGTTGTAGTTTTAGTCCACAAACCATTTTTCAGCTATATTT
Organism: Ogataea trehalophila; assembly: GCA_003707645.2. Classification (NCBI taxonomy): domain Eukaryota; kingdom Fungi; phylum Ascomycota; class Pichiomycetes; order Pichiales; family Pichiaceae; genus Ogataea; species Ogataea trehalophila. The sequence continues at coordinate 47,476 of PPKI02000030.1, forward strand.
CATGTCAGTTTAATAGTATGTGGCTCCGTTTAACGAACTCAATCTAAAAAAACAGAAATTACACTCAAAAATTGGATTGGTTTTACAGGTATCTTGCTTTTCTTCGGACTATATTGCCTAATAGCAATGGTTGGTGGATGTCGTTTCATACTTGGTGTGCTACTTATTGGTTCTGTTTTTTTATAGACATAGATGATAATATTTTATTATTACAGCCGAATCTACCCCATCTGATCTGGACTTTCTGGTAAACTAGTTGATTAAGTAATCATTACTAATTTTATGCTCTAAAAAGTTTAAATGTTTAGATTATTATTTATCTGATGTAATACCTATGGCTAACTACAGGACTAAATGGTGTATAGAAACCAAAGTAGCTATAAAGCCAATTACAAATATAATTCAGTTATTTAACAATGGCAGACTCCAATACTTCATTAATTGATCAAATCCAAGGAAAGCCTCCAAAACAATTACCAAAAGACTTGATTGATTTACTATCATTCAACAAGATTTCTAATACATGGATAATTGAAGACCCAACAACCAACGAAGAACTAGAGTATAATAGTATTCTAGGTAGATGGCTCATACCAATTCCTCAAGATGGTGACGAGAATGATAGTGTCAACATAGAAAGCGTACGTGAGGGTGATCATAAAAATGAAGAAGAAAATTCAAGAAAGAGAAAAGCCGATGAAGATGTGAAATCAGCCGAAGATGGTGATGAAGAAGACGATGCCATTAAACAGTTCAAAAAATTGAAACAGGCAAAATTGGAGGAATTGAAACTGGAGAAACAACAGTTGAAAACACAATCTAAAAACAGAAATACATGTATTTACGTCAATAAGTTACCATTGGATATCACATTTGATGAATTAGAAACTATTTTCAGCAAGTACGGTGTTATTTCAGAGGATTTCAAGACTGGGTTGAAAAAAATAAAGATGTATAAGTCTGCAGATGGGAACTTTAAAGGTGATTGTTTAATTGAGTATCTTAAAGAAGAGTCTTGTGACTTGGCCATAGAATTACTAAATGGGGAGAAATTGAACACCGGTGACCAAGTTGGCGTTGAAGTTTCGAAAGCTGAATTTTCCTCAAGTGGGAAAGAAACTAAAGATGAAGATACGAAGAACAAGGGTAATAAAGAGAAACCTAAATTGAACTTGAAGGAAAAATTACAATTAAAGAAAAAAATCAATAAAATAAACTCGAATCTCTCAAACTGGTCAGATGACGATGACGAAGACCCTGAATTGATTAGAAAAAAGAAGGAGAAAATAGTTATATTTAAAAATTGTTTCAAACTAAAAGAATTGAAAACTGACCCAACTGCCATCTTGGATATCAAAGAAGATATATTAGAAGGTTGTGAGTCTATTGGAGAAGTTACCAATGTTATCATCTATGATCTTGAACAGGAAGGTATAGTATCGGTTAGATTTAAAAACAGCATAGATGCAGATAAATGTGTGAAGTTAATGAACGGTAGATTCTTTGATGGAGCTAAATTGGAGGTTGATAAGTATGACGGTTACAGTAAGTATATGAAAAGTGCTGGTAACGATAAGACAAACGAGGAAGAGAGACTAAAGAAGTTTGGCGAATGGTTGGAAAAATAGGGTCTAAATGACTGTGTATAATGAAGTTGCAGTGTAAGGTAAGGATAAAATGGACCATAATTGAATACCCCCTGTATGGTGACACGGTCTCGGTTATGGCAGAACCATTCCAGTTTGCTTTCAAGAAAATGTGTCCATCCACTTTGATGAAAAATTTTTATAGTTAGCGAAGGGTTAACGTCATATATAGATGCATAAATGTACTCCATCTTTTTGTTTTTTTGATGCTCAACAGTTAGTTTCATGGATTCAATTCTCAGAACATAGTAAATAATTAACACAATTTATATAAGTAAATTTTACAATGCCACCAAAGAAGCAAGTTGAAGAAAAGAAGATTCTATTAGGTAGACCAGGTAACAACTTAAAGTCTGGTATTGTTGGTTTAGCCAATGTTGGTAAATCAACCTTTTTCCAAGCCATCACCAGATGCCCATTAGGTAACCCAGCTAACTACCCATTCGCTACAATTGAACCAGAAGAAGCTAGAGTTATTGTTCCATCTCCAAGATTAGACACTTTACACAGCTTATACAAGCGTCCATCTAAAGTTCCAGCCTTTTTAACTATTTACGATATTGCTGGTTTAACCAAGGGTGCTTCCAAGGGTGAAGGTTTAGGTAACGCTTTCTTGTCCAACATTAGAGCTGTCGATGCCATCTACCAAGTTGTTAGATGTTTCGATGATGCTGAAATTATCCACATTGAAGGTGATGTTAACCCAACCAGAGATTTAGAAATTATCTCTGAAGAATTAAGATTAAAAGATATTGAATTTGCCGAAAAGCATTTAGAAAGTGTTTTGAAATTAACCAAGAAGGGTGGTCAATCATTAGAAGTTAAGCAAAAGAAGGAAGAAGCTGCTTTAGTTGAAAGAATCATTGAATTATTAAAGGATGGTCAAAGAGTTGCCAACCAACATTGGACACCAAAAGAAGTTGAAGTCATCAACAGTATGTTCCTATTGACTGCTAAGCCAACCATTTACTTGATCAACTTATCAGAAAAGGATTTCTTAAGAAAGAAGAACAAGCACTTATTAAAGATTAAAGAATGGGTTGACACTTACTCCCCAGGTGATGTTATCGTTCCACTATCAGTCTGTTTCGAAGAAAGATTATCACATATGGAAACGGACGAAGAAAGAGAAGAAGAAGAAAAGAGAGTTGGTGCCACTTCCATGTTACCTAAATTAATTACCTTAATGAGACAAAAATTGAACTTGATTTCATTCTTTACCGCTGGTGAAAAAATTGAAGTTAGAGAATGGACTATTAGAGAAGGTACCAAAGCTCCACAAGCTGCTGGTGTTATTCACAATGACTTAATGAAGACTTTCATTTTAGCCGATGTTATGAAGTACGATGACCTTGTTGAATACGGTAACGAAGCTGCAGTTAAAGCTGCGGGTAAATTGTTACAAAAGGGTAAGACGTATACCGTTGAGGATGGTGATATTATTTATTTCAGAGCTGGTGCTGGTAAGAACTAAGATATTTGAGAGTTTACACATATATTTTCAAATCTGTTTTTTTCTCTTAATTATGTATAGTTTTTGATATAATTTTCAAATATGTTTTTTGACAACCATTTGCATGTCGTAAATAGCATACAATAGCGAGAGAGAGAGTGCAAGAATCTGTCAAATTGATATGATGTGACAATATGAAAATTTTAATTAAGACGAACCAACCTCTCTTGTTTTCTTGTTCGGTGTTTGAATCTGTAGATACACACATATCATCCATACGTAATAGGGATACTTACAAATATGAGTTTTTTTTTCTGCTTTAAGCTGTTAAAAGAATTGAGCTTTTATAGATAGATGACTTATTAATTGATTAGCGTTTCTATACTGTATAGATTGAAGATTTCCAATATCGAGAAGAACATACTACACATAACTAACAATGTTTGGATTCAATATTCCTAGATATGTTGCTAGATCAGCTGGTTTTAAGCCAACTCAAAGGTTACTACAAAACAATATAAGAGCATCTATAATTAACAGCCACCGTCAATTTTCACTATCAGCAGTTAAACTAAACGAATCCGAAGACACAAGAGAATACGTTGAACCAACCAATGGTAAAACAAGAAAACCACTTTCTAGATTACCATTAGGAGGAGAGGATTACAGCAAACAAACGTTGAAGAATTCATCTGTTGAATTTTCTACCTGGAAAGCTATTGTCTTGTTTGTTATTGTTGGATGTGGTATTACATATATTTTTACCAACGAAAAGAAGAAGATTGAATTAAGAAAAGAAGCTGATAAGAATAGAGGTGTTGGTAAGCCATTGATTGGTGGTCCATTTGATTTAATTGATCAAGATGGTAACAAATTCACAAGCGATGAATTGTTAGGTAAATTCAGTATCGTTTACTTTGGGTTCAGTCATTGCCCTGACATTTGTCCTGATGAATTGGATAAATTAGGGCTAATTTTGGATGGATTGAAAAGCAAATATAACGTTTCATTACAACCTATTTTCATAACATGTGACCCAGCAAGAGATTCACCAAGTGTCTTGAAAGAGTATTTAACTGATTTCCATCCAGATATTATTGGGTTAACCGGTAACTACGATGAAATTAAGAAATGTTGTAAATCTTATAGAGTTTATTTCTCCACTCCAAGAGATATCAAACCAGGACAAGATTATTTAGTGGATCATTCTATCTTCTTTTATTTGATGGATAAAGATGGTGAATTTATTGATGTCTTAGGTAGACAATACGAAGCTGAAGATGCCATTGAAAAGATCAAGGGTCATATTGATGCCTGGTTACCAAAGGAGAAAAGAGAGGCACAAAAGGAAGGATGGTTTGGATGGTTATATAAATAGATATGACCTTTAGAATATGATAATGATGCTGATTATGAGGGCGGTGTGTGATCCTATATATAGTTTGAAAATTTGAAGAAAAAAGAGGAAGCTTTTCTGTAAATATCTAATTTTTGTATGTGTGTGTTTTATTTTCACTATTTTTAAAATAGAAATTATTACCGATAATTCAATGTTAAGGTGTGTATATTGAATTGGTACTATGATAAGAGAGCTTTAAATTCTCTTTAAAATGATATATTATAAAGATATATACAAAGATAGGTATGCAAAAAGGAAGATTTGACAACAATAACGGAAAAACGAGTTAAAGAACCAGTTATAGTTCCCAAGTCAAATCTAACTAGGAAGGAGATGCGAACCGCACCCACATAGTATTCTGTTTTGAAAGAAAGGGACGACTAGGGACGATTTCAATTTACCGCATTAGATAACATCAACAGAAACACGCAGATGAAATCGATTAGAGATCTGTAAATACACTACCTATTTACTGAATATATTTATTATATAAAACTACTCTACACCAGAAGTTGCTCACAGAATCAACCACTTGAGCCGCTCGATCGATCTGTTTATTATATTATATTTTTTTTCTCTCTCTCTCTTTTGTTTGTCTATTTGTTCGTTTGCACTTTTTTTACATAAAAAAAAAAGCTGTATTCAATCTTTTTCACTTCCACTCAAAAAAAAAGCCTCCAATCTTGTTGCCCTTCCATCTTGTCTTTGTTTCTAATCATCATTCAAACACATCCAACTTCAAACACATTTCCAATCTTTTTTCCCTTTTTCAAGTTCAAAACCTATCATAAGGTTCATACCCCAGATTTATCCTCACCCCTTTCTATCTTCTATCCCCTCCTCATATAGATTATCTGATTCCATATTTCCCCAAAAACACACACACCCACACACATCCCCCATTCAAACATTGATACATATATATACTCCAATATGGTAAGTACTTTAAATTTACGCATTGTTCAATTGTACCAAAAATTCCCATTTGAATGACAATTACATTACAATCAAACCTATATAATCAAGAAAGTATACTAACTAAATAACGCGTTTTTTCTCTCTAAATACATGTATATATAGGTTTTATTCAAACGTAAGCCTGTTGAGTTCTTACCTGCCCCGAAAATACCCGAGGATTTCGATCTATCAAACGATGTTTGGTACATACCCGAAACCGGTGAATGGTTTATCGATTATGACGATTATTTGAAAAGAATGGACTACTATAACATCAAGAAGTTTGTTTGTGAAACTTCTGGGAATTCTAATTTCACATTTTTTGAAGCTTTAAGAGTGGAGCTAACTGAACTGAAAATGATGGAACTAAAATTCCCTGATCCTGTTAAAGAGCCAATTTTAAGATACGTCAGTTTCTCATTAACTCCAAGAATCGATGCTTTGGTTGATGAGGTTTACACAAAGTTCAAAGATGATTTTTTCCCTGGCGACGCTGTCGTTGCTAGAGTAGATGGCGATAAATTCAGAGGCATTGTTAGAGAAAAAGCCAGATTCAATCCAATCCCACTACCTGATGGTGGAATGAGAGCCGGTTACTGCTCTTATCGTGTTTTATTAGAAGACAACAGAGAAGTTACAGTCAATGCTGCAGAAAATATTACTAGAGAAAGAAATTCATTTACCAAATGGTATGTGAAAACATTTTTGAAAATGTCATTAACAAGGTCAAACAGAACTGGTGCTCCATGGATCATTAGAGAATCAAGTGCCAAAAAATATAGAATCTCATTAGATTACCCAGATCATTTGAAACAATTTGAAGTTCCCGAAGAAGCTAAGGACTCTTTAAAATCAAGAAAGAAGAGAAAGAGAGCTGCACCAACTAGTAAAAAAGTCAATGGAAGCGGTGCTTTTGTAGCAGAACCTCATATTTTCGATCTAATGAAAGAAACACCTCCCACTGCAGCTGAACAAGATGCTGGTCAATCTTTACAAGAATGGAAAGATAAATGGTATAATGTGTTAAAGAAGACTTATGTCTATATTGATGAATCTTCAAATGACGAAAATCATGTTACTTTGAGAAGCAAAATTGCTCAATTGTTTGACTTCGCCAAAGTGACTGTACTACAACAATTTGATCCAGAAAAAGTTAATTTCATTGTTTCAACAAGAACTTATTCCACCAAAGTCACCTATGCGGATGATGATATCTATTCTTTTGTCGCTCCACATAAAATCAAAGTTTGGCATTATGAGAAATCTTTCAGATTCTTCAAATCATTAAACATCACAGTTAGAAAAATTCAACAAGCTCAAAGAGAAAAAGAATTGAAAGAAAAATTCAAGCTATACAGCGAAGCCAAAGATGCTTCACAGTATACGCATTCAACTTTTGTCGATATATTACCTGCTCCTAATGCTTTAAATAAATTACAAGAACTTCAAATTGCAACTCCAAAAGATTCAAGATCAGTTACTCCATCCTCTGCCTCTAATATTAATAATCATGCCAACAACATTGACGCCAACAATAAGACGGCATCAAAGGCCAAGCCAGTTCCAACTGGTCCTGTTGAAGATCTAACAATCCCATTCCAAAATGTGTCAAGTCTAAAACCAAATTTGAAGAAATTGCACAATATTTCAGATGCTTCAGATTTATTAGAAATATGGCTCTTTTTCAATATGTATTCAAAGGCTTTAGTTATTGATACTTTCACATTCGATGATTTCTATACTGCTCTAAAATGGAAAAACAATGAAGAAAATTGTACCTTGTTATTAGAGATGTACTGTTCAATGTTTAAAGCTTTCATGGATGAAACAGGTAATATTTTGGTCACATTGCCTAAAAAACCTGAAGTTGTTGAAGAGGAAGAAGAGGAAGAAGAGGAAGAAGTTGAAGCTGACGCTGAAGACGGAGAAGAAGACGAAGCTAATAACAAATCGAAAGATAGTAGCGCTGATGTGCATAAGGAAAAAACTAACGGTAAAGACGTTATTGATGTTGCAGATACCAGCAAAGAAGAAGAGGAAGAAGAAGAAGAAGCTGAAGAAATTAATCACAACGCTTACTCTATCATTGAAACTAAAAAGTCAACTTGGAAAGATAGATTAAGTAAAAGACAATTCAAAGACGGTAGTTGGGTTGTTATCTTGTTAGGCATCTTGTCGAGTGTTGAATATGTTTCTGAATATAGACAAGATATCATCAAGATCTACGAAGTTTTAGCTCCTGCCGATACTGCACCAACTTTACAATCTCTAAACATGAATTTCCATGAAAATTTGACTCCTGATTATAGATGTAAATCATTGGCAATCTTGATGAATTTGTTATTAAATGGTTCTGTTATCAGAGGCTTTATGGATAAATGTTTAGAGGACTCTACTAACCTAAGAAGGGAAAGACTAGAGATCATCAAAGAATTGAAGATTGTCGTTGAAGATGGTACAAATTACCAAAAAGAAGTCATGGAAGCTTTGAAACTAATTGATACAACCACTATTAGAGAAAGATTGGACGCTGAAGAAAAAATCAAATTGGAAAAATTCCCATTGAGTAAAGAAGCTATTGAGCAAAGACGTCGTGGTGGTAGACCCGTTCAAAACGCTATACCTCCTGAACCAACCGAATTGGAAAAAGCTGTCTGTGCCAGCCATCCTGAGTTTTTGAAATTAATTAAGATAAGATCTGATAAACTGAAAGTCATTGAGGACCTTAGATTGAGAAAAAAGGAAGCTGAAAAAAAAATTAACAAAATTGATATTCAAAGAGTTAAATACATTGGAAGAGATAGATTGTTCAATAGATACTGGTGGTTTGAGAAAAACGGGTTACCTAATTTATCGAATTCCAGAGGTTCAAACAATGAAGGTGATGAAGATGATATAGATGACCAAGGTTTAGAAGATGATGACGATTCTGACTACATTGAAGATACCTACTTAATGGGACGCTTGTGGATTCAAGGCCCTGGTGAAGAAGATCGTAAATTATTCCTTGGTATTGACGATGAAAAACTCAAAGAATGGAACGAATCAAGGGATGAAATTAACGATCCAGTTTTACTTGATGATGAAGATGAAGATGAAGACCAAGATGAAAAAATGGAATCTGTTGAGAATGGAAACACTAAAGAAGAAAGCAAGGTTCCTCAAAAGCCGCTCCCAGAATCGTTTGTCACAGCAGCATCTAAATTGTTTGGTTTGTCTTTCAAAGACGGTGAAGTTAAAGATAAGACCGATACCGTTATCGTTGATAAATATGGATCAGCAATGGACAAATACTATTCACCAATAGAGAGAAAGTTGCTTGAAGAAAAATCCGACATTTTGATGAGTTCCAAAGATTGGGCATACATTGAAACTCCTGCAGATTTAGAAAAATTGATCAGTTGGTTAAACAGTGACGGTGAGAGAGAAAAAATTTTAAAGAAGGAATTGAATGATCTACACGAGCAAGTGAAGAGTTCATTGAATTCAAGGGTTAAATCTTTAGGTATCGGTATGAAATCAGAAGATCAAATCAAGTTGGAAAAAATCATTGCAGAAACTGTTATCCCTGATGAAGTTGTTGAAGAAGTTATTGAAGAAGACTCTGATTCTGAGATTATTAACCTATCTGATGATGAATCAGAAGAAGAAAAGCCGCGCACCCGTCGTGCACGTCAAGAAGAATCGATCAAAAAACGTAAGCGTGAAGAAGAACAAATAAAGAGAGCTATCAAAAGAGCAAAATTGGAGGTTAAACCTGCTGAACGAATTGCTAAAAGAGAAGCCGTGAAACGTTTGCAACGTGAGCGTGAAGAGATTATTAATAACTTGGAGATGCACAAGAAGACCTTGAAGGAGCTGTTAATTAATAAAAATAAGATTAATTTACTTGGCTGGGTGAATTCATCTTCCATTGAGTTGAACGGTCACTCCCATTACGAAGGACCCAAAGTCGTTCACAAAGCACCTGCTAAGAAAAACAATAAGAAGGGCGGTAGAAAGGGAGGTAGACGTTGAAAAAGCACCAAAATTAATGTCCGTTTGTTATTTTTTATTATATTTGTAATTTTACTGATCTGTATTGATTTATTTTGTTTTATATATTTGTTCAAAGTGTACTATCTTATTATTAACATTATTTCAAACTTATTTGTAACAGGTTGTAGTTTATTGGTTTAAATCTGTTTAGTATAACGGCGTGCGCGAGTCAAATTAATTTGAGAACGGCGTCGGTTACTGTCTTTCTTCTGTTTCTTTGTCTGTTTGGCTCAAAATTTTCAAAATTTCTTGAAATTTATAGGAGGCAGATAGATTAGGTGGTTAGGTTTATATCTAAGCTTCTGAAACTTTAGAATAGACTCAAAAAAAAAAGGATAACAACATATATAAAAAATGCTATCGAGCCAAGTGAGAAGGGTTGCAACAAGCAGCATGAACTCAAAATTAGTCTCAAGATCAATAATCAATAATGTTAGACTTCAGTCGAACAAAGCCTCACCAAAATCATTAGCTATCAATTCCGATTTACCCTCTATCGAAAATCCAGAAATGCCAAAGAAAGATATAGATCCAAAGAGAAGATTGCAAGACCCTGTCCTTGAAAATCCTAAATTGAACATCTCTAAATGGCAAAAAGCTTTGGGTGAATCTGTGGTTTCCTTCCTAAGAATCGATATGGATAACGTTAGAGCAGGTACCATTGGTGGCTCTAAATATTACTATATGTCCAAAGACCAGTCCCTACAATTTAAGAACGAACCATTATCAGAAACAGCTGTTTTTTGGTACGATACTTTAGGATTACCAAAAACTTTCTCACAATGGTTCCAAATCACAACGTTACATATTTGGATCTTGTTTGTTAGAATGAGAGCAATGCCATTCAAAGAAGGTACAAATTATAAACAAAACTTGATCGATGCGTTCTTTAAAGATATTGAATTGAAATTAAGTGAAGAAATGAACGTCTTGTCAGGTTCAATTAGAGATAACTACATGAAGGATTTCCATTCACAATTGAGAGGTTCAGTGCTTGCTTATGACGAAGCTTTAGCTTCAGAATCTGATTCATTGATGGCTTCAGCATTATGGAGAAATGTTTTTAACGGTGATAAGAACGTGGATTTAGTCAAACTTGAAGCTGTTTTAAGATACGTCAGAATGCAATTATACGTTTTAGATAAAGTTAGTGATAGAGCCTTTGGATTTGGTGATTTTGCATTTGTGTCGCCAAATGAAACCGTTGAACCATTGACTGAAGCTGAAGAAGCTGAAATGAAAATTATTACAAAAAATAAATACGAACCAGAAGGAGTCAAGTTGCTACCAAGTTTAAAGTCTTCCTTGTCTATTGACGAATAATTTTAAATATATCTATATGAACTGTTGTTTGCTTGATCTTTCCATCGATTTTCTGTCCCCATATTTTCATCTTTTTCGGTTGTTGGTTGTTATCTAATCGGTACGTGTGTATTTCTTGTTTTCTTGTTTTGCTGTTTTCATAGTTCTGTCGGTCAGCTAGTCTTTTACTGTATATATTAAAAACCATTTATAACTGTCTGTATTTTGATTCCTTTTGTATGTCTAATAAAATACTTAGAGGTGCGAGGTGTTACAAGTATTACTATCAGAAGTGCTTGCTTTTTTCCTTTGCGGCGGTTACTTTTTCTTAAAATTCTCTTCAGTTGAAGTTACATATGATCTATAAAAGAGAGTGTACAACATGTAACCTCCCTCTTCCGCAAAGTATCTCCATAGCATAAACAAGAGCCAAAAAAAGACCAAATCAGAGAGTTGTAATTTAGCGATGAGACTAACACCAACGATAATAGCAGATGCTCCATCGTATATTAATCCTACAAAAGAAAGAGTTTTATCGCTTCGATCTCTTCAAATACCATTAATCGAATACTTAGATACATCGAATGATCAATTTGAAGCCATTGATTTGACAGATAACGAAATTAGAATTGTTAATAGTATACCGAAATTACCAAAACTAAAAACTTTACTACTGGCAAATAACAGAATCAATACAATCGTTAATGATGAAGGTGAAGAATTGTTTCACAATTTACCAAATTTAAGAGATTTATCAATGATAAATAACAATATAAGCAATTTGAAAGATTTAGACAGTTTAAAAGGTTTTAAAAAGTTGGAGAATTTATATTTGATTGGGAATCCAGTAACAAAAGAAAAATATTACAGATTATGGACTGTTTGGAGAATACCAAGTTTGAAAATTCTAGATTTTGAAAAAATCAAAATGAGTGAAAGAGAAAAATCGAGTAAGCTGTTTGGTCAATCTGCTAGTACACCGACTGAATTAGCTCTTCAAATATTGAATAAAGAAAGAGTTGTGATTGTTGATACCAAAGAATCTAAGACAGAAAAGAATATCAATTCCATAATAAAGAAGTTGTCGGATCAGGATAGAAAGAAGCTGGAATTAGAGTTACTCAACGCTGATAACTTGGATGAAATTGAAAGAATTGAAAATGCTTTGCAAAGTGGGTATATACAGGTTTAATATAATTGTAAAATTGTTTACTATAGTCTAATATAATGAAAATAATCATTCAATTATCAGTTGTAATACTGCATTTCAATAAAAGAAATCGAAAAAGAAAAAAGAACAGAAAACTGCTATGCTTATATATATATATATGTCTGTGTAGATGGAAGTGATAAACAAATTATGAAAGCATATCTTGAATACTAACTTTGGTTTTAGTAACAGATTTCTTCAAAGTATCATTCAAATTCTCAATGCCAAATTTAGCCCCACTCAATTGTATTTTGTTGAGTGAGGATAGGTTGGGAATTATATCAACCAAGCTTTCATTATTTTGCTGTCGAACATAACATTGGTGACAAACATTACTCTTTCCTTCAGTTACATCATCTGACTTACTAGCATACCACTTCAATGATCTCGTATTGAAACAATGCTTACACTTGAGATAGTCGACTGGCTCAACGGTTGGGGAGTGTAAAGATACTTCTGTAGGTGGTGTAAGTGTAAGAATCTTTTGAGCTCCTTTAATTAAGAACTTATTATCAATATTTGAGTGGGACTTACCACCATTAACAATACCATCTTCATGCTTGTCATTAGATGAAGCAGACTCAGACTCTAAATACAAATCTGCATTTTTCTTAACAGTTTCAACTGTTTGTAAAATGTCTTGATAAACAAATCTTAGTAGTTCACCACCTCTTTTAACATTGGTTGCTTTTTTAACCTCATTGCAATAAATTGAAATTAATGAAGCTTCCTTTTGTCCTCTCATTTTACCAAATGATCTCAATGAAACTAAGTTCATTTTTTCTAGGATGTCTTCACTCACATGCTCTTTACAAATAACAGATGGAATAGGTTTGCCAGATAAATTTGTTCCTGCGATCTTAACAACTGGTCCTTTCACTGTTGAAGCATTTGAAATTTCAAATCCAATGAAATATCCTGGAGTATCTTGACAACAAGTAACGTGCATTGACTTTTGACAAATAGAACAGTCGGCTAATCCTCCACCAGTACCACCACATATAGAGCAGAAATTGTAAACGTTCTTGAACAACAGTTTTTTACTCCCATAAATAGGTTGCAAACTGGAAATATTACCAAATTCACAACCGTCGTTAAAAATTGCACAAATAACATGAACCCAAGATCCGGCTGGTGTTCGTTTAAAGGCATCAGGGATCGAAACAGGATCACCTTTGATAGCACCGTCGTGATCACTTTCACGGGCATTACACAACGAGCAGGAATAATGGGTCGATGCAATTGGATGCAAGTCGTTCGAACATGGGTCACAAGACCATTTGTAATTGGATGGAGCACCATCTAATGTGTCAGGTAATGAAACACCGTAACAAGATGCATGAACGTTTAATCCACAATTGGTACAAATAAACATTTCATCTTTTCTCTTTTTCAAATCAGCTTCAGAGTCAAATTCACGACATATACAGCAGGCCCTTGAACGAGGATCAAACAGAGATAATTTACCGATATTGTTCGATGGCGATAACTGACCAGATTTACCAACTGTACCCACTGAAAAAGTTGCAGATTCACCAGCTTTCCATTTCTTTGATGTGAAAGCCTTCCATTGGAAAGCTATTTCCCTAAGGGTGTTCCTTGCTTGGGGTAATGGATACTCAGTAGTATCAGTTGATTCAAATGGGTTGTAAACTTGAAACTTAGATTCATATCTGGAACTAAGTAGATGAGTAATTTCAGAAAGTCTGTCTGTGTTTGATGTTTTATCATTAACGGCAGATGACGAACTGGATGGCGATAATGGAATTGGTTGAAGAGACACAGTGCTGATGACTGTTTTGCTGTGGTCTGTTTTTGATCTCTTGTTCGATGTGGCAGGTGCATTAGCGTCAGCAGTGTCAGCTTCGGATGTAGCGGTAGTTGATGATGGAGAAGCTCTCTTTTTGCTTTTCTTTTTTGGTGGGGTTGGCCCAATATTTTCAGTCAATTCTCTAGTATCAGCAAATGGAATGATGATTTTAAATGTCTTACTTGTGTCATTGTTAACGGTTTTGGTCGATTTTTTAACTTTAACGAGTTTCTTTTTCTCTTTCGTAGTGTTGCTGGGCTTTGATGGTTTCTTGGAGTTCTTTTCAACTTCAGAGTCTTCGGATAACTTTTTAGAATTATTAATGTTTCCTGTACGATAATCGGATTGCGAGCTGCCATTTGAAACATTCGGTGATGATTTTGACTTCTTGATTGGAGATGGAGGGTTATCAATGGATTCATTATTTCTCTTCTTTCCATTAGTGGTTTCGCTGTTTCCGGTAGAGTTATTCATTGCACTTGTAAGCTTTTTAGGGTTCAACCTGTATTTTTCCCTAGCTTCATTGATCATCCTGGAATCTTCCCAGAGTTCCCACTCTAACCTTCTTTTCCAGCCATTACCACCTCTTTGTCCTTGTTTACGAACGACTTCAGATGGATCTTCCCACTCAACGGCATACCTTCTCCATAATCTAGCACATCTGAAACATAATCCATAACATGTCTCATTCACGGATGTCGGTTGGGTCGTGCCTGAAAGACGGAACCATTGTGGTGAAGTTGTTGTTGTACAGTGTTTACATTGGAAGTGAACGTTTTGTTTAGCTATCTTAGAAGATGAATATGAAGAATCATCTTCTGAGTCACCTAAGTCTAACCCAGAGTTTTTGTTGTATTTCAATTTGTTTTTAGGTCTTCCTTTGTATTTATCCCAAATCAAATGGCCATTTCTAGTTTTCTTCCACAGGTAATAATATCTAACAATCATAGCTGACGTTTGGGTCCCAACATCCTTGAATACAGGGTATAATTCAGAACCATTTTCTTTCACAGAAGCCTCGAATCTTTGGACTTCGTCAGTTGATAACGTTGGCTCTTTCAATGAATCTCTTGTAAACGAAGAAACTTTAGATATGGAAATTGCAGGATCGTAATTGTTCTCCATTAGAACGTGCAAAATGGCATCTATGAAATTAGGCGTAGTAGGAATCATATCTAACTTTTGAGCATATGGCTTGCATTGTTCAACGTACTTGTCAAGCATGTGTTCAAAGTCGATTTTCATCTTAATATCACGGTTGTCTTCAATTTTAATTGTGCTCACTTCTTCTTCGTCTTTCTTGACCCCAACACCGTTTACTTTGTATTCATCAGGATATATAGCAGGCATTTTCCATAACAATTCAACGGTATCATCGCCACCTCTCTCGAGGTATCCTTTGGGTCTTGGTTGTAACCACTCAGGGTATTCTTTAGGAGTGAGATCCTTGAATTCAGGAGGAACCGGTAAGTTCTTGATTACAAACGCATCCTCTTCGTTTTCAGGTGTCGGGCTAGTTGATGCTCCTCTTTTATTATTACCTCCATTGAAGTTGCTTGTATTATTCTTCTTTTTTCCTTTTTTACTTTCTTTCACGTTTTGGGGGTCATAATATTGAACAGTGTGATCAAACCAGTCGAGAATTCCAGTAAATTGATGCTTTGAGCCCAATCTGGATGTAGCCCTAGCATAAGGTCTATCTTGTAAATCCAATGCATCCTCTAATTTAGCATGGACACCCAAATATCTGTATGGCCATTCTTCGATATCTCGTCTCTTTTTGAAAGTAATCGAAGAATCCGCCTTCAAGAATTTTATTGCCTGCACTTCATACTTTGGTAGATGTTGATGAACGGAATCAGTAGAATTAGGAGTATCAAGAAAGCTAGAAAGCTCATTATCATCTTCTTGTGGTGGGATCGAGCCCGAAAGAGATGGAGAAGTCGCTGGCTGTGATTGAGATCTTGATTCTCGTGGAGTTGATATCTTTGTATCCACTTCAGTGACTTGCGATGTTGGTATTTCCTCTTCATCAGTCGTGGAAACTGCAGTAGTAGCGGCAAATATTTGGGAAGGTAAACTACTTTCAAGCATTTTACCTCTTTTTTCATTCATCTCATTTTCAGCTTGTCTATTGCAAGTAGCACAAAACCAAGCAAAACCTCTTTTTGGTTTATTCAAAAGTGGAGGATCCAAACATAGTAAATGGTAAATCTTCTCACACTTTAAACATTGAATGCAATCAGTTGATGAAGACCATTGATAACACTTCTCACAGTTTTTGGGGGCAGAAAGCAAATCTTGACCTCTTCCAACTTCAACGAAGACGTATTCATATCTCTTGTTCAATGCTTTATAATAATTCTCTGGTAAGTTGGTCAGTTTAACAGTGGGGAGAACTTCATACATTTTAATCATGTACCTATCGTATAGCTTGTCAAAATAGAAGGCATTTGAGTTCATTCGGTAACTTTCAAGATCATCTATTTCGGATTTGTGTTTGACCTGAGCAAGTCCTCTAAAACTTGTTAACGGACATTCGTCTTTGTGTAATGAGGCATATAAAATTCTGGAATCGTTAGTTTTTCTGTTTAAATCTCTCGGTCTATAAAACCAACACACCTCGAATACATAGTTTTTGGCACTTTTAGTATTATTGGATTTATCCTTTCTGATGAAATTTAAAACACGGGCAACATAGTATGGTTCTCCAGGTGGTTCACAAACCATATAAATAGAGTCACCCTTTCTGATTTTTAAGCCATCTTTTAAAGTCAAAACATTATTTTCCACTTTAGCAGATTTGAAGTCGGCAATGGTATTAAATTTATCCTCTTCCCGTATCGAGGGTTGCCAGTTGTACGGTATCACATCATCAACGGGTATATATTGGTCTTTTGAATCTTTAGTTGTTTTGCTTGAATCTTTGATCTTCGTTATTTTAGACGATGATGATGCGTCATATGATGATTTCTTACTGGTTTTCTTGGTTGTGGTAGTTGCTGTTTGTGGTGGCAATTCTGTATTTGATTTTGATGTGGAACTCAAAGTTGGAAGCTGTGTTGTGGAAGATTTTCTAGATTGATTTGAACCATTTATATCAGCTTCAGTCTTTTCCTTGTAGTTAACATTCACTGTGGTTTTCCTTTTTGGACGAGAGGGAGACACACTATTATTGGGTTGGTCCATTTTCTGTAGCTACTAGGATTAATTTATGCGTATGTGAAACGATGAATGGATAATTTTCTATAGAAAAGTCTAAGAAAGAAATATTGTTGGGGGTTGGCTAGTAAAGGCAAAAACTGTGTAAACGTATCTGATTGTAATTGGTTTATTATCAGGACTACTTTTGATTCTTGCTTCTTGTTTTTTCCTGTTTGATATGCTGAAAAGATAATGGTAAAGTGTTATGGATTATCAGTTGGTGAATATTAAAAAAGAATAGATGGAACGATGTTACCTTTGTACTTGAAAACTTCAGACAAAAAGCAAAGTTTTTAAAAACGATCTTTAATAACAATGGTAGATTTATGAATTAAAGATGGTTTATTAGTAGCCGGAAATCTTTCTTGAAATATGCCTAATGGAAAATAAGTTTAATGAGTTGATTCCAACAGTTTGCATAAAAGTATAATTTGCAAAAGAATAAGACCAGCCCAATGAAAGGAACTACTGGTTTTGGAATGCAAGAAGATAATGAACCCACCAAGGAAGTCAACCGAAAGTAAAAAGGATTCCAGATCAAATAGATCCATAGAAATGGTCTTCGGCTGAAAAAAGATTCTAGTACGGTGCCAGAGGAAAAGGTTCATGGCATTGCCCCGTAGAGGAAATAAGCAACGGAGTGATTTTGTGGGAGGGTTTACACGCACCCGCCCATGCAACTTGTGGGCTGGGAAATAGAGAGAATGATTTATATATTGCGGTAATTCCAAAGGTCAAATTCTATACTTATATTACATTCAAACCAACATCTACAAGTATTTTAATGTATATCTATAAATTTAGGAATTGTGTGTCTTTTTTGAAAAACCGTTTCTCGATAATCATTCAGTAATCATTGGTTAAGCATTGGATAGCCTCAGCTATAATAAGAGCACGAGAGACGGAATGCCAATTTACAAAAGGATATACTCTCTGAGCTAACAACATTGAATTTTAGATTAATAATAAACACACAATTACACAGTTGTATTTAAGCTCAAGTATTCATAAAGTACTATTGCATGGGGAATCTGGTGCCAAACCCACACTGATCAGGAAAAGCAGGCGGGGGAAGAATTTGACGCTGGGAACTTGGATTTAAATATTTAATGCTGCCAACATGTTTTGCCGGATTGGGAACTCAGGCGGTGCTAAAAAATAGAAAAAAATTATGGTTGGCTTGAACGGAATAATGTGGCTAGTTATTTGTGGTTTGGGTGTGGATAGATGTGGCTTTGAAAGAAAGACTTCACGACGGAAAACTGGACTCTGTTGCAACTGGTTCTTGTAGAGATGGAAAAAGACTGTTTTCTAGTCTTTTTGCCAGTGGTCCGTCACTAAGGGAACAGCTTAATACAATATAGCAAAAAGTCTGCTGAAATACTAATTCGCTAACTGTTACTGTATATACATCATTATTACCATTTAACTCGCCCAACTTGCTTTGCTATCTTAATTGTACATTATATATTATTACATCTGCTAGTTTTCATTCCGAACAAGCAACCTAACAGACCATCACAACACATATTTACTGAATTAAATAAAAGCATACCAATTAGATATAAATAACAATGGATATGGATAGAGGTGTTCCCGCTATACCAGGTGAATTGGTCTCAGATGAGGTCGCAAGCTATCTTAAGACAAAAGTTTCACAAATAACGAGAACGAGATTCAATACATTCCCAGGTTCCCAACCTGTTTCTTTCACCCGTGATCATTTATCAAATAACTTGAAAAACAGAGATTATTTAGTTTGTGAAAAATCAGATGGATTGCGTTGTTTGTTGTTTGTTTTGATCAACCAGGATACTGGTGAGGAGGGTACATTCTTAATCAATCGTGAAAATGAATACTATATGATTCCAAATTTCCATTTCCCAAGAACTTCCAAAAACTTTGATTCATCACATAACGGAACGATAGTTGATGGTGAATTAGTTTGGAGTTTGAATCCAGCAACAGGTGTGAAAGAAATAAGATATCTAATATTTGACTGTTTGGCAATGGATATGCAATCTGTGATGCACAAAAACTTGTGGAAGAGACTGTACCATGCACAACAAGAGTTCCATAAGCCTTATTTAGAACTAAGAAGATCCTTTCCTGAAGCCTGTCATCAATTCCCATTTAAGTTAGACTTCAAAAATATGACACAACCTTTCAAGATTAAAAAGATTTTCAAAGAAATGAAGAATTTAACTTATGTTTCCGATGGTTTGATTTTAACGTGCTGTGATACGCCATACATTCCAGGTACAGATTCCACTCTGTTGAAGTGGAAACCAGCTGAGGAGAATACCATTGATTGTAAGATTAAACTGACATTCCCTATTTTTGTTGATGAGGATTTACCGAAACATGACCCAAACAGAGAATATCCAAACTATGATGCAAAACCAGATTTTCAACTATATATTTGGAAGGGAGGTGAAGATGATGAGATGCTGGATGTTGAAGCAAATATAAAGAAGAATGGTGAATATAGAAACTCTTTCAAGCATTACGATGCATGGCACGAATTGAGCGTCTCTGACGAAGAATGGGAAAAGTTGAAAGCCACTGGAGAATCATTCAATGGTAGAATAGCTGAAGTTAGACGTACACCTGAAGGTGAATGGAAGATGCTTCGTTTTAGAGATGATAAATCAAACGGTAATTATATTAATGTCGTTTTGAAAGTGTTGAAGAGTATTGAAGATTCAGTGACTAGAGAAGAACTTGAAGAATGTGAAGCTGAAATTGAACGGAATTGGAAAGCTAGAGAAAAGGCTAAGAAAATGAAAGCTTTACAGCAGCAACAGCAGCAGCAACAACAACAGCCGCACCCACACCAGCAACAACATAGACAATCTGATTCTCATCAAGAGAAAAGAAGACACGAAGAGTCCCAACCACACACCCAGCCGCAGCAACCGAAAGAGGAAGATGAATATTATGAAAGTGATGGTTTTGAAGAGTTACCAAGTTATACCAAGACGAACAGTCCTAAATATGGAGACACTGATGAACATGATTCCAAAAGACGGAAAGCTTAAAATTTTATTGTAAACTTACTGGTTCAAATCTAAAATCTAGAAACTTTTCAATTCTCATATATATTTATATATTTACAAGGTTAAAATAAATGAATTAATTGACGGTATATAAAACAAGGTAAACTTCAAGCATAACCCATAACACAGCTCTTGATTAAGGATCTTGCATTACCATTACCAGACAAGAAATACTTCTTGTTTGATAATTTCTTTAACCATGCATCAGCTTCACCATTTAATGTTTGTAATTCTTTGTCTTTTTCAAATTCATTGAAAATTAACTTGCAATCATTCAATAAACTCAAATATTTTTCAACTTCGTAAACTGACAATCTTTCAACGTTCAAATGTTGCAATCCACCATTTTCTAATAATCTATTTGATAATTCTTGGTCCCAATCCTTAAATTTGGCGTAGTAATTTGATGGTTTTGAGTTCAACACAGTTGTTAAAGTTTCGTTAATCTTGTACTGTCCCGTAGTAGAGATAACAACAGCACCGTTGTTGAAAGATGTTGTACCGTTAACAATGTTTAATAAAGTGTCAACAATTTGGAATTTACCAAAGTAAATGAAAGAATCGGTTGTGTCTTTGTAACTGGTTGTGGCTTTTTGTAAAAATGCGTTGAAGTTATCAATTGTTAAGTAGATTGGGAACTTACTTTGAGATTGTAATTCTGTGATTAAAGTTGTAAAAATGTGAGTTGCATTGATTTTGTTGTTTAATCCAAGGTTAATCAAATCCAATAAAGTGTTCGATTTAGTTAAGCTACAAGACTCTTGTAATTTTCTAGAATCATAAATTGGCTTGTAATCGTTTGTTAAATTTAATTGTGATAATTTATCGTCGTTCAAGTTCTTGAATTTCTTGAGGAATTTTTTGGAAGACATCTGTTGGTCGTATAATTTAGTTTCAGCGTTGAATTTGAAATCAGTGGAACCATCAACTAATGACATTGGATTGGTAAATGGTAATAAGATTGAATCTTGAGATAATGCAAATGAATGGAATTGTGTTAAAATTGAAGATTTACCAACACCTGATTCGCCAGTTAGGATCAATCGGTTTGCTTTTGATTCAGAAACCAATGAAGATTGATAAAAGTCAAAGATTTTTTGTGTTTCATTTGATCTTGTTAATGTGACAGGTTTCTGGAATAACTCATTGAATTGATGTGGTTTGAAAGAACCTGCGATATACAATTTTTTTAAGATTTCATCGTTGAATCTGTGAATTTCATTCAATGCCAATTTCTCATTG
Source organism: Ogataea trehalophila (assembly GCA_003707645.2). Lineage (NCBI taxonomy): Eukaryota > Fungi > Ascomycota > Pichiomycetes > Pichiales > Pichiaceae > Ogataea > Ogataea trehalophila. Next base: position 68,796 of record PPKI02000030.1, read on the forward strand.
CTTAAAGTTGGGAAAGAATCAATGATTTCGTCATTTGCAGCTTTCTTTTTGTAGTTGTTGGTTAGAACACTCTTTGAAAAGTTTTTATCGTTACCGGAACCTTTTCTATTTTTGGATGCATCAAATGATGAATTACCTCTAAATTTCTTGGTTATTGGTGCAGTTGCCAATCTTGTTATTGAAGTTGAAAATAATCTTTGGTTAATAGGTGATGATGATTTAGAAGTTGAGGATAATATCCTTCTTGAGAGGTTACCTCTCACTAGCGAGCTTGTTGCGTAAATCATTTGTGAATTTAGGCTTATGCTATGAGTAACGAACTATTTGTTGAGAAATCAAAAACAAAAAAACTGCAAGTTTTTGTAAACAGAGCTTCACCAGTTACCAAGCTCATCCATATCATTGAATACTCACTCAATGCATAATCCATGAGGTTGATTGAGGTCTCCGGCCAAATTGAGATTTAAAGAAACTGAAAAATGTCGTGTGCGAATTGCACAATAAAGAAAAAAAATTTTACATGTACGGTGCAAAGTTGTTATTTATCTTAATCTCATCCCATTATTTGAGGGTATCTTCTATTTGCGACATCTGTCATTGTTGTCTGCTAATGGTACAACTTTACAGATCATGGAGGGTGACAAGAAAACTTGGTGTGATGGCTACTATATAGAGCTTAAAGATTTTGAATGATGTAACAGTTCAAGTTGTCTGTTTTAGAGAAAAAATCCTAAAAAAAACCATATTTGTTTCAAAAATCTTGAAACTGATTGCTTGTTATGAGCTTTGTTTTGTTTACATATTTGGATGGAATTGTAAAGCTGCATAAAGAGTAATCATTCACTTGGAAGATACAAATCGTGAATAGAAAAAAAAACATCCATGATATTAATAGTTATATAATATACAGTCCTACTAACAACAATTAAAATAAAGAAAGTAATAGGTAAAATTAAATTAGTGAAAACAAAAATGAAAAAATAGAGATTGGTACGAGAAGCAAACTCCGAAGAAAGCCATGAAACACATAAAGCTGAAAGCATAAATAAACAAAAAAAAACTTGACTAATCTCTGCTCGAGTAAAATCCAAAGACATATTATTAGGTTGGAAAAAAATTTGAATTAATTAAAAAAGTAACTAAAAAATAAATAAGGGAATTAATTGAGAAAAAAAAAACAACAACACATCCTTCGTTAAAAATCAAGAGAATCTCGTAAATTTGAACTATGAGTAATAAGTAATGGTAGAAGACATTAAAAAAAGGAAGAAAAAAAAAGATTAAAAATTAAAAGATAGGATAAAGTAAAAACTGACACATACACAAATAAATCAAAAAGGAATCAAATACAAGTAAAAGTATTCTAAGCAAACTTAGTTAGCTTGAACAACTCTTGGTTCAACAACTGGGGTGTCAACAACTGGGGTGTCAACAACTGGTTCAACAACTTGTGGTTCTTCAATAGGAGAAACCTCAACTTCCTTTTCAGCTTCAGTGACAGGAGCAGCAGGAGCAGGAGCAGGAGCAGGAGCAGGGGCAGCAAGTTCAGCAGTTGGTTCGACAGCAGCAGCTGGAGTAGAGGTAGATTTCTTAGAAGAGTTAGCAAATGCAGCTCTTTCCTGCTTAAATTTAGCTAAAGCTCTCTTGAATAAACCAGGTTGATTAACCTTCTTGGTAGTAGTGGTAGTAGTGGCAGTCTTAGTTTCAGGGGCATCAGTTGACACTTCAGTAGGTTCAGTAGTCTTTGGGGCATCTTGGACATCATTAGTATTAGCAGCAGTAGCAGAGTCGTTAGGAATATTAGTTTGTTCATCAGTTGGAGTAACTTCAACCTCTGGTTCAGCGGTTGGTTCAACTACAGCAGATTCTTCGGTTTCAGCTGGTGTTGGCTTCTTGTCTAAGAAAATCTTTGATAGTCTTTTGTTAAAGGAACCTTTCTTAGATTTAACTTCGGGAGCTTTAGTCTTTTCTGGTTCAGTGGAGTCTTCAACAGGTTCAGCTGGAGAAGATTGGGTGTTTGGAACTACATCGTCAACAACAGGGACGACAGCAGGAACAGCAGCAGGGGCAGATTCAGATTCATGAGCTAATTCTTCATCATGTGGAGCAGCATGCTTACCTTTTGAACGTGAAATTCTTTGGAACAAGTTTTTCTTTTCCTTGTGTGGTAGCTCTTCCTTGGCAACTTCTTCAGTTTCTGGGGATTCAACTTCTTTAGAAGCAGCTTCAACAGGGACAGCTTCTTCAACAGGAGCAGCTTCAACAGCAGGAGTAGCTTCTTCAACCTTTGGAGTGGATTCAGCTAAAACTTCATCAGATGAAGCGGCAGCTTTAGGTTTAGAACCAGTGAATGCCATTTTCTTGAAAAATTTCTTTGCTTCCTTAACTGGTTCTGGTTTGGCTTCTTCAGTGACTTCAGCAGGATCAACAGGTTCAACAACAGCAGTTCCTTCAATAGCAGCAACAGGTTCAACAACTTCAGCATCAATAGTTGGTTCACCAGCAACATCAGCATCAGCATCAGCAGCAGCAGCAGCAGCATCAGCAACAACTGGTTCTTCAGCTTCTTCCCCATCAGAAGTGGTTGCTTTCTTAGGTTTACCAGATAATGAGAGTCTCTTGAAGAACTTATTTGGCTTACCAGGTTGCTCATCAGAGGAATCTTCAACTTTTCTAGATTTTGGAGTTTCATTGAACTTTTGGAATAACTTAGCCAATCTGGATGGATGCTCTTCACTTGGTGATTTTTTCACTTCGTCTTCAACCAATTCAGCCTTTTCCCCTTCAACTTCAACAGCTTCAGAGGTTTCTTCAACAGGTGCTGCTGCATCTTCAACAGCGGCAGGTTGCTCAAATTCATTAGTTGGGATCACAGTTTCAACATTGACTTCAGCTTCACCAGGATTGGCAATTTCTTCAGTTGCAGTGACAACTTGTTCAAGTGGTTCGGTGCTATCGACCTCAGCTGGTGCAGTTTCAGTCACAGGGACTTGTTTGATTTCTTCAGTAGCCATTTTTATATATTGTAATCAAATAAATATATTAATTGATGTGTATATATTAGTATTAATATTAATAAAAAAGAATATTTAATCAACGATTCAATTGGTATTAAGCTATTAGTGTAAGAATATATATAAAGACCCTCACAAGATATACACGTCAAAGGGGGATTTGGGGGGATGTTTATATTTATATGTATGGCATGCAAAAGGCTATTTTTAAAATTTTTTTTTTTGTCTTGTTGGCTTTCGGAACAATAGAAGTTTGTATACAGATTACTTTTTCTTGTTTGTTTGTTTATTATTTTTTGTTTTGGTTTTTCTCTATGAGAGGCTCCAAAAAAGATTTTTTAAAGGGCTTTTTCATGGGCTTGTTTATTGTGTTGTATTGTATTGCAATGATGCGTGTTTGAAATGTAATGTTTTGACCCAACTTTGTTTTACAATTGGTAAGGGAAGAAAAAGAAAAAGTATGGTGAGATATTTTATTCACATGGTTACCGATAACACTCTGTTTTAACCTTTTTTTCCTAAAGGGCATGATGTGGCATGGTATGGCAGATAAATTTTTATCGGGTGGCATAGTCATCTCCACCAACCGAATCGATCTGCAGTGATGACGCATTTTTCTAAAATACACGTATCGGTTCTGTCTGTGACTTGTGTAAAGATAGTATGTAAGTATAGTTAATATACAGATTGTATTGTAAATCGATCGACCTTGCCTGTGGAAAACGATGGAACAATTGCGATACAATAGTCAAACCTAGTTGTTTCACAAGTTTTGTAAAAGGCCAGCCAGCCCCAGGCGAGCTAGCTTAGTCTGAACTTGGGACAAAGGGGTGCAATGAATCATCAGTTGACACAACCCAGCCGTTGTGGGGAGAAGGCGCGCTGCCAAAAACAAACAAGAACAAAAACACAATACTGTATAAGAGGTATATGGTCTAAGAGAGAAATCTCAAGGGGGATCGGCTCTGTTTGGTATGTATGTATGTATGTATGATGTAGAAATGCATGACAGACAGTTTTAGACTATTTAATAAAGTCATGTGAGTTTATTTATATACGTGGCCAACTAGAGTAGGGTAAAGAGATCTATGAGAAAATAGAAATATCCAATCACTCAGAAGGAAGAAGAGGAAGTAGAAAAGGTCATTACATCACAGCATCATCGATTCAATCAATCGACTCGACCGACCGCAACCGCCGCAACCGCCACAGCCGCATTGTGTGGTGTGTATACAGTAATGTTTTCTGAGAAATCGAATCATCCTTTTGGACATGAAAAGGTCAACGACAACCTGCATAAAATTCTGTTAAATGGAAATACAGATAAACTTTGAAACGGGTTTTGACTCTCCAAAACGAATATATATATATATATCTATATATAAGCACCATTTATTCCGAACGGCACTGCTCTCACTCTGATTAACTTTACCAGTTCAATAGCGTTGAATAAGATATCTTTTAGTGGGCTAGACTAGGCTAGGCTCCTGTTTAAAAAAAAAGAGAGAAAGCACAATCACAGTACAATCACGTGACCTAAAATTTAATGAAATATATTTACGAGGCTGTGTCAGTTAGAACGTGACAACTATTTCTGTGTACAGGTGTGTATGGATAAAGTATGCTTACATCATTGCTGACATTCTAATGCGGTTATTCTTAACTGTTAATTTTCTTTTTACTCTATGACTAGAACTGCTCTCTATTCTTCAAGATCTTACTAATAAATAGTAACATGTTGGATCCTCCCCTCCTCCCTTCCCCTCCTCTCCTCTTGACCGCCCACTCTTTTCCCTTCGGCTCCCGACTCTAGTTCCCGCCGCCTCCTGTTTCTCCTTCCCTTTCCTTTCCTTCCCCTTCCTTCCTCAACTGCAACCGCAACTAACAAACAACAGCACAGCGCGAACAGTGGACGTAAATTTTGAAACTAAGAGGAAAAATCCCATAAACAAAAAATTGTACGCAACCGCCATATCTCTCTCATAAATCAATCGATTAAGCAAAATTACTTTTTTCTTTATGGTCCGGACCTCTCGATTTTCTACTAAAATACTGATTTTGTTTCATTTCTTTTATTTTGTGTTTTTTTTTACATCTTGTTTGTCATTTTCCTTCTAAAGACCTTCTAACTTAGTGTTAAAATCACTTATCCAACCAGTTTTATAACCTTCAAACGTTCATTTATTCATTCACTTTTTTGTTTGATTTAAAAAAACCATTCATAGAAAGAAATCAAGAGATTGTATTTAAAACAAAAAAAAAAAGAAAGAAATATAACCAGAAAAGTTATCTCTTTATTATATATACTATATTATAAATACAATTTAATATATCTATAATTCAATTCTATTCCCATTAGATTCAAGTTGAAGTCCCCCTCATCCCTTCCCCCCCCCTCCATTATTTATAATTTAATAAGTTTTAATTTTATCATCCCCCACCATGGATTTAAGAGTTGGAAGAAAGTACCGTATCGGAAGAAAAATTGGTTCAGGTTCCTTTGGTGATATCTACCTAGGTACCAACATTATTTCAGGTGAAGAAGTTGCCATCAAACTAGAAAATGTTAGAGCTAAACATCCTCAACTAGAATATGAAGCTAAAGTTTATAAATCACTTTGTGGTGGTGTTGGTATTCCCTTTGTTAGATGGTTTGGTACCGAATGCGACTACAATGCAATGGTTATCGATTTATTGGGTCCATCTTTAGAGGACTTATTCAGCTACTGTAACAGAAAATTCTCCTACAAAACAGTTTTACTACTAGCGGATCAATTATTATGCCGTATCGAGTTCATTCATGCCAGATCCTTTATCCACAGAGATATCAAACCTGACAATTTCTTGATGGGCATTGGTAAAAAAGGCTCTCAAGTTAACGTTATTGATTTTGGCTTAGCTAAGAAATTTAGAGATCCAAGAACTCATTTGCACATTCCTTACAGAGAAAACAAGAACTTGACTGGTACCGCGAGATACGCTTCCATCAACACCCATTTAGGTATCGAACAGTCAAGAAGAGATGATTTAGAATCTTTAGGTTATGTTCTAATTTACTTCTGCAGAGGTTCTTTACCATGGCAAGGTTTGAAAGCTGCCACAAAGAGACAAAAATACGACCGTATTTTAGAAAAGAAGATGGCCACACCTGCTGAAGTTTTAGCAAGAGGTTTACCAACCGAATTTATGCATTATTTAAACTATGTTAGAGCTTTAAGATTTGATGATAAGCCAGATTACATTTATTTGAGAAGATTGTTTAGAGACTTGTTCATTAGAGAAGGTTACCTTTACGATTGTATCTTTGATTGGACTGTTTTCAAATACAAGTTACACCAACAAGCTCAACAGCAACAACAACAACAATTATTGCAACAACAAAACCAAGGCCAACAGGCAAGAATAGGCCGCAACGGTGAAGAATTAGATAACAAACAAGCTGAAGCTATTGACAGTTTCACCCAAGGTGGTGCTCAACAGCAGCAATATTATCAAGATCCAAACCAATCACCAAATGCTCAAGTTGCCACTCCAGCCAACGGCGCTCAACAACAACCTCAACAGCAACCTCCACAGCAAACTTCGGCTATCGCTCAACCACAAGTCTCAACTTCTGGTCCACCACCTCCATCAAACAATATTGTTAAGCCATTGTTACAACATTCCCAGAATGAAGCACACGCTGTTCCAGATCCACAAGCTCCTAACACCAGTTTTAGACCGCAACAAAGCTCTCAACTACCACAATCTTCTTACATCAGTTCTTTACAAGCACAACAAAACTCACAGCAAGTCGAAGGACAACAAAATCAGCAATCCAATATTAATCCTGCATGGCTATAATTGAATCAACATTGAGGAACATGAACCTGGGAGAGCAAAAAAAAAAAACCTAAACATATATAAAATAAAGCTAACGAATTTTTTGATAGATTGCAAAAAGAAAAATCAAAAAATTAAAATTATATTTTACCGAAAATGAAATATGCATTTATAAATACAAATCGTATCCGCAATATTTCATTATCATTAATGGAATTACTAATTTTTTTGGGAGTTAACGGATGAAATAACCAACTTCTTATCTTTATTATCATTATTTACAAAATTGCTAGAATATTGGTTTTCTCGTTGCAGATTGTTTAATATATTATGAAAGTACGTTGTATAGAAAGAGAAAAAGAAGCACTCATTTTTTCAACGAGTATGAAATTTTTTTTATTCCCTTTCAAATTGTTATTTCTATTTACTTGGTGTTTTTCCTTCCTCTCACAAAGTCAAAAGAACAGATATTATCCTTCTCCAAGCTGAGCAAATTTTTACATTATTGTTGAGTGTTTAAACTCCAATAATGAAAATTGACACTTATATTTTCATCTACATTCACATGGCCACAAGTCTTGTTTTATTCATTCAATTTCATTACTTTTTTGCTTTGTTAAAAACAGATCTTTATTTGAACTTTTATGTCTCTCATTCTCTTTTTTTCAACTATGTTTCTCTCTTTTAATAAATACTTCATTTTATACTGTTGTCGAAATTGCCATCTACTTTACCAACTAATTAACATTCAATGATGCCTACTTTTTTCTTTTTGTAGTAGTTTGTCGTGCTTACTTTTCACTTGTATTTTTTTTTTAAGTCTCTGTTGCTGTGATTATTGTTGTCGTTACTTCACCTTCTTCCTTTTTTCTTCTTCCTTCTTCCCCCTCCTCCTCTTCTTTCTTCCATATCGTTTGATATTATCTTTTTCAATTTTGCCATATCAATAACCGAGCTCCAAAAAAACCATTATCGTAAATAGCAATTGCTATAAAAAGCCGCCATAAGAAGAAAGGGGTTACTTTCGCGGGTTAAACGACCTTTATTAGTAATTGAACCGATGCATGAAACAAATATATACAAGATACAAAAAAAGATAAAATCCAAGGTGACTGACTAATTGGTTGGACGGACACAACCGCCTTCCAATTTGAAATTCTAACCTCGAGTTGGTTTTTGTATATATTCATTCACCAGCAAATGTCCATTTTGAAGAAATTGACAAGATCACTTCAATCAAACACTGAGTTCATAGTATCCAATCGATTTTTCAAACCACAAAAACAGCAACAGCAGTCAATCAGATTCAGATCAACAACCTATAAAACGAAAATGTCGGATATTTATTTTGGTACTACAACATCACTGAACAGGTTCTCATTCTTAAGAACAAACACTAAGTTCATTAACCAAATAGTTGAGACACCAGATATTTCAACAAGGCTCGTATTTTTCAAACAAACAGGTAACAATGCAATTTCTCCATACCTTATCGATAAAACAGATGGAAGTTATTCAATGCTGAATTTACAACTATCAGAAACGCCTGATTTTTTGAAAAATTTGATTTTTAATTGGTCTAAAAATAATAGTGTTCAGGATGTTAGCATTAGAGACGAATTGACGTGTGTGTTTTTAGGTATTGATGAAAACGATTCCACCAACGAAAACAATTTCTTAACAAGTGAAAACTCAATCTCTGAAAGCTTAACAGTTTTCCCAACTGGTTACACGTTCAATTCCAATTTGAACGATATTGACTACGAAGGTAAGTATAAAGGTGTTCCTTACATAGCTATTGATGCAACCAAGTCGACTCAATTGGTTGAATATTTAGAATCTCTTGATAAAGTTAGCGTTGTCGAATCCGTCATGGATATTTTAAAATTAAGCAAGATTGAATCCTCGTTGTTTGCTTATTCCAAAATGTACTTGGATTGGCTAATGCGTAACCAATGCTGTCCAGGTTGTGGATCTAAAGTGATTCCAACTGATGCTGGTTCACGATTATTATGTGTTTCACCAGCGGACACTAAATGCCCAGTTAAATCAACAGCCGTTAACAATGTTTGTTTCCCACGTACCGATCCTGTTGTTATTGTTGGTATCATTTCTTCAGATGGAAAGAAGATCTTATTGGGACACAACAAAAGACACGGGAAATTCTCTAAAGATGGTAAAGTTATGTACTCCTGTATTGCTGGGTTCATGGAACCTGGTGAAACTATCGAAGAATGCTCAATTAGAGAGATTTGGGAGGAAACAGGCTGTAAAGCTAGCAAAATCAAGATTCTTTCCTCTCAACCATGGCCATTCCCATCATCGTTGATGATTGGGTGTGTTGGTATAGTTGAGTTTAATAACGATAACGAGTTGATTGATTTGGATTTTGACAAAGAATTAGACGATTGTAAATGGTTCGATGTTGAAGAAGTTGCCAGCATGGTGGACGGTGTGACTGTTACTGACGAGGCAAGTCCTTTGATCAACGTCAATCTACCAATGGCCAATAGTATTGCATTTGAATTGATTAAAAAAGTTACCAAGAAGGACTATTAGAAAATTTTTTTTCATGACTTATATTACTCTGTCAGCTTATTTCACATCACCACTATTGATATTTTGTAATCATTTCAAAGGATATTAAATTTTATTTAGACTAACGTATATACAACAGAAAATAGGAGAAAAAAAAACCAAATAACACACATACATTATTCATGATCCTTGAGTTCATTAAAACAAAACAGATAAGAACACAAGAACAAGAAAAGGGAGGGGAAACAAAAACGAAAAATCCAGTAAAAACAAATTATATAACTATAAGCAAAAAGAAGGAAATTAACAACTATCAAGCTTATTGTTGTTTAGCTTGCATAGCAGCTTGTTGTTTGGCGATATCTTCAGCAGTTGGCATACCTTCAGTCATTAGTTTTTCCAAAGTAATTTTTTGTTCAGCCATCATTTCTTTGGTCTTTTCTTGTTCTTCCTTCAATAACTTGTCACCATTTTCTTTCAAGTAAGTAGCCATATGCAAGTAATTTTTTTGACCAGCTTCTCTGATCATATCCAATGGCATCTTTCTTTGTCTGATAGAAGCTGGAGAAACACCCAAGATTGAAGTTAACGATGGTTTACTGTTCAAGTTCAATTGATCCTTTTCCCATTGTTCTCTCAATCTGTTTTCTCTAATTAAGAATTCATCAGCAATGTTCTTTTTGTCTTTGAAAGAGTTCAAGATTGGTCTAACATCCTTAATTGGTTGTGTTGCTAAGTATTCCAAAAATGGAATCAATCTGATTAATTTGTCATCACCTGGAACACCTTCCCATTTGTCAATTGGAATAGCGTTTTCAGGTTGCATTGAATAAGATGATTCTTCAGGGTCAATCATAATCAATTTACTAAGGTCTCTGTTCATCATACTCATATCTTTGATAACTTTACCATCTTTTATTCTACAAGCTTCACGGAATAAAGAGTATTGAATGTACGCATGATATGGATCTAACTTAGCAACAGTATTTTCAGCAAATGCCATTGAGGATTTGGAAAAGATGACAATTTCATAGTATTGGGATAAATAGCCCAAGAAGTAGTCAACACCTGGTCTCTTTGCTGTTTTCCAACCTCTCTTGACGTCCCAAGTAGAGTGAACTAATAAGTCATCCAACTCCAAGACTAATGTTAATGGATGCCTGTAAGGTTCTGGCATTGGATCTGGTAGTAATTCATTATAAGCAGGTTCACTGAAGACATCAGTAACACCTGTTAATCTCTTGTTGAATCTGGTCCAGATCTTGCTTGGGGTCATACCGTTTTCTTCAGCGTTATAAAGTTTAGGTTCTTCGATTTCATCCCAGTCTCTACATAAGTATGCAGCACCAGCGATGGAACCACCAAAGATTGAAAACCAGAATAATCTGGCATATCTTTCCTTCTTTTTATCGATTGAGGATTTGGTATTGTTTCTTCTTTTTTTAGGTTGACCAAATTCGTCTTCAGATGATTGCGTTTTATTGAATGCAGATTCAGTTTCCGATTCTTTCACTGGTTCTTCAGTTTCAACACCAGCCTTGGCTAATAAATCTTCATCTAAAATAGATTTGTATTGGTTGCTGTTATCTTTCTTTTCTGAATAGAAACGTTGATGAAGAACTGGCGAAGACTTTAAAATGGTAGCTGTAGTGATAGCAGAAGATCTTGTAGATCTTAAAGCTAGTCTAAAAGAGGATCTTAACATTCTCAGTCTTGAGTACTTTGCTGCTATTGTATATATACAAGGAGTATTGAGATAGTAAAACTTTGACAGGTACTATAGGGTAATGCCTAAGATGAACAAGGAGTTTGACGAATGGTATGTTTTCAAGTTTAGTTTCTCTAATTCTCGTTGAAACAATTGGAAAATTGTTGATTACGTAATCTGATATTTAAATTTTTGTCCAGAGGAAATAAAAAACTTTAAAAATGACGGGGCGAGAGAGATTTTTTTCGCCAGGGGGACGAAAGGGGTTTTTAATTAAGATGTAGGAGGGGGAGGTGATGATCTTGGGATCGGACGGATACTAGAGGTTTATTTTGAGTAGTGATCATCCATTCAATGATCAAGTAAAATCAGATACTCAGATGCAGCTACAAAGTTTGTTTATATAATATAGATGTAAAGTTAGTGATTGTATGTATCAGTCTTTAGGTCATCATCGATTCATGAGTCGATACCTTAAAAGAAAAGCAGACCTCTACCGACGATGGTTTTAAAGCTGATTTAAACCACAAGGGTTCAAATGATCTACAACAAATCAGCACGCAGCATGTAACGAATAATTGGATCTAAACACGGAGTATGTGAATCGCCAAACTACCCACTGCCACCTGACAATTGTTCCTTGTTTAATCTAGAAAAGAGAAATAAAGTGATTGCTAAAGGGAAGCAAATTCATGTAAAGTAGAAAACTTTTTATATCTGCGAATTTTCAAAAGTGCGAATAGAAATGAAGGTTTAGTCGTGTGAAATATCAATTGTCAAGTAATCACGTGACTGAATAATTTTGGAACGGTTCCTAGGTTTGATATATTTTACAGATCATCTGTTTGTATTTCAGGATAGGGTATACTTCATTACCTTTTGTCTGATGTGCCTTCTTCCTGTTACCCTCATTTCCCACTTTGGCCAAACAGGGAAATCATCACCATCCAGACACACTACTATAAACCACTCATTTGCATAACCCATGTCTGACGCTTTTGCCTCCCAATTGAACGCTTTTAGAAAGTCGGTTAAAAACTCATCCACAACTTTACCTTCTCAAAGGAGAGTGATAGACTCATCTTTGTCTTCATCTACTACTGCTACCACAACAAACAAATCCCCGATTAAATCATCCATTAAACGATCTATCAACAGTGCTAGCACCGATTATGATGATTTGAATGATTATAAGAGATCTAGAATTAATAACGATGACGATGATGATGACGATGCGACTTCTAATTCGAATTTAGCAAGCACTTTATCAATTAGATTGATGACTGCTTCAGATATAGTCAAATCTTCAGATCGTCCTGTTTCTATTTTTGATTTAGAAAAACAAATGAAAATGAAGATAGATCCCAAATTGATCAAATGTTTATCAAACGTTGATAGAATCAAATACGACCCGGTCAACAAATCTTTAGAGTATTTATCCTTACATAACATCAAAACAGCAGAAGATTTGTTGAAAGTGTTGGAAAGTCAGCCGACTTTCCAAGGTTTATCAGTGAAACAGTTAAAGGATGGTTGGAATGCTTGTTTACCAACAATTGCCAAATTAGAAAAAGAGGCTAAAATTATTGTTCATAAAACGAAAAAGGAAAACTCACCGAGACACATTTGGTTGAACTTGGGTAATGTTCCAATCGGCAATCTTATAGAGCCCGAATTTTTTGATATGTGGGGTAGAGTGAAAGTTCCTAAAGGTGATGACTTAGTCTTGAAGCTATTAGACAATGGTTTGAAACCAACAAATGCTGATTTGGAAAATATTCAAAAGAACAAAGCATTGCCAACACAAGAAAGAAAACAAAAGAAGCCAAGAAAGGGTAAGGTGACAAATACCCACATGAAGGGTATTTTAAAGGATTATTCAAGAGGTATGCTGTAACCGTTTTTTAGGAGCAACCAAAGAATAAACTTGACAGTCAAATGGGCGCCATATGGAATAGTTGACTCTGCTATTTCTTCTTTTGAAAGATGGTTTGGTTTTGAGCTAGACTATCCTAAACCCCTCCTACTTCTCTCTTTTTGCGCATTTATATGGCCATGTTTACGATTATATATATTCTTTCCATGACTTGCGTGTTTTCTTGGTGTATAATTTTTAATGATATAATACGGATTTAAACAACAAAATTAAGGTAATTTATTTTTGATTTATATTTGAAGTGTATTTCTAGACAGCAAAAGCAAAAAGAAAAACTAACTAATCATTATATACTTTCTTTATTATTCGTATTAATCAGTTTTTACTTTTACTCTTCTTCTTTTTATCCTTTTTATCCTTCTTTTCCTTTTTGTCTTTCTTTTCCTTCTTCACACTGCTGCTTTCTTCAACAGTACCCTCTAACTTTCTCTTTTTGCTTTGTGGACCAGGAATAACAGGTTGTGAAGCTTCTTCGTAATCATCTATACCGTAACCGGTTGGAAAATGTCTCATTTTCAAATTATCGTATTGTTCAACGTTATGTCTTTGTGTGACCACCTTATCGTAGTTAATTTCTGGGATTTCAACTTTTTCAGAAATGTTATAGAATCTAGAAAACTTCAAATCGTTATTTGCTTTCAGTCCACTGTCCGACTCGGCATCGTTAAGTAATAAGGTATATTTACTCTTTTTAGAGTCAACTATGGAAAGATCTTCAAAAAGTGAGTATTCTTGATCTTTGATCTTGAAATTTGTCGAATCGGTTAAATTTAAATTAACTGGTAATGTCTTTAATTTCTTGATGTTCACATTGGTTGGTAATCTGATTAACCAAAGTTCTTTGTCTTGTAAGTTTTTGGAACTTAATTTCTTTAGTGATTTGGTGCTGGTGGTGGTGATCTTTTGGTAGTGTCTTGGTGGTTGGAATGTGCTTTCAGTTTCAGAATCTGAGTCTGAGTCAACTATACGTTCATCAGAAAGATATTTTTTTGGAGCCATCTTTTTTAATTTGTCTTTTTGTGAATTGTGATTATACGAATTTTATTGGCGATATAAATATCCTTTTTGAAGTGAATAAAAGTTTTATATTTGAAAATGTACAGGGCGATCAATTAACAGGGGAAAAGAAGGAAAATTGGAATGCGATAAGGTGGTAATTTGTTAGCCTCGGTATTCTATTGTTTTGTCTTTCAAAGGTCTTAAATTTTGATAGTGGAAAAAACGTTTTGGTTTACTACTTTGAAAGGTTGTAATAAGATGGTGTAAAATTGTTAGTTTACATATTAAATGATGCATTTTCTTGATAAATTTTTTTTTGAGATAGAAGTAAAAAAAAAAACTTTCTGTTGAGTGAGACACGCATAAAAATAATTCCTAAACATCTTTGCACGATTAAACGCTTTAATTAATCTTGTAAAGTTTGAACGAAATATACATTAATATTATTATAAAGAATAACAACCAAAGGTTAAAAGAAGAAAAAATGATGGGGGGGACTAAAGGCAATAGAAAGCACATCAACAGAACAAAACAAAAAAATACAAGCACAGACACAGTAAGACACATCCAAATATAATATCAAAAAAACAAAAATCTATCTATAAGTGTATATAAATATATGTAACTATTATACCAAAACAATTTGAAAAATGAAAAGGGGGCGGGGATGACGAATTAGATGGGGGAAAGTGTGAGATTAATATGAATGGATATGAAATGAAAACAATAATTCAAGCTGAAGCGTAATCACCACTGTTGAACATGGAGATTTCAGAAGCTGCTGCTTGCACGTCGGCCATATCCAAACTCTCCAAAGAACCACCATTCAAGTTCAAATCTTTTAACTTTGCGTTCTTAGCTCTGGCAATTTCAGCAGCCAATAGGTAGGCTTCTTCGTTACCTGTCACATAAGTACCGGTGAAGACACCAACTTCAAAGGAATCAATCTTAGGTAATGGGTCATTATTCAGAATTTGTGAATTTATGGTGTCATCTCTAGAAACAACTGGGGTTAAAGCCAATTCCATTTCATGATCTTTAATTTGTTCATCCTTTTCACAACAAGAAATCATATCTTGCAAATCTTGGTAAAACACTTGATCGGCACCAATGACTTCGGCAATCTCGTCTTCCTCCCTGTTGTAACCGACTAAAGCTCTAGTGTCAGCTAAATCAATACCGTAAATATGGTTATGTCTAATAACTGGTGAACAAGAGGCAAAGTAAACTTTTTTAGCACCGGCTTCTCTGGCCATGTTGACGATTTCTTTGGAAGTTGTACCTCTCACAATAGAGTCATCAACTAATAAAACAGACTTACCGTAGAATTCAGAAGCCATGGCATTTAACTTTCTTCTAACTGAAGATTGTCTTTCCTTTTGATCTGGCATAATGAAAGTTCTACCAACGTATCTGTTCTTAATGAAACCTTCTCTGTATGGAATATTCAATGAAACGGCACATTCTAAGGCTGAATGTCTTGAAGTATCAGGAACTGGGATAACGACATCAATTTCCTTCCTAACTAATTTACCCCTTTGAGCAAACTTCTTACTAATGTTTTCAGCTAATTTGACACCCATTTCCAATCTGGATCTGTAAACACTGATACCATCCAAAACGGAATCTGGTCTAGCGAAGTAAACGTATTCGAAAATATCTGGAGTGTATGATTGCATTGGCACAACTTGCTTGAATTCAGGTTGCATTGAGTTTTTAGGTATTATGACGGCTTCACCTGGTAAAATGTCTCTATAAACTTGGAACTTGTGTGCTTTCAAAACAACGGATTCTGATGCTAACATGTAATCTTTGCTACCGTCTTCTTTCAATCTTTCACCAATCAGTAAAGGTCTGATACCGTGAGGGTCTCTGAAACCAATGATACCGTAACCAGCTAACATGGCAGTACAAGCATAAGCACCTCTAACTTTTTCGTAGACACCTTTTAAAGCTTTGAAAATGTCGTTGTTGTTAACTCTTGATTTATCGTAAGTGGCTAATTCTGAACCAAACAAGTTTAGTAACAATTCAGAATCAGAGTCGGTGTTGATGTGTCTGTGAACTACTTCATCCATGTATTTTTTCAATTCGGCACCATTGGTTAAATTACCATTGTGAGATAAGGAGATACCGTATGGAGAGTTAACGTAGAAAGGTTGAGCTTCTGACGTGGCTGAAGAACCAGCAGTTGGGTATCTAAGATGGGCAATACCCATGTTACCAACTAAACCAGTCATTCTTTGTTGAGTGAAAACATCTCTTGCCATACCGTTACCTTTACATTGATAGAATCTACCACCTCTTCCACAGGTAACTATACCTGCAGCATCTTGTCCTCTATGTTGTAAGAATAATGAACCGTCAAACAGTTCTGGGGCACAGTTTTGTCTTTGATCCGATAAAACAATACCTAAAATACCACACATTATTGAAAATTAAGTTTGTTAACTTAAAAAAATTTGAATTCTATTTCTTTTTTTTTAAACTTGATCTTTGAGAGCAGATGAATACCTCTGGTTGAAATTTAGTGGATGATAAAGACGATGAAAATGAATTACAATTTAGGAGAATTCAATAATAAGATTGAACAGATGACTAAAGAACAAGAGATCTTTAAAATTATAAATTGAGATACCTGACCTAACCTAACCTGATCAAAAAAAAAGTCTATTGTAAACCCCGTTCGTTTACTGTAGAGGTTTATAAATTAACTAATCGAAGTCACTTAGATTCAAATTTCTATTGTTACAAATTTGAAATATTTTTTTTTTTTGGATTTTTCAGCTTTTTTTATCAAAAGAAAATTTTCACCAGTGAGAGCGCGAGAGAGAGGGATTTTAATAATCCATGCGGGAGACTCCTTGGGGTGGAAAAAAAATGACCTCCCTCGTCTTACTTTCTGCTTCTCCCCCGTGACTCCTGCGCTGGAGAAGTATTAGCCGGAGTCATTTTGAGTTATCAGCACCCGATTGCAAAGGCATAATCATTTACAGGTGAACAGTTTCGTTTAGCTTGACATCAAAAGACTTACAGGATTATCAAGATACAGTAAAAGCTAACGATGACTATAATTATATATGTATATACGGAAAAACGGATCGACCAACAAGTGGTTGCAATGTATACTCCTGGTTGAAAAAAGAGCGACGCTTGGTTAATGCTAGCAACCACCTTTTCGTTATCCCTCTACTGGTGTATACACATCTAGATGTTACGAATAAAATACAGAATTAGCACAAAATTTTAAAAAAAACGTTTTAACGTCTTCTTAAGTTTGTCTTGATAAGCATGTTGGAACGACCTTCAACTCCTTCTAAAAAGAAATTTCAGAGCCCGGCGGGACTCGAACCCGCAACCATATACCTCCGGAAGATAACGTGCTAACCAATTGCACCACGCGCCCTAGAATAATCTTCGTGTTGCTGTCTATACTGCTATCAGCTGCGTATCCTAAAGTAACTAAAATTTAATCAGTTTTAAACCACACTTTTCTCTCTGTGAGTCTCTGAATAGTTTTTCCTAAAGCTAGAATAAAAACCTTAAAACAATGAAAGTTAAGAAAATATGTAAAGATAAGTTTTTATCTCGTAATGATACCTGATAAAATTGGTTTCAAAATGACCACTTTTCCATTTGTTTAATCCCCACACATGATTACCTAATCTTCTCCAGAAAAACGCTCCTGAGATTAAAAAAAAAAGATGTCGACAAAGCACTTAGTAAATCGAACCCGAACATATAGTATATTATATAACATTGATAGTTGACAATTGACCAGACGTTGTGCCACCCAATAAAAGGTTTATCAACCATAGCTAGACAACTCGGTTTATACGAAATATTTCACAATAAACAGACCAACCAAAATGTCATCAATCATCCTTAAAAATACCAGCCAGCTGATATTCAAACAAAATAACTTTAAGAAGTTACTATTTTCAAAATCAAGATGTTTTTTCTCCACATCGACAAAGCCATTGCAACAACACACACATTCACACACATCATCATCATCATCATCACAGCAACAGTCTACACATGAATCCAAATCCGCAAAATCGAAGGCTAAAGGTGAAGCAATTTTTGGCAAATTTATGAAAGGTTCTAAATTTTTAGTCTCTTCATCTATTGTGCTTGCAGCGTTGGGTGTCTCATCAGTTGCCATATATTTGGTCTTTGATGAATTGTTTTCACCATCTGGTGAGACATCCACTTTCAATAGAGTTGTGTCTCAAATCGAGAATGATGATACAGCATTAAAATTGTTGGGTTACTCACAAGAACAAATTGAAAATAATAAAACTATTGGTCTCAGTAAGAAGATCAGACTAAAAGCTTATGGTCAGGCCCCATCTGACAAATGGTCTAGAAACAGACCAATCACAGCCACTAAATTTACAGCCAAAGACGGGAAAGAGCACATGCTGATGAGATTCTTTGTTGAGAGCGAGAGCAAAGTTGCCGTTGTTCAATTAGAAGCCATTGAAGAAAACTTTATCCAACAGAAACTGATTTATGTTTCAATAGACGTTAAAGGAGAAGCTAGATATTATTTAGTTGGATCTCCAAAAACGAATACAGTTCACAAGAGAATGAATATATTAAATAATACAGATGGTGGATTTTTAGGTGTTCATTGGGGTCCAAAAAAAGCATAAATGAAACTCAATTAAAAGTAGATAAGAACTAAAGAACTTCCATCTTTTCAAAAACAAAAAAAAGACAAACAAATTCAAAAAAAAAATACACATAAAAATCTAACATCAGTTGTATAAATAAATACAATTATATATATATATAATTCATTAAAAAATTTAAATTAACATCAATAGCAAACATGTATATAATATTAACAACCAATATAAGTAACTATATTGAACCCGATCCCCTAATTTATTGCTATGATTTCTAACTGTATTTTTAGTTAGACAGTAATCATCGTCATTCCCAATATCAATAATATATTCTTGATTGATTTTTGTCAAATTTACATTATTCTTAGCTGTTCCTTTCAAATAACTGTTCCAATCATTTTTTATCTCCTGTTTACATGATTTCCCACTAAAATCAAATAATTTTTGGTATTCGCCAATAGAATGGTTAAAGCTTGTTAATTTGGATAAACCATCCCAATCACAGTATTCTTTATCGTTGTTATGGAAGGTGTAATATAGATTCAAAGCAATTGATAATTTTTGATTAGTTGAACAGCTTGCAAACAATCCATAGTTCCCATTTTCAACATCATTTTCAATGCATCCGCAATAGACAGAATCACAGATTTTTTTTATCGTTTCCAATTTTTTCAATTCAATGGAATACTGTTCAGACTCTGATAGCTCATTTTGCTGTTGTTGAAATTGGGGATATTTAGGATTGATCATACAGTTTAAAACTGACATCAAACAGTCACACCTACTAGCAATCGGTTTAAAAGGCAAATGATCTGTCAACTTATCTAGCCACGGGTTATAATCACAGTTAACAGTTTCCGACCTATTAGCTATTTGAAGCATATTTTCACTATTATAGTGAAAATCAAAAGCATAATTATTACCGCATGCCAGATACGTTTCAACATCGTTGCTCATATTATCGTAGTCTAGAAAATTTGTACCAATAGCAATTTCTCTCATACTGTTGACTGACATATATTTCTTCAGATCTCTTATGGAAGCTTTCAAAAAGGGTAAATTATATACAAAATCGTTATCATTGGTAAAATTTGTCATGATCACCAAACCTGCTAAATTGTTATAATAATGGATGTTATCAATGATAGTGGTGAAATTTTCATATTGTTCAGTGTCCCATGTCCCATTGATGAACCCTAGATTTGCCACAAAATATTCTTTGTGTTGAGTTTCAATTGTCTTTCTACTGTTATCCAATAGATACTGAGAAGATAAACAAGGGAATTGGAAAGTATCATTCCGAGGTGATGAAGATGCCATTGAAACTCCTTCTCCTTGTCCCAATTCCTGTTTGAACAATTGACCTGTATCTGAATAGACAATCGTACCGTTGGAAAACAACAAAGGGGCTTTCCAATTAGGACAGTTTTTATGGGCATGGTCATTCAAGTAAGTTTGGAATCCAGTAGGGAGTTTGTGAGGTAACCATGAATCCAAAGTTAGGGATCGTTGACAAAATGAGATTATCAAAAGTAGTAATATAGCTTTAATCATTTCTTATTATTGGTACGTATCTATCATGGATAACCCAACCTTAGTGATGTGTATATTCAATAAATAATCTATTTTAATCTACGTAGTATATAAAAAAACCTATGCAATACTAGGTGAAAACAAAGAATCTCCCTTCTTTTGTCTCACTCAACTCTTTCTCCTTTGTTTTCTCGTAACAACAAGGACAAAAAAATAAAAACTCCACAAACCTCACGCCCCCACATTTTTTTTTTGCCTTGTTATTACAAAAATCCAATCCTTCTTAAAAATGTGAAGATGGGTCTAATGTTATACCCATGATTCAACAAGTAAACAAATGAGACATAACAAATCTTGAAACCAAATTTAAGTACTCTGTACCGCATAGTAACCGGTTGTTCAACATCGGAGAGTAAAATGAGGGGGTCATCAGTCATAACTCCGTCTAACAACGAATAAGTACAATTGCTGTCCGCTTTTGGTTGTCTTAACAAAGGACTGGTTTCAGTAACTTGATTGGGAGAAGGCCCAATCTTACAAAATTCGATAGCTTGATTCAATTCATACTTGTTATTAATTGTCCAAAACCAAACTCTCAAGTTATTCTTAACGCAAAATTGAACAACGTCGTTCACCCTTGCAGGTAAAGACAACATTATGCTCAATAAAGACACTGCTTTGATGGTTCCACCTAGTTCGAATATTTCGCGAACAGTATTTTTACACATTGTTGAGTCAATGGTGATAACAACAATATCGAACAAATTGTCAATTTTAGAACTGTAATACTTGGATTCCCAAATTCCATACAGAATCTTATCTTTCCAATAATCTATATTCCCATCTTTGTTAGGCCCAACTTTGTTCAAGTTCTTCAACAATAAGTCGACAATGAGTTCAGGGTCATTATCCCTTTTGATGTCTAACATTAGCTGAATAGGCCTAAACTTCTTCGTCTCCCCACCATCATTGCTATCATGCTCTAATTTCAACGCTTCATTTTTTTTGTAACACCAAGTTAAAACATCACTGAGAACAGGCATTTTCAAATAAGGTTTTTGTAAAGTTCTTAAATCACACAAGTCAGGAGTGTAATTAACTTCACCAACTTCCAAATCCTTCCCAAAAGTTCTCAGGGTGCTTGTATCATGAGTGATGACTATTTCTTTGTCTAAAGTGATGTGTAAATCGGTTTCAATCACACTACAACCATTTTCAATGGCTTCATCAAATGCTAACAGAGTATTTTCAGGGTATTTGTTCTTGAAACTAAAAATACATGGTTGGTTTTGTGTTAGTAAAAACTTTTGTTCTTTATAAATCTTATTTGTTTTAACATGTATGCTACTTAAAAACGAAAAATGCTTGGTGAAACTTACCCTCTATGGCCAGCAATGATTATATTGTTCATTTTCTGAATCTTATCCGTTTTTTTGTAATTTATTTTGTTTGGGCTTTATAATTATATATATATAACTCTAACTCTAACTCTAACATCCAATCATGAGAGATTAAAAAAATGTGTTAACTTTGGGGTATTCTATGGTTTGAATCTATAAAAAAAAGTAACACTTTGACAAATTAATGAGCTCGAATCTATAAACTTAACAGTTAGTTTGTTACCAGTTGTAATCGACAGTTCATGTTACTACTTGATAAATTACTATATAACATATGAACTCCGAGTCTAAGATCACTTTGCTGCAAGATCAAGGATAAATAAAATCAGGATAGAATCGGTACAGAAACTCCACAACTTCCGGATTCTGAGGCCACACAAAAAAAAAAAGGAATAAACGACGCAAGAAAAGCATTTGCCAAGGCTGTGCAAGTAAAAAGGATAAGACGCCATTCAGCCTCATACTAGTTTGCTTTTCTGTTTGATACTCGGATCCATTACGTGTTCCAATAGTTATAATTAGTGTTTTTGTTTGTTAGATATATAGAAATATATAAATACTTATATAGAAAAAAAGAACTCTAGTGCTTCATATACTCAATAATAAACTCAAACTGTTCCATGTCTTCAGACATCGGGATACCGTACTTAGTATGCAAAAGCTCTTGTCTTTGTGAAACCCAATAATCTCCGTACATCAATGGGAATTCATCAGCAGCACCCAACTCCAAACTGTAATCTTTCTCAATCTCTTTGTACTTGAACAGGGTTGCTGCTCTTGTATTATTGTACTCTTTCCAAATTTTCAGATCATGACAGGCACCGATAAAGTTTGATCCACCAGACCTGAAAAGTTCAATGTCTTCACTTGGAATGTATTTACATTTATCGTCAGAAACCCAAAGTCTCAGATGTGGGATGTACTTATGGTTGTAAAATTGGTGCAAGTTGATGATATCTTTGTACATCATATCCAAGATAGCTTTGAATTGGTGTGGGACGTTTGCCAACCTACCTTCGAATATGGTACGACGCAGTGGGAATATTTGATCAATGTGATAGAAGTGGCCTTTACCAGAGTTGACAAACTTGTGTAACGAGGCATCAACTTTTCTAATGTCACCAACGTCAACCATTAAATCGGGATCATTTTGGAACATTTCAATGGCATTGTTAGGAATATCCAGTTGATCTTTTGATAAGATCAGACCGTTGACTTCAATGTATAATCCGGTTCTAGTATCGATGAACTTCATATCAATTGATTCAGGTGACGCATTACCGTTATTTTCAATGGCTCTCTCCATATAGTGGGGGCTAACATCAATTAAAAAGGAACCACTACCATCGTTTGGATCTTGAACCACCAAAGAGTTATTGAATGATTCTGCGATTCTTTGCATACTTTTAGCAGTGATTTCGAAATGAACGCTAACTTCCCATGGTGATAGTAGACTGTTTCTACTCCAACCTAGTAATGATTCTTCAGCTAACCAAGTGGTTATACCCAAACTTGAACAGAATTGCAACCATCCACGGATCAATTGATGCCAAGTACTTCTACTGTCTAATTCGTCGTTTATTATTTTGTTGAAGAATCTCCAATCGTATTTTGCTTGTGTCACTGTTGTTTCATCCAATCTTACCAAGACGTCAGCAAAGTGTTTATCGTTACTCAGGAATGCAAGTTGTGCCTTTTTGGATTTCTTTTTATTCACCGGAAGTTCAAACTGATCGTAGTCTAACATAATTTCAGAAACTGCATGATCAGCAGAAAGATCAACCAATGGACGTCCAAGAGACAAGCTAATATCTTTTAGTGATTCCATTACAGATATTGGTTTTGTCACCAGTTGTTGATAACTAATATCCAATTTTTCCATTCTGTTTTTGATATATGCTTCCAACATACCACTCTTGACGATATCTTTTCTATCACCAACTTTCACAACAAACGCCAAATCACCAGCAAGGAAAACTAGCCTTGATGGGTTTGGAGCCACCGAGTATAAATAACTTTTACCTCTTAAATTCAATCTATATTCAGTTTCAAAATCTTTTGCAGGTTCTTCGAAATAAAAATTCAAATCTGAATCCCCAACAGCTTTACCTTTCACTGATTTGGCATCAACACAGCCTGGCCAAGGTGTCCTTCTAGTGGAACCCAAGACACCTGCTGCAAAACAATTTGGTTTTTGTTCAATTAAAGGTAGCAAATCTTTCATGTCGATCCAGTCCTTCCAATGGAAATCAAGTTCAGGTAATCCCGTCTTTGGGTTTGATTTCAAAGATTGTAGATGTTGTCTAATGGCATCGTAATAGATTGCATACGTTGATCTAATATCTGTTGTTTCTTTAACATGTTTGTAAGGAGCGTTTGGCAAGACAGAAACATCGGCTGTGTATGGGAACGGCAAAATACTGGCAGAGTCTTTATTTTCTTCCAACAATTCATTTTTGGCGTCTGGTTTCTCCAACCTTCTATTAAAGTTGAACAAATTTGAGAAAAACCCAGTATTGGAATTTGATGAAGATGAGGATGAATATAGAGAATACTCGTCATCTTCCTCGGAATTGAAATGACCATTTTTGTTGCCTTTATGGCTCAATCGTAATTTATTAGATGCACGTGGATCGGACGATTTGAACTGGGTGAACACTAGGAATAAGATTAAAATGTATAACACTGGAATACCTACTTGAATATATCTTTTTCTCTTCCATTTGTTAATTTGTTTTTTGAAATTTTTTACACTTGATTGCCTTCTTGGTTTTAGTTTCCCATCAGAGGAACTTGCATTACTGCTCATACTAGAAGAACTCACTGAGCGATTAAAAGTATTTTTTTTGGCAGCTATCGTTGCATAAAGGTTTGTATGACTTCGTTGAGAAGCCTTTGGAGTAGTTAACATGTTGTAAGTTTTTGCAAGGCACAAAAGACTGATTTGCTTTTTTATCCTATGTATGATGAGTATCTATATAGATAAAGATGAATGGATGTTTCAAAAGATGTTATTATTTAAAGTGAATTGAATTGAATTAAAGTGAATTGAAATGAAAGAATGCAAATTGTTTGTTGTCATTTAATTTCCATAATCAAATGAAAAGGTTAAAAATGGGCAAAACAGGTAACAGGTAACAGGTAAACTGCTTCAAGTGGTCAATAAGTATTAAGAAGAAGAAAAGAAAGAAGATTTTCTGTGATAAGGGGGAATGCAAAATTTAGAATTGAAAATTAATTAATGTATATCAACCAGCTGAAAGATGAATATTGGTTTTGAAGTTAATACATATCTGATAATTTGAATGATAATAAGTAAGGAAAAATAAGGAGATCAATCAAATAGGAATTGAAAGATAGAAATAAAAGAACACAAAACCAAGACAAGGAAAATGTAAAACTATGTTGCCTATTTTCGAGATCAATTTTTCGTACGAACCGACCGAAAGCATAGTAGATTGTAAAGACGTTTGTTAAATTATAAGATTCTATTGAAAAAAAAGCAGAAGAATTTTTTTTTAGGATATTGATTGATGCATGCACCAGGTGCGTTTCAAAAATAAGAGGGAAGAGTAGAGACAGAGAGAGAGAGAGACTGAACAGGACGTCTGTAGTCGTGCGTGGAATTAACAGATCATGCGGCTAGGGTAAAGAGTGGTATCCTTTCGATTAACTAGAGAGAGAGAGAGTCCGTAACCGAAGGAAGGGAAAGGGAGGTGTAGGACATTATGTTATTAATAGTTTCACAATAAAATGTATAATAACTTAAGTAAATAATTTTATATATGCATTTTATTATTGAAGAACCTTTTCTCAAGAAGTTGAGAATAGTTTTTTTTTCTTTTTCACTTTAACAAACCTGTCAATATATATATCTTATATATCCATATACATATATATATATAGATGGCTAGTAGGGAAAGAGAGAGCAAATTTTGATAAGGTAGTGAAGCTTTTTTAATTTCCCTTTTAAAATCTGCACAATATTCTAAATATGTTGTTGTGCAGATGCAAAATAACTAACAAATTAAACTATGCTTACATAAGTATCAAAGTTTTCTTACTAAGCATAAAGTGTTTTTCTTCTCCGTTTGGGTGGGTATATAAGATTGAAATTTGGTCACAAGACATGTTGTATTGAGATGCATATTTGCAATAAGCAAACAACCCAAACGGTGATTGCTTAGATTTTTACTTTATAGGTCACTCACTATATATTGGCAGATGTGGTGCCTAGATACAAGTAGCGTTTAATTAATGCAACAGCAACATTAACAGCAATAACAAGAAACCAAGAAAACACCCATCTATTTAATTGTAAATAAACACGGACATTAACCCTTGTATTTGATACCGAGATCAGATCGAAGGACAGGACCAAAAACCGAATGAATGCCGTGCACATCCAGAAATTCAAAAGATATCGGGAAACCAGTCCGGTAGGCACAACAACAACTATAACTACACATGCCAGCCACCTAAACATAAGCGTAGAGGTAAACTTATCTAAATCTGAGTCCGGTCCAGATCCACACTCACTGCTCACCCGAAAAATCGTTTGACAGGAAGGAAGTTTAACGAAAATCTTCTGTCTGGGCACCACTGGTTTGACAATAATATCCTATTTGTGTGTTTTTTTTTTAACACGGGCCATTCCCATTAAAGTAAGGAGTGTACCGTACCATCCATCGCGGTATGCAAACCGTGGTGGCCGAACGGGATTATCTCATATCACTGTAGTAAAATAGACGTATAAAGGTTTAAACTGTCCACTTGCTTGGAAATCGCCACGCCATCTTTTATTGTTTATTGTTGCAGACTGAGACAAATATCTGCTTTAAGTAACAATAATATAGTTAAGTTAACTCACTTCACTTTATTGTAAAGTAACAAACAGATGCTAATGAACCTCGATGTACTGTAACAAATTACAATTTACCATTACATCTACTAGAAAAAATGGTTTCATCATCAAATTGATAAAAAAATACAAAAGATCTATAGAGGGAAAGATAAGATTATGCCAATTCACAAATGCTTGGTAGAGAGAGAGAGTGTGTCTGTGTGTGTGTCTGTGTGTGTGTCTGTATCGTATTCACACAGATAAATTATGCCCAGGTTTCCTCTTTTGGTGTATATTCTAGATATAAGGTTCTACGATGATAATGTATTAATCCATCAATCTCCACTAATCAAACCCAATTAAACCATGAGCCATCACTAACCACACGTTTGAAGCCTTACATAAATAATTTATCTCACACACGCACCATGCACTTGCATACACACCTCCAGACCATCAATCAATCAATCGATCGATCAATCAATCAATCGATCGATCAATCAATCTATTCTTTCTTGAAACAAAAACAATCGTCAATTCTTCTTCCCCTTCCCCCCTTTTAAAACGATCAGAGCTCATTTAATGAATTCACAACATTGCTTCTGCTTCCCTCCCTATCTTTGAATCCTCTATATG
Source organism: Ogataea trehalophila (assembly GCA_003707645.2). Taxonomy (NCBI): domain Eukaryota; kingdom Fungi; phylum Ascomycota; class Pichiomycetes; order Pichiales; family Pichiaceae; genus Ogataea; species Ogataea trehalophila. Next base: position 95,862 of record PPKI02000030.1, read on the forward strand.
ATTTGACGATTTTAGTACCCCCCCCCCCTTCCCTTCCCCAATCGCTTCTATATATATAAATATATATATATGTGTGTATACATGCATACACATGTTCAACAAAATAATTTTTTTTCATCATGATATGTACCCTACTAAAACCGTCATATGTTAAATATAGTTTATACAATTAAGTAAGCAAATAATCGGTTCTGACATTTTAATGATAACTTCCACATGATATATTGGCATGTGCATAAAAACGTGCTATTGATCGCTGATCCCATCTTCTTACTGATACGCCTATTTGCATCAACTTTTAGTTAATCAATTGCAGATCAATTTAGACGGTTGTTATTCTAGACCTATTATAATATACCCTTTGCTTGTTTTTTTTTCCGTGTCCTTTTTTTCTAGTTCTACAAAAAATAATCAAGTAATTAATTTAACTAATCAACATACATACATATAACTTAAAAGTTAGGCTTACAAAGTTAATGACAATATGTTAACAAGTTCTTTTGAAACACAGATGCAATTTTTACTGCAGAAATCATCGTTGTATGGAATATGCTTTTATCATTGCAACCACAATGAAGCAATTGGGGAAAGGACTGCCAGAGACTGTATCTAACTTTGGTCGTATCCACGCTCTTCTTAACCATTGAAAGAAGAATCATATTTCTTGATCAGTCAAACAGTTGGATAAGTAGTAAATACCCAACGCTACACACACATACTTCTATATGTAGATATATGGATACATCTATAAATTAAAAAATGTACAAGATCATCAAAGGTTAATATCAAATGGAGAATTAATCAATGGACAAACAACATCCAAACATCATGCATCATTGAATCCAAGTAGAACAAAGAACCCACAAGAGATAGAAAAAAAAAACACACACACATATATAGAAGAAAATAAATGCAAACAATGAAAAAAGAAAACAAAACAAGTAACAAACAAGCCAGATCAAATTGAAAAAGAAAACATACACACATAAAACTGGCGAATCCAGAAAAAGAAGATAACAGAACAACTCTCAGTCCACACCACTTCCCTTAAATTTACTTAAAAACAAAGAGACTTAAATCCAAAATTGCACACAAGTAAACACGAATGCAAATATCCACATCATGATAAAAAGTTCAATGCATAACACTATTCTTACTTAAAAGACCTCGTACTATACAATCAACTTCTGTAGTGTAACATGAATATTACTATACATACACGTTCTTTTGTACAATAGTATTTAAACGATAGAACATTAAGAAAATTGTACCCTTAAAAACCTTTCACAGAAAAAAACCAGTCGAATGAATGTTTAATCCCTCCCCAATAATACACTGACTCTAATTAATTGTTCGTTGCTTGTAATATCCCCATCATTTCCTGCCAGTGCAGTGTTTCTTGCTTTTTTTCTTTTTTTTTCTTGTTTCTTCTTCATACGCCCCTTTTTTCCAAAAAAATGTATTATGCTAAGTTTGTTGATGCCAAGTGTTAATGTTGTTGAAATTATCCTCTGCAGATCTTCTTCTTCGTGTTCTATTTCTGGAAATCGTTTACCTATGAAATTATCATTGTTTCTAAAATACAAACCAGCATAACTTTATCCAAACCTCTACGATTTAAAGCCATTTTTTGTTCACTAACCAATGTTGGGAACATTATCAAAACCATATCACTTTTCCCAAACCTTAATCTTTTGAAACTTCTTAACTAAAAGCAAGTCCCGTAATAAAAGAAAAAAAGGTTAATGTAATCGTAACATGCTATAATAACAGATCCCTGGTTAATGATGGCTTTAATGTAGTTGATTGTTTTGTTATGTGATTCAGGGATAACCAAGGTGATAAAATTCCAAAACCAAAAAAAAAAAGAGAAAAAAATTCATTCATGTGGAATATCTCAATAGAGTAAAGACATACGCCTGTATGAGACTTTAATCTATCTATTCCTGAATTCAAACTATATTCTTTTTTTTTTTCTAGCTCATTTGATTAAGATGGATATCATTCATCTTTTCAGTAAGCAGTTAAGTCAACACTGTTACATGATAGAAAAAGATATACTTCAATATATGTAGAGCAAGGAAATAAAAAAGCAAGAGAGAAAATTTTACTAAACATGGATTGGTCGTGCGATTACATTTTTATCGAATAGTTATACGAAAAATAAATAAGAAGGAAAATAAAATATAAATAAATAGCATTTTATTGTCCTCGGTACTAAATAAATATATATACACACATCAATCAATCTTGAAATATACACTCTTTCATGACTTTATGTAAATATCCAATAACTTCACCAACACACTTATAATTACATGCAACGCTGTTTCTTAAATAAACAATTTTCTTACCGTCGTCATCTACTTGGCCATTTTCTTTTGCTAATGGTATTTTGATCTCTGAACTGAAAATTTGATTGAATTTTTTCATTATTGAATCATTCAACAGTTTGGTATTTTCATCTAGTGAATCACTAATGTTGGATTCAACTGAAACTATGTATAATGAATTTTTCAATGATAACTGTCTTGATTTGTTTCTCAATTTTATAACCAAGTTAATTTTAAATTTATCAAACCTCAATTTCTTTTCAAGTTTTTTATCAATCAGCTTGTAGTAAGAAATGTTGAACATTTCAAAACCAAATAAATTTAGTTCAAACCCATAGTTTGGTGATAACTTCAATTGATTATTGGTACTGTTATTGTTATCTTCAATGAACTTGATCATATCCAAATGGCTTTCATTGTTCAAAACATTAAAGGTCTTGTATAACGGTAATGATAACTTCAAATAATTAATCAATTTTTTAATCTTGTTGGAATTTAAATCGTTTGATAACATTTCATTCAAATATTTCAGACATTGTTTATGTGGATTTGTTTCCGGCGATTCAATCAAAACTGAATCAAAATTGTTCTCATTCAAAATTCTCAAAGTAATCGATTCATCAGATTGGACCCCATATTGGAATGTTAACCGTGTTAGTGAAATATCCAATACTTTCAACGTTTCATCGTTACTTATTAATTGCAACAAAGACATCAAACTTGATAGTTTATTCAGCACCGATAATGAATCGTTTAATATTAACCCACCGTCAGACATTTCGTTACCAGTTGCTACTGTGTTATGGGTGGTGGTTATTGCTGTTGTGGTTGTTGTCATAGTAGTAGCTGTCATTGAATTAAACTTCAATTTTTCCGTCAGGTTGATCTTAGAATTGACTTCAAAAATCGATGTTAACGGATTCAAGTCAATAGAATTATTTTTATCGTCCGTGAATGAAATGTTTGATAATTTTAATTCATTTTGTAATTTACCAAAAATACTAATGTTTAATAGGTTGTTCTTATTGTTGATAGTAACTGATAAAACCAAGGAATCACGACAGTTTGGAATGTTGAATAAGGATTCATTATTTAAAACAATCAAGCTGTTTTCGCTCTTATTTTGCTCCAACTCTTTACTCAAATTGGTTGATTCAAAATTATTGGCAATGAATCTCTTGACATTATCGTCATTTTTATTCAAAATCTTCAACTTGCAACCTAAATCTTTCAACTCTTTAATTATCAAGTTCAACAATAGCTTGGAAGTTGTTAATTTGACTAATGATAGTAAACTGAAATAATCGTATTGAAGATCTTTGGAATCCAACTCGATTGGTTCAACGTATGAAATGGACCACTGCCCTGCAAAAGATTTTATTCTTGAACACCACCATTCAATATTTGATGAATAACCTGAAATACAGACGGTCAAAAACCAACCTGTTGGCCATTCTCTACGTCTATAGAATTTCAACGTGAGTAGTTGATTCAATAAGCTTTTCTGCTTCAATAAGTTTGAGTTTATGTTTAATTTATTCAATTCATTGTTATTCAATTTAATAACATCAATGTTGATCCAACCCGTTGCTTTCAACATTGATGATAATTCACTCAATTGAACTTCTAATCTTAGGTTCAATAGTCTTAATGAAGTGAGTCTTTGATCGACATTGATTTGTTTAACTATTGAGTTCATCAAAGGAGTCGGATTTTGGAAATACCCTTCACCTGATAAAGAATCGATACTGTAAACAACAGATTTGTTATGACTAACGTTCAAGATCAACTGAGAATTGTTATTGTAAACAGTTAACAATTTATCAATGTTCTCAACTTTATTGATTAAATCAGATTGAATGTTTTCAATATTGATTTCGATATGTTTTTTAATGATCCCTCTAATTAGCTGTTCAATATTGATTATATTTGTTTCAAAATTGATCAGTTTTAAATCGTGATTTTCGTTTAATTCGCCTTCTCTAATCCATCTAAACCCTAATTCATTATCTTTAAATTTACCAATCTCAATTGTTGATTTAATGGACTTCCTCTTCAACCAATAAGTGATAACAACAAAACATTTGTCAGCATTATAGGAATGTGTTAAATGACCTTTCCAAAGTCCCATTCTAAGTTGAATCAATTGCCGATGCAATAGATATAATTTGCACGTGGTTGAATAGTTATGCAACACGGTGAACAAGCCAGTTAAACCATTTTTGTTTAATTCAATGTTGGCAACTTTTTCCAAGTTTTTGAAAGTTTGTTTCGGTAATAAAGTTATTGATGGAATTAATTCATTTTCTTTTGAATTAAAGCCCAATTTGAAATCAACTAAAAAAAACTTGGAATCTGCTTGATCATTGGCGATTGAAATTTTGCATTCGAAAGAATTTGGTACGTTGAAAATAACTCTACCATCTTTAATTGTATACTTATGGAAAGGTGCTGGCAGTTGTTCTTGTAATGCCATCCTTGTCGACAATTCAACATTTAGATTTCTCAAGGTTTTCAATATTAATGCTGGATTCAATGGTTTTTCAGGTAGGTAATTATACGTTGGTAGTTGAGGTCTACCTTTAATTAAAACTTCCAAAGCGGTTGATAAATCTGGATTTGGTAATTTGGCGGAAATCAAAGACTGTTTTATTGAACCAATTGACATCAAAGAATTTGTTATTAATTGATTCTGTTCTCTCAACCAAACAAACAAATCAATCAATTTTTCAATATTTTGGGAGTTTCTAGACCATTTACACAAGACATATAATCTGACGAAATTTTCCCTTATTTTCACCAAAAGTTCCAAAAAAATCCTTTTTTTAACATTGTCTGATTGTGAGTTTGATTTTAAAGTTTTGATAAACTCTTTCAATTGTTTATAAGTATGAACAGATTGTCTCTTTAGAATGATATTTAAAGGTGTAACGTTGGCAGAAATATGAGGTATTGGTGGAGGAACCGGTTTGCTGGATACTAGATCCGTATTTAAAGTTGACATTTGGTTTGATTTTAATGATGCTGTGGTATTATTGTTATTTGGCGATACTTGTTGATCTTGAGGGGTATATGATTGGTGGTTTACAGCTTGTTGATGCTGGACGTCAGCAGACATGGTTTGATGTAAGTTGCAGTAGTGAAAATAATATGAATATTGTGCAAAATCAGATGAGAAAAATAGCAATTAGTTTACTGTAGAACAATGATATTAAATTACACTTGCAGCAATGTCTGCCTTTTGGTGTCGATGCTGAATCTGTTCTTCTTGTCTTTGTCTACCAACTTTAAAACAGCAGAAAGCCGGTGTTTTGCTAAGAAGATAAAACAAAGAGGAAAAAAACGCAGTCAGCTAAAAAAGTCAACATTTAGTGAAGTACACGACTCTGTTTTGTTTTCCCCAGAAACAAATCATAAGGCTCATTCAACAAGAGAGATACAAAAGGTAAAAAATATATGTATATATGGAAGTATAAGGGTGTATAACGTTTCGGATTGATAGTTTCAATAGCAATAGGTTAAGAAAAGCAAATGTCCTCTTCCAATAAAACAGTAAAGGATGAGATAATACCTCCAGAAAAACTTCAGACTTTTATTCCTATGGGCAAAGATGACAGTTTCAGATCCGTTCAATACGACTATATAAATGATAAAACAACAGCTGGTTTACCAATTGATAAATTAAACCTAGATACACCTATACCACCTCCATCAAGGGCTTCTGAATATGGAGATGCAACTTCAAATTCTGATCTATCCTCATCTCTCTCCATTCCGCATTTAACAAATAGGTTGTCTGATGTTGAGCACCTTCCTTCACCCCTGGTCTACAATAGCAAACAGTCTCAATTTCAACATCACCAGCAACAACAGCAACAAAACTCTGCAGAATATGGAAGTGAACCATCGACTCTCTTGGTTAAAAAAATGAGAGGTCGGCATTTGAAACACCCAACAAACAATGGGAATCGTGCAGCTAAAAGGTTCATTTCGGAGATTAATTCAAATGAAATAATGAACGAAACAGTAACGGCTAAGAGGGACTTTTCCTTTGGAAGCATCAAACCAATTCAAAGAATTGTTTCTATTCCAGTCAGGTCCCCAATATTACAAGAAAAAGAGTTTAACCATACAAAAGTAACTCATGGGTCAATCGATGAATCAATTGGTGAAGAATCAAATCCATCTCAGTCCGAAGAAGATTTAAAACGGGAGGAAGAGGAAGAGGAGGGGAAGGAACATGAATCTGAATCTGAGACCGAAAATTATGATATAATTGCAACTTTTAATACTTTTGAATCCCAAACACACGAATCACAAACGTGGTTATGTACGAGAGAAATTGGGCAAGGGTCATTCAGTAAAGTTTATTCAACTAAAGATTCAAAATATGCTATTAAAGTATCCAAAATTCCATTTGATGATGAAGAAACTAGACTTCGAATCCAAAGTTCGTTGATTAGAGAACTCACAATTTTGAAAGAGCTAAATCATAGATCAATTGTTAGATTAATTGGTTCAAATTCAAACTTAGTTAAGAATCAAGTTATAATGGTTATGCCATTTTATAAAAGCGGTGACTTGTATTCATACTTATCTAAAAATAAACCATGTTCGAAGAACTCAAACATTTATAGATCTATTTATTTCGACATTGTTTCCGCTGTTAAATACTTGCATGATTTGAACATTTGCCATCGTGATATAAAACTAGAGAATGTTTTATTGAATGTTGGTGATACCAACAACAATAGCACCAACAGCGATCAAATTGTTGGCATCTTATCTGATTTTGGGCTATCGAAAAAAATTGATCCTGAAAATCCGTTGATGACAACAAGATGTGGTTCTGAAGATTACGTTTCACCAGAATTGCTTCTTGGCATACCCTACGATGGTAAACAAAACGATTGCTGGTCTCTAGGTGTTATGCTTTATTCAATTCTTGAAAATCGATTACCGTTTGACCGGCTACCCAACATAAAACCTCGTCGGAGGAAAATAACGCCCTCTCATAGAATAGCTATCATCTCATGGGACTGGTACTTGCTAAAACCAAGCAGTATTATTGACGGGTACGATTGGAAAGATGCAATGAATATTGTTGATCATTTACTAATTAAAAGAGATGAACGGTGGGATATTGATCAAGTTTATAACAGTGAATGGTTTCATTAAATCGTGTAATTTTTCTTTTATTTTATTTATTTAGTTTTTATTTTCATATATCTATAGAGTCTATACGGTTATTAATATCTAATTGTTTTTCATAAAGTTCGAGCATGATACTGTACTTCAAGTCTAACAATCTCTTCAAATTGCTATTAACTTCATCAAGTTCAACCTCTTTAAATTGGCATCCTTCAACGATTTTTATCTCGCCGCTCATTAACTTGGATTGGGCTAGTTTTGCACACCCAATCGATGCAGCTAGTTTAGAATCAGTACCACTTTCATCATCAGCCACTAAAACTCTAACATTCAAGTCACTCAAACAAATACCCAACAATGCTAAGAACTTGACATTTTTACATTGTGAACCAGAAACAATCAAATTCTTCAATTCTTTGAAATTTTTCAACTTAAAACAGTTTATCATTAGCTTTGTTTGAAACGCCAAGTATTCAATAATCATCAAGTATTTTTTAATCAGCCCTTTTAAATCATTGGCCGTTAACGAATCGCCAATTATAACACTGCGTAATTTATCATCGTTATAGGGCGTTCTATTCCCAAAATGATCCCCTATGAAATGGTTATACTTGCAAATAACCCACTCTGATGGCAATCCACTATCAACAATCATTTCATCAACTTTCATGTTCAAAAATTGGAACTTATCACTAACATCTGCAAACGTAGCATTACCATCATCAATTTTCAGATTTGAATAACTCTCAAATAATGTTTCAAATAATAAACCAGAGCACGACAATCCACCTTCATAAAAGCACAAACCTTTAAGAATCTCAAACGGACCCCAAATACCGTCTGGTGCCTCTAGTTTAGTGTTTGAAGCTGTTAGATAACAAGTAGATGTCCCCGCTATCATTATCATTGAATTAGATGACGTTATCGTGGAATCTAATATAGTGGAATGTGGGAAATGCGTGAAGAATGAGGCATAGCAGTCAATCAAGCCCGACAACACGAAGATTTCATTGCTGGAATTTAATCCAAGGTCATCACAAAGTTCTAAATCAATAGTGCCAACAACATCGCCTACGAATGGTACGTTGGGGTACCGTATTTCAGTGTCTGCTCTACCGATTTGATTCTCGTTGATATCGATGCCCAAATAGTGCAAGAAATCAACCGAGAAGCCTTTCAACGACCCATCAATTCCAACATGATCTGTATTGACAACTTTACTCCACTGATTACTGTGTTTATCAATATCTGTATTCTTCTTCATGTTACTTTTGTTGTTGTTGGTGACTAGCATGTACTCGATATAATCATGGAAGTCAAAAAACACAAACTCTTCATTATCATTCAGCTTGACACTATTGAGAATGGATAGTGTTTTAGGAATCCCCATTTCAGGATTGAAACCTTTGCCACCACCTAAAATTTTTAAAAGGTTTCTCATATTGGATCCTATCCTCAACTTATTATTAATCAACCGAGTTTCAGAATCAGCACGATGATCCATCCATAGCACGATGTTATCCTCGATGTAATCACCCCCGCTCACACAAACAGGTTTCAATTTATCATTGTTGATACACCGTTTCATAACGACTAATGAGCAAGTAGCACCAATGCAAACACCTCCAATAGTGTTACAATTATAACCCAGTGATTTAACATTGTGAATAACTTCACGAATACTTTCCTTGACGCTTTCCCAAACTTGAATACCGTTCTGTGTTATTATTCGAGAATCCAAGTGATTTATTTTGGTTTGGATTGATCTTTGAGAACATGTTATCAATCTTCCTGATTTGTTGATTATTGTTGTCCGTAACGATGCTGTTCCGATATCGATCCCAATGAACAACTGATGATTATTATCGTCATTACTATCATTGTTACTTTCCATCGTGGTTTCCACAAAATTTTTTTCTGCTCTCTTATATACAAGAAAAAAGCGAATAGTACCCTGGTACTCTATGATTGATTGTGGTTCTTCTTTCCTGTCTCCTATCGTTTTGAACTACCGTATCTCATTCCATACAAGATTTACCGATCAACCAGAGTGGTTTATCGAAACAATAATTTGTGCACAGCCTTGTAAAAGTATGGAAAATGCAACTTGCCAGCCACACGGGACCATCCAAGTTGAAAAACACCGTATATTAGTTTGATTATCATTACAATCATTGAAGCCTGTCATTGATTCAACACAAATAGTGTTTTTCTTGTTTCAGTAATTTGTTCATTTATTTTATACTGTCGGCTGAAACAAGAATATCAACTTTTCCATCAGGTTAAGAAGAATCTGTTGGTTGACGATTTGGTAAACAAAACGAAATTGAAAAAAGTGGGGACTGAGTAAGGCTGCAGTTTTCTAAAAAAAGGGTGAAAAATGGATGGAGACTGTTATGAGCAATGTACAAATATATATATATATTGAGAAAAATTTAGCACAGATATACACACCAGTGGTATTCCGAGTACCATAAGAAAGGACAATCAAGGAAAAAGAAATAGGCAGGAAAAGAACAGATAAGACAACGAGAAGACAAAAAGAAAGTCAGAAATGGAAAAGAGGGAGAAAGAAAGAAAACCAACCAACCAGGGCCTTATTCTAATTAAAAAGAAAAGAAAATTAACCATAATGATAGATGGGAAAAATCTCTATAATATTGTTCCGTATTGAGCAAAGGATTTCACAGCAAAATATTGTGTGATATAGAAAACATAAGAAAAAAAGAGTGGTGTAAATATTCATATATGAGAAGGGGTTAATTAATAATAAGCAATGTATAAATTTTAGCATTTTGTGTCTCTTCTTTCATAACGTATTTTTTGTTGAAAAATGTATATATATAATAACCGTTTACCGTTTACCGTTTACCTATTGTAAAGTAATTTTTCGTTGTTTGTTTTATGTCATCAAATGTGTATGTGTATATGATATAGCCATGTTTATTAAGCCAAGAACCAATATTTATCGTTATTATTATTATTATACTGTCTATTATTAGCATTTTCGTTAAAATTATTATTAGTGCTGTTGTTGTTTGGTAAATTGATTAGTTCGTATTTGAACCAATTAATCAAATTTAAAAAGATTTTGGAATGGAAGTAAACAGGGTTATTAATTTCATTCAAGGGAACCAACTGATCTGTTGAATTAATGTTATTTGGAGTGCTTGGTAAGTGATCTGAAATCGTTAAACTAGCATTAATTGATGAAGATGAGGAGGAGCAAGAGGAGGCAGAAGTTGGCGATGAAGATGAGGAAGATGAAGATGGAGGGGTTAGTAAAGATGATTTATTGTTATTGTTATTCATTCTCATTTTCTTAGTTTCTTCTTCATGAGTAACCAAAGGTTCAAAAGAATTTTCAATTGGTAAAATAGCACATAACCAAATTCTAGTTTTATAGATCTTGAAAAGTTCTTTAATCAATGGTCTGAAATCAAGTCTACTTAAGCAGTAATAATAAATGATTAATTTCTTTTTATCAAACTGGAATTCAACGTTTTTAATAATTAAGTTCAAGTTTAATGACATGACATAATTCAAGCAAATATTTAAAGTGATTAACTCATCGTTATATCTCAATTTCAATTGATTCAACTCGTTTGGTTTGGCAAACCTTAGAATCTGTTTGTTTGGTAAAGTGATGAAATTTTCATCTTCATTGATGATTGACTTTGGTTGATTGTTATTATTGTTATGTGAAGGTTGTTGGTGATGGTGATGGTGATGGTGATGATTGTTGCTTGAAGAATTACCAAATTCCAAACTTTTTAAATGCAATTTTTTCTTTAAATAGTTGAACAATAAAGCAAATTTAAAATCAATGACTGGTTTCAAAACCATAACCAAATCTTTGCCTCTGTCACCTTCAATAATAATTAAATCTTTTGGCATCAATTTCAAGTTTGAATTTTTAGGGAATGAGATGATATCCAACTTACCATTCTTGTTGAGAATTAAAGAGTAATTTTTCAAGATCAAATGGTTTGAATTGTTTAAATCATCATTTTGTGTCAATAAATAATCCAAAAGCTTATTAACTTTATTTTGTAAGAAAATTGTCACTGAATCAGAATTAATTGATGATCTTGGAGAAGGAGATGAACTTGATGCAGAAGAGGAAGAATAAACTAATAACGAGTTTAATTCATCAACAATCTTCAAAGACACTTCAAAGCTACCAAAATAGTTTGCAGATTGATTGAATTCACTCTTCAACTCCGCTGAAGTTATGATAGTATTTGTTGATCTATCTAACAATAAACCATTATCTAAAGGAATGTAAGGGCTATTGCTGTTGTTGCTATTTTTGCCGGTGTTATTGTTTGTGACTGAACATGATTCGCTTAATTTATTAATACTGTTTGAAGTGTTGAAAAAGGAGTAATCAATGCTATGATTTCTATTATTAATATTGCTATTATCCAAGCCTGGAGTTGAATCAAAAAATCTTGAAGAAGAACTAGAAGATAAAGGTTGAGAGAGGTGATTTATTTGATACTGATTCTGTAAATCAGTGGTAGGGTTCTGATGGTGGCCGTGATTTGTAGTGTAGTACAATTCAGCAGTGTAACTTGGTCTTCTTGATGAGATGTTACTGACACCACCTTGTAATTCTAATGGTAAATTAAAAGAATTGTTGAAATTTTGTTGATGAATGGTATTTGTGGTGGTAGAAGAAGAGGTGGATGTGTTGTTACTGAGGATCGAGTCTCTTCCAATAGAACTGATCGAGGAGTGCGGAGAACCTTCGTTGATATAGTTCAATTTAGAGGATAAAATGTCAGTAAAACTATCCTTATGTAGAGCTGAAAGAGAAGGCTGCTGATATTGTTGAGGTTGGTGTTGCTGAAAAGGTTGTTGGTACTGATATTGGGACTGTCTTGCAGATTGAGGTTGTTGAAACTGTTGTTGTTGAAACTGTTGTTGTTGCTGTTGTTGCAACTGTAGGTGACGGTTATAATTGAGGTCATTTGGGACAAAGCCATTCGACTGATCAATGTATTGATGGTTAAAAATGTTATTGTATGACATGTTTTTTAAGGATATATATACATATGTATATATGTATATGTATTAATTATTATATGAAATTATGAAAAGATCAATCAAAAAAAAACACACAAGAGGAAGAAGAATAAACAATGCTTGAGTGGCAAGACAAGAAAAAGTTATAATAGTTGATATATATTTGGAATAAAGGAGTATGTATATTTAGATGGATGGGATAATGAAACAATGATTTGATCGTACAATAACTCTATCGGGTATAAGCAAATAAGTTTATACTAAAATTAATACAAAGAAGAGGGGATCAATTTGAGGCTTTGTCGCGTGCAGTGGTAACACCTCCCTCTCTCTCTCTTGTTTCTATATATAAATAAAGTGTACATGTATTTCTATCATAATTAAAATCACTAGGGGTATTTACAACTTATAAATTATAATACCTTATACTATATACACATATATACAAATATATATACATACTATGTAAATACTCAACCATTATACAACAACCCCACATACTAGAGAAAGGGGCGGTAAGGGGATAACCATCTCATTTGATGGATCAATGGGCCAAATCAGCCAACGAAAAAAAGAGAGCTACAAAAAATCGCAGCAATGGATATTTAAAAATTGATATTAATTCTCAATTGGGAAAAAACAAGAGAAATTTTTCTATATTTTGTGGGGCAGAGAAAAAAACCCCAAAAAAAACTAGCCTAAATAAATAAACAAAGGTGCAATTGACACAGAATCCTATCACACGTCAAAGACACCATATACCCATCGCCACTGTCCAACAACAACACGGTGTTCTTGCTTATCATCGTCTTCTTCGTCTTCTTCTTCTTCTTCATTGTCATCCAACCGAACCTCTTCTCTTTTGACAAGTATCCGACTCGTCATCCCAACCATCACAATCTCTTCAATAACATCCTTCCAATCAAGTCCATGCTGCTTCTGCATTCTCCTACTGTGCAGTTTCACAAACCTAGTGATATCCGTATTGAAAACATTCAACTCCATATATTCTCCATCTGCCACATCTTTCACTAGAAACCTTAACTTATCAACACCATCAAGCCCATTCTGAACAGTTTTAATCTTTAAACTCGATATTTTATTCAACAGCTTAACGTATTTGACGTTTATATAATATGTGTATCGACTATTGTTTGTCATGTTGATCTCTGAAACTGTATTTGTGTTTGGTTCTTGGGTTGTTGGCATTGTCATCGTCGTCCTCGTGGCTCTCTTGAGCTTCTTAGTCTTTTTTGGTTGATAGTAATTATCTGCTTCATCTGAAGATTTTGCATCATCAACGTATTCATCAAATGAATCCATTTGTGTTGACGTTGATTCCAATCTCAATACTTGTGACTGTAATCCATTGGTCAATTTCCTCTTTTTATCCTCCTCTTTCACTCCACTACTACGATTTGCACCAGCTGTATTACTAGTATCAGTGATGTGTTTCCCCTTTGGTAATTCAAACAATCCATACTCTTCAATCAACTCATCGTGCAACAAATTAAAGTAGTTGACACGATTCTCACTGAAAAACTGACTATCACATTTAATCATAAACTCAACCAATTTTCTGAAAAACTTGTAAATTGCAGAACCAATCTTGCTATCAAACTTATAATAACAAACATCCATAAAATGGTTAACATGCATCAATTTTTTGTTGATCAATTTGAAAGACCTCCCAAAACTATAATCAGCTTTTAATTCAAAACGTCCATTATAATAATTCCCCTTTGTTTGCATGGTAACTACTAACCCATACTTGATCGCTTTTTGGAAATTCTCAAACACTCTAGTGTTGAACAATCCTCCTCTAACTTCATTGAGCTCATGATCCTCATCAAGTTCAATAGATTGTATAACGATATTATTCAAATAGTTGAGTTCACTATTGAATATCATAACGTCCGTGATCTTGTCTCTAATGCCATCAAATAAACCTATGGTTCCACCATGACCAATGAGATTATAACCGCTGCTAGTATGACTTTGGTCGTAGTTACCGCCGCTAATATTATGATTAAAGTACATTGAAGTATCAGCTATTCGTGGATTTTTCGTAAAATCTGTAATGTGTAAAATATATGGTCTATGAGGCATTGACGGTTTAGATACCCCCACTATCAATCCAACAATTCGATGATCATAGAATGTGTTTTGTTCAGTTGGTAGGTTTCTGATTGGGATTATTGACTGTGATGTATCGAATTCATCGTATATGGTGGCTTTTTTGCCTGAATTTGAGGGTCTATACATTTTCTACTCTTTTTCTGTGATTAGTCTCTTTTCAGTTTCTTCTTTATTAATTGGTTGTTTGTTGAGTATGTCCGTAAACTGGACATTTAAGATCCAAATCTTGAAAGGAAACTAGTTGATATGCTATTTTTTATTTTTTATTTTCATTAAAAGAAACGCGTTTGTAGTCACGTGTACTTCAGCTTTTTCAAGTGGTTGTATGAAGAGTGATAGAAACATGGAGATAAAATAGATATACAGCAAAAGACTACTATTTTAAAATTGGGTTAGAGAAATAGTTTAAAAGACAAAATAAGCCTGTTGAGGACCCGAAGAATTATACACAAATATACACACCAAAAAAAAATCAAATATATATAATCTAATGCAATAACAAAAGAAAGAAAAGAAAGAGCAGTAACCAAAAAAAAAAGGAAGTGGGAAAGATCATTAAATAAATAATAATTTTTAGAAAGAACTAATGATAAGAACATTAAAAAAAGACTCAAGCATGGTGTTACTGAAAAACTTTTCAATAGTTGGAATCAAAAAAATATAACAAAAAAAAAGTGACTTCATTAATTATAATTGAGGAAATTATTAAACGAGTTGAGCGTTAAATAATCATATACGATGGTTTTTTTTTCTAAATTAATAGAAAGAGAGAAAGGGAGTAAGATAAGAAAGAATTCTATATTTTTTATGTTTTTTTCTAGTTTTATCTTATTGAAAGAACAAAAAAAATCAACTTATAAAGCTAACTTCTTTGGTTGTTCCCATGGGTTGGATTGGTTAGTGAAGTGACCGTATGAAGCAGTCTTGAAGTAGATTGGTCTAGCTAAATCTAACTCCTTGACTAAACAACCTGGTCTCAAGTCAAAGTTCTTGTTAATGATAGCAACTAATTCATCTGATGAGTACTTGGAGGTACCGTAAGTATCAACGTAGATGGATAATGGTTCAGCAACACCAATCGCGTATGAACATTGAACTAAACATCTTCTAGCTAACTTGGCAGTAACTAAAGATTTGGCAACCCATCTAGCAGCGTAAGCAGCGGATCTGTCAACCTTTGAGAAATCCTTACCAGAGAAGGCACCACCACCGTGAGCACCCCAACCACCGTAAGTGTCAACAATGATTTTTCTACCGGTTAAACCGGCATCACCGTGAGGACCACCAATGACGAATCTACCGGATGGTTGAATGTGGTAAATGGTCTTATCATCTAATAAGTGTTCTGGAATAACCTTCTTGATGATGTGATCCTTTAATTCGGATCTTAAATCTTCAGTAGAAATGGAGTCTGCGTGTTGAGCAGAGATAACAATGGTGTCAACTCTTAATGGAACAACAGCACCACCGTCCTTAGCGTATTCAATGGTAACTTGGGTCTTGGTATCTGGTCTCAACCATGGTAGAGCACCGGATCTTCTGGCATCAGCCATAGCAGCGTTCAATTTGTGGGCTAATAAGATAGTCAATGGTAATTTTTCATCGGTTTCATCGGTGGCGTAACCAAACATGATACCTTGATCACCAGCACCTAATTCTTCCAAAGCCTTTTCATAGTGTAAACCTTGAGCAATATCAGCGGATTGTTGTTCAATGGCAACTAAAACGTTACAAGTCTTGTAATCGAAACCCTTTTCAGAGTCATCATAACCAATGTGCTTGATGGTATCTCTGATAATCTTTTGGTAGTCCAAGTTGGCCTTTGTTGTAATTTCACCGAAAACCATAATCAAACCAGTCTTAGCAGCAGTTTCACAGGCAACCTTTGATAATGGGTCAACTGCTAAACAAGCATCTAAGATAGCATCTGAAACTTGATCACAAATCTTATCTGGGTGACCTTCACCAACGGACTCTGATCTGTATTAAATTAGAAAAAAAAATGTTTGTTAGTTTATCTTATTATTTTGCAATTGCATGTTTCTTTGAACGCTAAAGATACAAGAGGATAGAATAGATAAATATGGGTACATACGTAAAGAAGAAATGTTCAGCCATTTTGTGTGATTTTTTGTTGGTAGATATGTGAATTAATATAGATATAGATAGAATATAAATATATATATGGATTCTTCAGAAGGAAGGTATCAAAAAAGAAAATTAAACAAAGAAAAGGATATACAAACGTATATATATAATAAATAATAATAGACAAAGAGAGAGACAGATACTGTGTAAGTTGTAAACAGTGGGTTGAAAGTCAAAATCTGGAAATCTGAAAATTTCCAACAAAAAAAAAATTTTTAAAACAATTGTGATTATGTCAGCTTGCAGGAGTCAGATAACTTATACTTTATACAACACGATTAGTTGCTTATAACTGGGAGATGCTGTTGTGTATATAGATAGATATTTACATTTAAAATAGTATATATATAAAGGTTATAAAGCATATGGAATACATTCTGATTCCATTGGATTCAATTCAAGTATATAATCAATTACATGATAGTATTAGATATGTGTATTTAACGACACGTTTCCCGTTCTAACTTTACATTATTACCTTACAATACTGAACTCTAAGACGTTATACAAGATTTGCCTCTTTCATGTGTGTGTGGGTGGTGTTTTGCCCTCTTTCCTTCTTGTTGGTCTTCAGCCCATGTGAAAAAACATAAATTAAACTATGAGAAACGAATTAAACGAGGAAGATTATTGATGCACGTGAAGTTTTGTCTTAGTTCATAACTTCCACTCTAATCAAAACTCTCGTATAATAAATTATACAAATAAGAAACACAGATCACGTGATTACAAAGAAAGTGTGACAACGCCACATTTTTATTGAGAGAAATGGAATGGAGTCAAATTCAGCACGGATCTTGCACTGCCACAGATCTCGCGTTTACCATTTATAGTAATATGGCGATTTATACGATATATATAACAAACATATAATCAAATCTTTAAAATAAAAATAATAATAATGATTTATATAAATACAGAGGATAGCTAATCTACAAACAAACAAGTTTTTGAAAACAAATAAATGAAATAATATGAATGAGAAAACAAAACACCAATCAATCATTTCTTTGCAGGCTTCTTCCAGAAATATTGTTTATGGGTCTTTCTGCAACTTCTCAAATGACTAGCTGAACCTTTCAAATCTTCCACTAACTTTACTCTGTTTTGATCTTGATCGTTTTCTGGAATGTAGTAGTATTCTTCATCTAATGGTTTACCTGCTGCATCTTTACCAACTCTGTTGATAACTCCAATACATTGGATATAATTGTTCAAAATGCATCTGATTTGCAATTTACTCAGATTGTGCGATTTGATAGCGGTCAAATCTTGAATTTGATTCAACGGCGTTTGTAAAATCCTCGAGTAAGCTAAATGGTTAATCAATATATTGGTTAATGAGGGTAAGTCTTTTTGTAATTCGTTCAAAATTCTCTCACTTTCCTCTTTGGAAACCTCGTTACTGTTTCTAATAGTTTTTTGTTTCTTAATAGCTTGATGTTCGTTTGATTCGTCGGTGACAGTAGTATTTGTCGTATTACTGCTAAAACTGACAACGTTTTCTTTATCTTCTTGTTCTTGTTGGGATTTGTGTGGTCTGCCTTTTTGTTTTGCTGGCTTCACATTTAATAAGTTAGTACTTTCCATCAATTCCTTTTTAACAACAATTGATTCTGAGTCGCCACTTTCTTTTGATACTTCTTTTAATGTTGAATCTAACGATCTTTTCACTGTTGGCGTAACTGAACCAACACTGGTGTTGGCTGGCGAATCTGGTGTAGTAATGGCAACTTTTTTCAATTTCAATTGTAATTTCTTTGGCGTGGAAGGTGTAGATAACGGTTCCATTGATAACGATTTATTTGGTGTGTTCACTGGGGATGGTGAGAATTTTCCACTTGGAATATCTAGAATTGAAAACCTCTTTGGATTTTGCATCGGTGATGGTGTTGATTTGCTGATTTGAACCTTGTTTAATTGAATTGGTGTTGAAAGATTAACCATTTTCTGTTTTTTGACAGCAGCTTCAACCGGTTTATCAACTTTGGCTGTTTCAACAGCTTCAACTGGTTTAACAGCTTCAATGGATTCAATAGTTTCAGGTTTAATAGCTTCAACTGGTTTGATAGTTTCAACTGGTTTAGTAACTTCAACGGTATCAACTAGTTTAGTAGTTTCGACTGTCTCAATAGGTTTAGAAACTTTAACAGGTTTAACATCTTCAACAAAAGGATGATCCCATTCAATGTCCTCCATGGTTGTATCTTTTTCAACATCAATACTATCATCAACCATAAGTTTTTCATCATCAGTAACTTCTAAATCATCTTGATATTCCAATAGGATCAATTCATCCCTAATATCTAATAAGACACCTTTAATCAATGGCATCTTAAAAGATTCACCTTTCATTATATAAAAATTAGTTAGTGCAGAATCCCTTGATATAACTCTACCAGATTGATCTTTTAAACACTCATTTAATCCATCATCATAATCTTCTTCACTAATACTGTAAGATTTAGAATCTGATGTAGTGCTAGTGTTTTGTCTTGGAGTAATAACAAATGATTTGTCACCAGTCGCAATGACATCAATTAAGCCAGGAATGGTGACATTGATACCGTTCCAACCAATACAATCCAATTGAACTTTTCCATCATCACCCGTTTCTTGATCAGGTAAGTATTTGATTGAGCAATGAACTCTGGAAATCAATTTATTGTGGGAATCTAAGGATAGTTGGTTCAATCTTGAAGATCTACCAATGTTGATCTTTTTACATTTTTCTATATCGTTTGATTTGAAAATACATAGTTTGTGAACTTGCGAGTATGGATTGATAAATTTAACCTTCTTTATTCCAGCATTATTGTTCGATTGTTTGTTGACAATCGAAGCATTTGGAGTTATCAAGTTAGTTTCATTCAAATCTAAATTGAAATTAACCTTCTTCTTATCTTGGTTAACAGGAGAAGCAGCAATTAAAGCAGACTCTTGTTGTTCTTGTTCTTGTTGAATTAATTTCGGTAGAGCAAATGGTTGTTGTTTTAGTTCAAGTTCATTATCTTGATCATCACCATCTTCGTGTTGAGGGCCTTCATAATACTCATCTTCAAAACCCAACTGTTTCTTAATTGGCGATGAAATGGCATCATGATCAACACCGAGAGAAGAAGAAGGTAGGTAACCCAAAGAAGAAGAAGGATTTGGAGTGGGATATTCATGTTGCTGAGCATCGATATTAAGTTGGTGGTTGAAGAATTGAGGTTTCTTTAACATAAAAGATTCAGGGGCTCTTGTTATTGTAATACTGTGGTTGTTGTTGTTGTCATCATCGTCGTGCTCGTGATGTAACACCGGTGATGAAGGTGGGAATTGATGACAACTTGAACTCATTGAAGAACCTTTGGTATGTGTGATTGTTGATTAGTTCAAAATAGTTCAACTTAAATAAAGGGATATATAATGATAGTTTTTTGATTAGCTGAAGTTTCAAAGTCAAGGTGAGAAAGAATCCTAGAATAGAATTAACACAATCGAGAGAGGAACAAACAAAACACAAGTTTACTACAATTTTAGAAAAGAAAGCACAATCACGAAAACACGGAATGAGTCTTCGTGATAGATAGTATAGAATAGTAAAGCTGTTTAGAAGGCTACCGAACAGAGAGAAACACGGTAGCGTAGAATAGGTGACTTTTAACGCAACCGCGTTTGTTTACACTGCAATCTACTAAATACGTGTCAGCAATACTAACAAGCAGAAAAAAGCCTGGCGACGCGTCGATAAATGTGAACGGGTGCTCATTCACTTCAAACACCGCGCCTAATCAGTAAAGAGGTCGTTTATCTACAGAAAGACAATATATAGTACCTACGCAGTATATAATATCTGATTCCATAGATAAAATAGGGGTCCATGTGTAGATGACTTCAAAATACCCTCTTTTCTTGTAATAAAATATATGCATTCTTGATTCTATTTTGACGGCGTTTCGTTTAATGTATGCTATGCTTTCTGTATAGGATTACAATTTACGCCGGTCTCTAATCATCAAGCTGGCATTTGGGCCAGAGCCACTTTTCTCAACCTCACAGCACCCTCGTAACCCCAAGAGAGTTTAAACCCTCGTAACCCCTAATGTTGTCCACGTGACTTTTAATATAGACAGTCACAGACCCCGCCTCTACTTTTTCTCTTACTCCTCGCACCATACACTTCAACCGCCAGCTCTTTGATACAAGGCTGTGTCATATTTTCATCACGTGATCGTGACCGTGAAAATTTTCTCTGCGAAAGACCAAATTTTCATTTTCCTTTGCTAATTCCATTATTCTCCTAACATTGCAGTTCACTACTGGGTTCAACTTTGTTATATATGATTTTCTTAAAACACTGTTAAATCACATACCTAACATTATATTAAAAGAAAGTTCCTGATTTATATACATAAAACACCATAATTATTCACAATGTCTAGTATGTAATACCCATGAGATAAGCAACCATCCATGAAATCAAACGAATAAGGGGACCAACGATCTTACACAATCAAAACAAATGACACTTAAAAACTGCAAAACGTATTATGATAACATCAATTTGCAGCTGCTGAAAGCTTGAAAGTTTGGAAGGTTATATGAACAAACGAATCAATGATCAAGTTACAAAAATCACACTATATATTGTTTGAATAAGTCACACACAGGAATTAAATGAAGATAATCAATAGATTTCATTATATCAATCCATTCATGTGTCTAGTCAGCCATAGCGTTTCTAGTTTACATCATATCATTAATTTGAGCATACAGTCATGATTGTCTCAACTGTGTACATGTATTCAATGTGTTATAGATGTAATACTCTGAAAATAGAATAGACATCATTATTGATTAAAAAGATGAACATCACATTCTTTTACATTGGTTTACTATATTATGAGTCAATATTTAGACGAGACAAAAAAACTACTTTATAACTATAAATTGCCCTATATCTATTTGACACTTTTAATTTCTATCCAACTAAATTTGAGTGAATTATCATGTCAAATATTATACGTCCCATTATATTATTTCAAATAATTGTTCAACACTGGAAATATACCAGCAGTTAATGATCACTACATACTATTATTCGTTTAATTTCAATTTGATGTTTCCAATCACAAGTACAAGAAAAAGATTCCAGTTATACTAACATTTTAATTAACTACATTTTTTGTTGTAATTTCAAATTTAATTTAGAGGGTACCCCATCATTTGGTAAAAAACACAACAAGTCCCACACTTTATGTAACAGATGTGGTAAGAGATCATTCCACATCCAAAAGAAGACCTGTGCTTCTTGTGGTTACCCAGCTGCTAAGATGAGATCCCACAACTGGGCTTTAAAGGCTAAGAGAAGAAGAACTACCGGTACCGGTAGAATGCAATACTTGAAGCACGTTTCAAGAAGATTCAAGAACGGTTTCCAAACTCAAACCTCTGCTTAATTTAATTAACTGAATTTAAATTTAATTTATTTTCATAATTTTAAGTATTAAGTTTTCTGTTTGTTTAATAGTTTTCTATATGTGGTGGTGTGTTGTTTTTAAATTCACGATTTCAAAATTCTAAAAAGAAAAAGTGGAAATTCAATAATAATAATAATAAAAAGAGAAAAATTCAACAAGCATGAATGGTGATTCATCTATATTTTACTTGTCTCTTTGTTGAAAGAGAAAAATGATATTTTAATCGTGCTTTTTCTTTATATATGTATTTATTATTTTATGCAAATTTTTCCTAATTTCATTTTTTTATTTTTTATATTATAAATTTTGTCTGAAAGGCCTTTTGCTTCTATTGCAATGTCATTAAA
This sequence comes from Ogataea trehalophila, assembly GCA_003707645.2. Taxonomy (NCBI): domain Eukaryota; kingdom Fungi; phylum Ascomycota; class Pichiomycetes; order Pichiales; family Pichiaceae; genus Ogataea; species Ogataea trehalophila. The sequence goes on from PPKI02000030.1 coordinate 118,476, forward strand.
GGTATTATTGTTATCATTAATATGTGTATTCGAGCGAAAAGCGGTATGGAATTATATATTCGATCTACTTACAAAACTACATCATTTCCATCTCGTCATTAGTACCATAGTCGTAATTAATACTGTAATGCAACATATCAGCTTCATCACCAGTAATACACTGGCCAAGAACATCTCTAGCTAAATCAATCGTTTCCTCGTTATAATTAACTTCTAATCCATTGGCCGACTGGATATCAATTTGGATTTGCTCATTTTTGATATCATCCGAGACTGACATTGAATTCAGTTCATCGGTTAGTGAGTACATCTCATATGAAGATAACTCAACATATTTGTTATCGAATATCGAATGTTTGAAGCCTTTCAATCTTAAACTAGTTAACATTTCGATTGATAGCGGTTTCACTGACTCGGATGAGATACGCAATAGTGAGACCAATAGTTCTCTTAGTGTGAATTTTGGTATCAACCGTATGCTAACTTCTCCATCGGGTGAAACCAAGTAATGTACTAATCTAACAATGATGATTATTAGCTCTAATCTTAGCGGTGAATGAATAGATCTTGGTGATCTCATTAATATCTCTTGTTGCTTATTAAGAGCGCTAACAATTGTGGAGATTAAATGAATCAATATTTCAACTTTGATCCCTGTCGTTGATAGTGTTGATTTGATAGAAAAGAAAAGTTCAAAGAACTTTAAAATTTGTAAATGTGTCATTAATACATGTCTGCAATGTTTGCTTTTATACGATAGTGAATTTGTTTTGTTTAATATTTGTGAATATTTGTCAAATGAGTGAGTCTCTGGTATTGATATTATTAAGTTATTGTTAGGGTTGTTGTTGTTGTTAGTACTTGATGGTATTAAAATATCCAGCAATTCTGAGTAATAGTTAGATCCTAATGTTCTATTCAATCCGTAAACGTTTAAATCTTGCTCTAATCCGTTACCCAAAAGAGAAATCAAATTATCTAACAGGTCATTCAGCTCATTAGTCAAAGCTTTCGGTTTTGTTTTATTCGTGTTATTGAAAGCAAACCTATCTTCATTAATTGAACTGATCAATATCTCAATGACGTTGAACACAAATCCAATTGGTGTCTTTATTGATAATCCTTGTGAAATCAAATCTTTTGGAAACGACCTCCAGTATTCAATAATGTAATCTTCATCAAAAGGTTCGAAATAACAGGATAGTTTACTTAGCGTTTCTAAGATGTCCATTGAATAAATTGTTATAAAAACTTCTAAAATTTTGATATGCATAGTTTTCTCAGCAACATCCAATTTTAAATCTTTACTTGATTCAAATTGATTGCTACTATTGTTGTTTTCTAAGTATGGAACGTCTTGCTTCAAAATATTTTTAAAATTATCCAAAATACTAGTTGTATTGATCGTTGATTCTTTCAATAATTGTAAACTAATTGCTTTCGATTTATAGTTCAACGAAAATTGAATCAACGATAGTAAAAATGGGACAGGCAACAAACTGGTACCTGAATCAAACAATTGCAAAATGTACTGGAACAAAATATCAATGAAGTTACTCAATAACAGATCGATTCTATTTTTATTTTCAAATCCAATTAAGAAGTTGATTATTGATGTTTTAATTGTGTTTCTGTTTTTCAATATCCTAAAATCTTTATACTGAAAATCAAAATTAGATGAAATGTTGGATAGATAGTCCAATGTTGATCTGTTCATGCCGGGAATTACATGCGCAAATATCCCCTCAATAAAGGAACTTTTTTCATCTTGAAAGATTGAAACTTGGTTCACAATTGCAACTTGAGTATCTTTACCCATGTCCGACTTTATTGTTACCGGGGAATTTGTTGTATTTCTTATCGAAGTATCCGTCGTTTGGTCAGATTGCGGAACTTGAGTATGATTGCTTGCTGGTAGTGTGGAACTGTTATTACTCCTTGAATCAAACGATTCATCTTGGTACTTTCTTTTCTTGTTTGGTTTGGCATATTTAGCACTCAATGTTTTATTTTCAGACGTTAAGAACTCGTTATCCTCTCTGTACTTGGTGATACTGTCCGATAGAGCAATAAGTTTTTCATTACGGGTCTTCAATAACAAGTTGTAATGTTCTCTCATCTTTTTATTTTCATCTTCGTATTTCTGGCTCACCATTTGTAATTTAGCTCTTAGAATGGCATTCTCCCCTTTCAACAAAATAGGGTCTACCGGTGTTTGAGTAGTTGTAGCAGCAGCAGCAGCAGCAGTCGGATCATTGTATAACGCCACCACCGGTGTTTGTTGTTGAAGTATGCTCGTCTGGGTCTGGTGGGGAGAAGTTGTTTGTGATTTCGTTGTTTGTGTTTGTTTTATATGTTGTGACTTAGCAGCAGTGAACAGTTGATCGAAATCAACGTCGTCGTCATCAAACGAATCCTCTGAATCTTGTGACATTTGGATTTTTACAATTTGAAAAGAAAAAAGAACGTAACTTTCTACGGCTATTTTGGAGGCTGTTATTCGGTGGTCATAAGTAAGTTGTATATAAATTGTATACCTTTAGGTATAAGCGTAATGATAAGTAGCTGATACTATCCCTTTCTTTCTTTCAAGTCTATCGATCATCTAGATCAACGTATTTGAAACGATTAGAGCACCTGAGTTATGCAAAACATACCGATTCAGTATTTAGATTTGATATGAGGTGTGTGCAGCCCCTTTTTGTTTCTTTCGAGGTTGTAAGAACGATTTCGTTTTTTTTCTGAAAAATTTTTAGAATCTGAGCTTATTGATTGTTATCTTCATACAGTTTTTAGACTTTATCTCTGGTATACATTTAATAACCCTTGATCTTGCAAAGATAAAAATTCATATCATTTCGTTTATCCTACAAGGTGATATACATATAGAAAACCCACACAAGATACACATAGACACACATATATATAATGGTGGCTGATTCTAAAGAGAGAGATGCCATAAATGCCGCCATCAAGAGTGGAGCTAAGAGAGAAGCACCAGAAGCTTCTTTGATTCCAATTCAACCTGCTCCATTAAGTTCCAAAGATAAGAAAACTAAAAGATTGATTGTTGTTCTTTCACAAGCTTGTTTAGAAACACATAAAATCAGTACTGGTGGTGGGCCAGGAAGTGATAAATATGCTCTTTTAAATTGTGATGATCACCAAGGGCTACTGAGAAAGATGGGCAGAGATATTTCTGAAGCCAGACCTGATATCACACATCAATGTTTATTAACCTTATTAGATTCCCCAATCAACAAAGCTGGTAAGTTGCAAGTGTATCTTCAAACAGCTAGAGGTGTGTTGGTGGAAGTGAATCCATCAGTTCGTATTCCAAGAACATTTAAAAGATTCTCTGGTTTAATGGTGCAGTTACTGCATAAATTATCAATCAGATCGGTCAACTCAGAAGAAAAATTATTGAAAGTTATTAAGAACCCAATCACTGATCATTTGCCAACAAAATGTCGTAAAGTGACATTGTCTTTTGATGCTCCAGTGAGAAAGACTCAAGAATATATTGAAAGTTTGGATGAAGATGAAAGTATCTGCGTGTTTGTTGGTGCCATGGCTAGGGGTAAGGATAACTTTGCTGATGAATACGTTGATGAAAAGATCGGTCTATCAGAGTATCCACTCTCTGCTTCTGTTGCATGTAGTAAATTCTGTCATGGTGCTGAAGATGCTTGGGGTATATATTAGATGGAAAGAAAAACAGAATGGATAAGAAATTTAACCCTACTGGTTACATTGAAAGAACTGCAGATTCATTGTTGAATTAGACGTTATTCTTTTATGTTTGAAGGTGTTTTATTTCTATTATTATTATATCTGTTGTCTGTTAGATGGTTCTCCCCATGTTACATATTCTCTCTGTGTATTTCGTTTATTTTCAATGTCTATTTAAACTCTAATTTAATTGTGATTTTTTTTGTAAAACAATGTTTCCATTAAATTTTTCTCGTAATTTACTTCAGTATTTGTAAACAATCAGTCAAAAAAAAATAAACAAGAGACTGATAGATCGCCATGTGCGACAATATTTTTGTTGTAAGGAATTTCTTCCCCTTCGCCATATTTAAGTGGTGCAAAAAAAAGGATTTGGAAGGATAGGCCTTTTCTCTCACAGCGCTAGTTTTGGTTAGTTATTTTCAACTATTTAAAAGAGGTTCTTTCTTCCTTGTTTGATACAGTTGCCGATTCACTTTCTTTTTGTTATTCTTTTTTTTAGTATTTTCAATAGATCAGAAATTTGTTTCTTTTTTAAATTAAATTACAATTTCATAAAACAACTTTGCTTTAACAATAAACAATCAAATAAAGCCTATACAAATTTGAAAGATGCCTGTTTTTGAAGCCCCAGCTGTTTATGTCCAAAGTTCAATTATCACTTTAGCTACCTATGTCATTCAACATGCCTATTTGAAGGAATTGATTGATTTCCACTCTACTGATGCTGCATTCATTCCATTGAAACCAACTAAAGCTGTTTACATTAGAAGAGATAACGATAGAAGACAAACCGTGGTTAACGTTTTTGATAGCACTGGTAAGAAGATTTATGTTATTCAAAGAGAATCAGCATTAAATCCAGTTTGGTCATTATTATCATTACCTTCAAGAAGAGAAGTTGCTTCAATTAGAGCTGGTTTCTTCTTAACCGCTGTTGATTTCCATAACAAGGCTGGCCTTAGACACAGACAAATAAATAGCGAGTCCGGATTCTCTGGTAGATTAAGAACTTTTTACTTGGATGATGGTCATAAATATGCTTGGACTAGAGGTTCTAAGTATTTAGAAAAATTTACCAACCCAGGAGGTAACGATGAAGAAGTTAGAGAAAGAGTTGCTAAAGTAAGATTAATGAGACAATGGAAATTCGATTACGAAATGGTTATTGATGAGTCAAAAGTTGATTTGGAAAGTGCTATTGCAACTGGGTTTGTCAGTATGATGACTTTCTGGGGAGTTGGTGATATTACTGAAACCGTTGGTCCAACCATGATACCAGAACCTACTGCTTGTATCGCAGCTGAAGAAACTAAAACTGAAGCTAAGTCTTCCTACAATAATCAAGTTCCTAACATTACACTCGTTATGGGACCTGATAATGATGCCGATTTCATTATTGAAAAAGCTTGATTGAGGTGCGCTGCTGGTGCTCTGTTGGTGTTAGAGATGGTTAATCTAATTAAATTGGTTTAAATCTGCTTTTCATCATTATTCATTATATAGTTTTTTTTTTTTTTAAATTTGTTATGTTAGACATCTAAGTTCTTTTAAGAAGCTTAGTTTTTTTTTATTAAACTTGAAATATGAAGGAAGGAAAACCGGTATTCACAAAGTTTCTTCGAAAGTTAATTAAATTGATTTACTGAAAGTAATAAGATATAACAGTAGAAATATTGTATGACCCTAAAAAATAGAAGTATTAGAAGTGGGATCACTGATCTGATATACTAAGTGGGTGAGTGAGGATGAGGATGAGGATGAGGGTGAGATCTTAAAGTGATTTATTATTATTGGGCACTTTTTTGCCAATAAATGTGGATGTCTACAAGGAAAATAAATAAACTTTTAGACGATGATGAGATTTGCATACCCCCCGGACTCAATGACCACTTCTCCATTAATTTTATGATCATATTTATGGCATAAACATAAGAGATAATAAGAAACGGTAAACTCAATAGCAAGATAGGCTGTTCCATAGACACACTACACTATGGGTATGGGTGAGGGAGGGAAGCGCTAGTAACCCGGAGATTTTTTTCCATTTATTGAACAACAATAAGATTTCCCCAGGTTTTGTTTAATTTAACTTTTATGTCTCTAAAGTGATGTTTGGCGCATATTTCTTTCACCCCCTGTTTTTTTGTGAATTGTGGATTGTGAATTGTGAATTGTCTGTTATTTTTGTTCTTTTATTGTTGTTGTGTTGTTGTTGATATAGTCGATAACCGAAAATTCTGGAAAGACAAGGGTTTAGATATAATTTGATCATTACATTTCTAATATGAAAGGATTAGTAAGTAAGTGAGTGAGTGTTTAAAGTATAATGTTGTATAGTGAAACTCAACCAACTCCTTATTGGCAAGTTCTTATTTGACAGATTTCAAGTACATTACATTGCAGCTATTGATATAAGATAAGAAAGAAAACGGCAAGAGAAAATCAATAGTAGTACAACCTATTGTCGCCTGGAATTCTGGTTAAATTTCTTTTTTTCTGATGTGTTCTATATTTTACATGTATAACGCCGATAAAAAATTATATTCACATGGCCAGTTAAACAATTCAAATAATTCTCCCTCAATTTCACGATTGCGATGCCGAAATCAATTGAGTAGTGGAGTGATGCAGTAGCAACTGTGACCGTAAGTATTAGTATAGTATTGTGGTGGTAGTGGTAGTAAGTAGTGGTGGTAACAGCAGCGTACAGATGACGGACGATTTCGAGAGCTTTCTAGACTAGCTAAGAATAGAACCAGACATAGAAATAAATTTATTTTACCACACATTACACCCCAATCATCATCATACTAACTCTACTATAACGTCACTATAAGGTAATAAACATTCATACCAACAGCCAAATAGTACCAGCCAAATCTTTAAAAGGAAGAGAAGAGATATTCGTTCAAAAACAATTGGGGCAGTTCCGGGGTGAAATTTGTCGAATGTGTGGTATCAATTACTGACTGACACTTTTTCACTAATAACAAATTGCTAAGTAAAGAAGATAAAAGAGTAGAATAAGATGATAAATGGGGTGTGTGAAGAATCAAATGTTGTATTTTGTATAAAATTTCTTTAACTTCATGTCTTTTACCTTTTGTCTTTGTCAGTGTGTATTTTTCTTTTTTCTTCTTTGTTTTGCGTGGGGAATTTTAAGACAGCTGATAAGAAACAGTGAGTTGACTTATTTGATACTGATACCCCGGAAAATAAGACTCGCATTCCCCCCCTTTCTTTCCCTTTCCAACATTTTGGTTGTCGTGCGGTTTGATTTTTTTTTGGGAATGACCTCATTTGATTGATTATTATTATTATGATTATCCATCAACCACCCACCCCTCTTCCAAATTCATAAATTCACATTACCTCACATTATTATCCTACACTGATAGTTTTTGAGTTGCTTGTTCCGTTCCATGGGGGGCAGAAGGTTCGTGATCACTTCTTCTTCTGCTTTTTGCTAGTCCTTGTTGGGGAATTAATTATTCAATGTGCAAGCAAACAGATAGAAAATAATACTGCCAAGTGTATGTATGTCACATTACATTAAGACCGTCGTCATTATGCGTAGTGCTGTCCTCACCATGTTATGATGATCTTCTGTGTATATTTATCTATCTATCTCTCCATTCCCCACACAGCATCTCCGGGATTTACGTGTCACGTCTCTCTCCTCCCCCCGGTTCTTCTGTATGAAAAGTTCCAGAATCAGTATTTCACCACCAAATGACTACACGGGGTGTTTTATACCTCACACATACATACACTTGTACCTATTATTCCTCAGCTTTCTATATAGCTACGAAAAAGATTAAAAAAGAAATTAACGAAGACATGGTCTTATCAGGCAAGCCAATACAAATCTTTTTAGTAAAGTTACCAAGATCCCGTCCTACTTTCTAACCAACTCCAACTCGCCGACTATAAATACCCATCTAAATCCCTAATTTACTCAGATGTTTTTTCCACAATTTTAAAATCAACTCTCATCATACTCACAGTCTTCACAATCTTTGCTATCCTCAGTTGATTTACCTAAAATTCATCAACAAGCAAGAAGCCAAAAAGCGCACAAATCAAATTACTTAACTTACTTGTCTCTGAACCTCTTCAAGTTTACAAATTAACTTTCCAAAAACAAATATAAAAAAGATGTGTTCTACAGCAATCTGTCCATTATGCCAAAAGAAATCCTGGACTGGATGCGGCTCCCATATTCAAGAAGTGATGAATCTAACCAACCAAAGCTTATGGTGTTCTTGTAGACACGCTTTGAATGGTGATACCAGATACCCACCAAAAGCAGGAACAGGATCCGCTCGTAAATCGATCTCTTCAGTGAGTTCTTCAGGCTCTTACTAAGTTTTATTGAAGATTTTATGAGCCACCATCATTATCACACGGTGCCTGCCTCCTTCCTTACTTATCAGTCTCGCTGCTCACATCAGAAGATCTAGTATCTTTTTCCTTCCCCCACCCCATTCTGCTGTGTTTTTCGTTTTTTATTGCATGTACGCTTTTGTTACTCTATTTCTTTTCATTGATTATACGATTATTGGTACTTTTTTGTGAATGAATGCATTAACGGTTGCTTCAAATGGAATTGTTCATCGCACTGTTATCCGTTATCAAGACTAATTGCGAATGAAAAACAAATATAAGACATGCGATTAAAGCTGACAATACCCAGCACGTTTTTTCTACCGAAAAAACGGTTGGCTTTTATTGCTGTGCTTCTCAGCTTTATTACTTTTTATGTCCTTCTCTCTTCCAGAAGTCGAGGGAGATATTTAGGTTGTTGTGACTTGATTATTACGTTCCTGTTTTTTTTTATGACCCATGCATGTATCTGGATCTGTTGTGGTGTGCTGCCACAACTCCCTTACTTTTCAGTTTTCTTTTCCTCTTTATTATATTTTATCGATCTTATGAATCTATATTTTCTTTGTCATATTCAAATCTATACTGTTGTAGTCTTCCATCCAACCTTAAAATTGCATGTATGGCGTTGTTGCAGTTCTCACAATTCCGATTGGCTGTTCGGCAATAAATGCTCATCGAGACCCTCCTGGTGATTTAATTAATAAGCTTAGTCATATTACAAATGAGCACAGCCTTAAGATGTGGCCCTATCTTCAAATCTTAAGCTATATGATATAGTAATTGAATCAGTTTTCTTCATGCTTTTATAACTAAAACTACACAGTATTAATTACTCATTCTGTTTGTCACTGAATACAAAAAAAACTCAAAAGGTTTTTATTCTGGTGATATAAAGATACCAATGTATATACGCATTTCATTAATTGTCGTTGCAATATTAGTGGTTTTCATGTCGATTTTTGTAAGACTTTTCACAGGATCATCGGTTTCATACTCTACTAAAATTACCAAAAAATCTTTATCAACAATGCCAGCATCACTCGTTACCAATGTTAACACATCAACAGCTTTTACTTTCAAGAAAACTGATCCGTTACCAGTTTATTTCTTTTCACATGGTGGTCCAACATTCTACGACAGAGGTGATTCGTTCTCTGATGAAGGGGCCTGGGATAAGACAAAAGAGATTGGCACTTTAATAAAAAACACAATCAAACCTGATTTTGTTATTGTTGTTTCGGCACATTGGCAATCAAACAATAATTCTTTAATTGAAGTTTCAATCCCATCTACAACAACACAGCCATCACTGCCTTTCAGTTCATCAACAAATTCAAAACCATTCTTGGAATCCGGCGAAAACAATTTAATTTATGATTTTTATGGATTCCCAGCGCAGCACTACAAGAACCAATTCCACACGAAAGGTGACATTACACTATCCAATGACATTGTCGAAACTCTGAAAGAAGGTGGATTGGATGCAAAGACAACCCAAAGAGGGATAGATCACGGTGTCTGGGTCCCACTCCGTGTTGCATTCGGTGAAACAACCATCCCAGACACTCATAAATTGGATCTTGAAGTTCCCTTGATTCAAGTTTCTTTAACACACTCTTCAGAAATGGACGTTCATTACAAATTGGGTCAAGCCTTGAGTAAATATAGATCATTGAATGGTATGCTAATTTGTTCAGGTATGTCTGTTCATAACTTGCGTGATTTAGGTAAGGCTTTTCAAATGGGTGGAAAAGCACTACCTTACGCTGAACCTTTTAATCGAATCTTGTCTAATGTGTTGACAAGTGATGAAAGTGGTGATGATGCCTTAGGTAGATTGAAACAAATCGAGAGAAATGATAGTTGGAGAAGATTGTATGTTGCTAGTCATCCAACAAACGAACACTTCATGCCTCTTGTTGTTGGTGCAGGTGCAGCGTTGGGTGATCGTTGCCATGAAGAATACTCATCTGCTAGTTTATCGTTAGGTTGGAACATTTATAGGTGGGGCCAGTACAAGGAGCCATTCAAATTATAGATAAATAAATCATTTGTTTTGTTTTTTGCTCTTTTGTGCATGAGTTTCACACATACATCTATTTACATAATATATGAGAAAATCAATATCTATTCTATTTTGTGGCATGATTACAACTATATACATAGAATATAGAAAAAGAAAGCAAAAACAAAAAACACAGAGAGTTTTTCTCTTTTTTATTTTATTTCAGAAAACAGTACCGTCAGCAAACAGTTCGATAGGTGGGCCACCGTTATCCCTCAATTTTTTAGCTATTAATCTACCTGACTTCCATGAGCCAGCTTCAATTAATTGTGGTAAGCTTAATTCAAATTTTGTACCTGTAACAGCCAACTTGTCATTAACTAATGGAAGAATGTAATCCAACAAACAAATAATGCACGATCTCCACTCCACGATCAAATCATCTTCTGGAGTAAACGTTGGAATTTCAGGATTGAATCCAACCTTCTTCGAAAATGCCAAACCTTGCTTCAATTTGCTTTCCTTTAAAGTCAATAATTTGAAATCAACAAACAAACCACCATTCCTATATTCAGGTAAACCTGTCATATATTGTGAGTTTAAAATCTTGAAATGTCCAAATTTTATCAAAGGCAAAAATAACGAATATGTTAACCATTGAGTTAACTTGTGAAATGTAACAACTTTACTCCATTCTGGTAAATCTTCACCAAACTCTTCTTTGGATTGGTTGATTCTATTAGTTAACAACCATGCATCACCAATAGTCTTACCATAAACTTTGATTCTACCATCTTCAGGCCAAACAGGTGCTAAACCTTCCATTAAACACATCCATAAATCTTCTAATTCAACTTCATTAACACCGTCAACTAAAGATGATTTGGACATCAAATAATCAACCAAGTTACCTGGCCTTCCATCACTTCCAAAAATCTCCTTGTTGTTAACTAAAGCTTCACCTAACTTATTCATCAACTTTAATCTGCCTTCAAAACCAGCCATTGGATTGGTTTCAGATATTTGAAAACCATTAGCTAATTGTTCAAGCGTTAAACTTGCCAGTTTAGCACCATTAACAATAAATTTATCAACATTTGGATCATCACTAAATTCGCCATTGATAAACATATAGAAACTGGCAACAGCAATACCCTCTGATCTGCCGATTTTCATCCCATCTTCTTCTTCAAATACCCATTGGTTACCAGCACCAGCATCTAATAAGACACTAATAATGAACAAGTCAATAACTTTTTTACAAATTTCCAAGTCGGACAAGCCACTGAATTTAGTTTTGATCAAATCAGTCAATCTTGGCTTATCGTTACATTCAAAATGTTGATATCTTCCATGGACTGGAATGGTTAATAAAGATTCACTAGTCGGAAAAGAATCCTTGATTGTGTTTGTAACAAAGCCAATAATGGAATCTATCTGAGTAAGGTCAACATTGAAATTTTGCAGCTTGTTTGACAGTAACAAGTCCTTCGTGCACAAGTTGGTCTCACGCACGGACTTAATAGAGGTTAAGTACTTTATTTTTTCAGTTTCTGATGTGGATGGCATTTTATAGATTTAAATGCTATTTTTTTTTTACAAGTCACTTGAATCAAGGGAGGGAGGATGTGGAAAAAAGAAGAAGAAGAACAGGGGGAATCTGACTGTTATATAGTTGGAATAATAGAAGTGTAGATAAGATAGAGTAGCACAGCCTTGAACGGCAAACGATACCGCCAGATCGCGGGGAGGATACGGAGAGCGTCGGAGCAGACAAAAGACAACGGATTTTCTTATCACTAAGGTAATATTGATGAATGGGAGGGGAATTGCTACACCCACAACAGAATTTGTTACTTCCACAACAAATAATAAAGTATATTATGTAATACTTGCATGACATAATCAATCATGTCCGCTAAATAAGGTAATCAATTTCCCCCACCATCGTTTGCTACAAATTTTCTCAGCAAATTCATTACTTATTACTAGAAGAATGTCTCCTACTTCTTGTTTTCTAGTCTGCATCTGATCCTTCATCTGATTCTTTATCCTATCATAGAGCCACCTATGGAGCAGGTCTTTGAGACCAGAGATAATCTCATTACTTCTATACAGCGGCATGCCCTGCCTCATGGTTACGCTATTAGCACTATATCATCAAATTCAGACCGGAATATCACCCTTGGTTGTGATAGAGTGGTATCTACCGGGATAGAACTCATTCTCCGGATGGGGAAAAACGCAGGAAAACAAGCACAAAGCTAATTGGATGTCCCTTTAGACACTATGGGAAAAAGCTTGCTAATAATAGATGGCAAGTTCAGGTCAGAAGTCCTGCCCATAACCATGAACCTGATGAAAATATGATAGCGCATTCTCTAGCACGACGTCGGCAACTAACCGAAGATCAAAACGATCATATTAAGCACCTATCGGATATTGGATCTAAGCCACGGCAAATCATTGGTCTCTACAAGCAGATCAGCCTCTTTAAGCCAAGGTATTGCTATAATATCCGAGACGAATTAAGACGAAACAAACTTGGCAATTATATACCGCCAAACCAGGATACGTTATATCAAAGTAACAAAACATCAGACCAAAGCGTCATCAAGAAGGAAGCGCCATCAAAATGCTCAAATTGTGGAGGAATTGGCCATACAATTCGTGTATGTCGGGTATAATAGGATAAGTAAATAATATGAAATGAAGCAAGATAGAGAACTAAATAACAAGAAGAAAGAGATATTCTTAATTTTAGTAAGTAATGCATTTGCTGAGGAAATCTGCAGTAACGGTGGTGGGGGGAAATTGATTATGTCATTTGGTGGCATGCAAATATTACATAATTTGTTGTGGAAGTAACAAATTCTGCTGTAGATTTATCAATTTCCAAACGGGAGGTTCAACCACTGTAAAATAATAGAGAAGGTACTTATGGCTACTGGTTTCCAATCAGCTCACGTGCTATAAAACATTTTCATCAATCAGATTTTGTCTGTTAGCTAAAGGTTTTTACAGGCTTAGATAACAAAACAGAGAAGAGCAAATTCAATTAAACAGGTACCAACATAAATAGAAGCAACAAATGATATTTACAAAATTAAAGAGATAAAAAAGTAATCTAAACTTTGAAAAAGAGATCACAAGCAAACTATATGAAAGAGTACCGAGAGAAAATAGGTAGGGATAAAAACACTACACATTATTTTGATACCAATATATACATAATTCAGCTACACTAACCTTGTTGGTTCTTCAAAGAAGATCTACCAGCCTTTAATAATTCATCGCATAACAACAGATTTGATGCAATACCAGTAGCTGAAGAGACTGCATTTCTAATGACTCTGAAGGAATCCCAAATACCATCGATGGTTGGATCCATTGGTTCACCAGAATTCAAATCAATACCAACAACTTGCCCATCTTCAATGTCATCTTGACAGGATGATATTGAATCCAAGACGTCCAAACCCGCATTCTTAGCCAAAGTCTTTGGGATGATCAATAACCCATCAGCGAAAGCCTTAATACCTGGCTTCAATTTCCCTTTGTTAGCCTTACATTCTAATAAATGCTTAGAAGCAGCCATGTAAAAAGCACCAGCACCAGGAACGAGAGATTTATCTTTAATGACATTGGCAACGGCCCTTAAACCATCTCTAATAGCATCTTTAGTTTGTTGAACAATATGATTATGTGCACCCTTAATTAAAATAGTACAAGATTTTGGATTGTTGTTTTTTGTAACAAAAGTGAATTTTTCTTCGCCCATTGTATGTTCATAAACTTCACCAGAGTAACCTAAGATTTCAGGAGACAAATCATCGACGGAATTTTGTGCTTCACCTCCACAAACCAATTGTAATCTTTCCATGTTTCTTCTCTTGGCTCTTCTTAATGCAAGTATACCGTTCTTAGCCAAAATATCCAAAGACATTGGGTCAATACCCTTCTGGTTTATTATAACAAATCCTTTATTTGAGCCAGATGGACAAACTTTGTTTTTCAAATCAATAATTTTTTGCAGCTTATCATCAATGAATTTTCTCTCACTTGTCACCAACTTGTCTCTTTGTTCAGCTGATGAATAATAGAAACTGGAATTCACTTCAGTCTTTTCATATTCTAATGAAACGTTTAAAATTAAAATATGCGCATTTTCAACTCTTTTAGGCATGTCAGGGTGTCTTGCGCCATGGTCCAACACCAAACCATTAATAAACATGGTATCTTTAGCTGTTTCATGCATCATAGCCATGATTTCAATCATATGTAAATCCAAATTTTCGTTATCTTGAACACTTAGAACAGCATCTGTGACAATTGGCGTTAGAACATCCGTTAGATCTTCATTAACTTTGGTGGCCAATGAAGATCTTGCAACTTGTAGCAACAAATCTTTGCTGATTTCTTCAGGTTTGGTGACAAATTCATTCAAGTACTTTAAAGTTTCTTCACGGGCAGCTTCAAAACCATCGGTCAAAACTCTTGGATGAATACCTTCATTTAAAAATCTTTCAGCTTGCCTTAAGAATTCACCAACTAATAAAACAACGGTAGTGGTACCATCACCGGTGATTTCATCTTGTGCAGTGGCGGCTCTAGCAATCATAATCGCAGTTGGTGATTGGATTTGCATTTCACTTAGTAATACTTTCCCATCCTTTGTAATCTTGATACTACCAGCACCATCAACAAGCATCTTCAAAGTTCCTTTTGGACCTAAGTTAGTACTTAAAACGTCTTGTAAACCTTGAGCTGCAGAGATGTTGACTTGCAACGCCTGTTGTCTTCTAATTGATTCAGCTTTTGGATTAAGTAATTGAATGGCAGACATGGTTGAAAATGTAATTGCTATTCAAAATATCTTGTATAACCTTTTTATGTATGTTTACAAGAGCGGATACGGGAGGGCAATGAGACTAATCTATGAAAGATTTAAATATTGTTGGACGTTGACTATTTGAATCAATTCAGCCTGAAAGAGCTGTGTAAATTTCGTGTTTCGTGGACCTTTTGACATTTTTTCTTTATTCATGTTTGGATAATCCACGACCTTATCATTTTTTAATTACTTATTAAGCCGATAGACGAGTCCGTCGCTTATTTGACACTTAAATTGGCAGCAAGATTAACAACAATACTAACAAGGCTAATGCTAATATTAGACGATAAAGCATTCTCGATAAGATAAGAATAACAAGGAAGTTTCTTTAAAATATACTCCCGTACTTATTGGTAGTACCATTCTTTTTCATCTCATTGAGACACCTATATAACACATTTGCTTATAATCTTTGGACTCAATAATGATTTCAGAAACCACTTTAGACCCCGTTACTATCAAAAGGACACCTTTGACCGGAAATAGCAGTAATGGGGGCTCTTTGATAAGGCACTCCGGCTTACTATGGTCTAAAGTTAAAAACAAAACATCCTCTGCTTCAATTTCTTCAAGTCCTCCTTTATCCACATCTTCAGCAGTACCAGCACCGAGCAACAACAATGATAATGGTTTTTCAATCGCAGCATCTGTCTCAGGTTTATCAGCTGACGTCTCAGACTTATCAGCTGACGTCTCAGACCTACCAACAGGTAAAGTACTGAAGGATTTTGGGCCAAACGGTGAATTGATATTAGGGTACACAAACTCAATTGAAATCTGGGATTGGGTACCAACCGAAACCACTAGAAACCCTAAAACACCAAATATAGGCTCATTATTCTTGGTTGCTAAATATGATAACATTGTAAAAGGGGGTCGTATACTTAGAATATACCCAATCGTCTGTGATAGACTCAATTCTGTTTACAAAGTGTTAATCATTGTTAAAAACATTTACAAGGAGTTACAGTTTGCAATTGTGGAAGTTCAAGCCGAAAGATCAATTGAGTTACCATTTCCTCTCTCTACGACAAACATTACAAACTTTTCTGTTAAAGCAATCGATTCCAATGACTACTTTATAATTTCGAATAATACAACAGGTGAATTGACAATTTTTTTAAAATCAAACTATAAAATTTTAACCACCGTATCCGGATTAAATTCCAAAGTTATCAATAACAAGTCAGTCTTTGACCTTAAAGGTAATTGGCTAGTTTACAATGCTTCATCTCAGGACCCAAATCTATCGAAATACACCAATATGAACTCTATAACACCCTTGAAATTGTCCAAACAGACTACTTTGATAAACAAGTTTTGGAAAAGCTTATCAAGGACTGCAATTGATTCCTTTTTGCTATTATCAGAAATTTCTCAATCCAAATTCAAGCAATATTTTACAAAGCCTACTCAAATTCACCAACAACAACACTTACAACAATTAATTGCACAAAAATCATCTAACAAATCAAAAGACGTTGACTACGAAGAAGAGCTACTAAAAAATCAGAATTTTAGAGAAATTTTACTGAAGATATTGAATACACTTAATGTTAACTCAAACTATATACTAGCTATAGACCTATCAACAGCTGAACTGATGTTTTGCTTTTCACCCCCAGAAGGATGTTCAGATGTTTCATTTTCTCCATATGATTTGTTGTTATCAACAGTGACAAACAGAGGTGATGATATTTATATTTGGGATTTTTCTAAATTCAACAGACAAATCACATTGATGGAAAAATTCAGAAGAGGTAAGACATCATCTATCATTGATACAGTTCTATGGACCAGCAACAACAGGTCCATTTCATTATTGAGTAAAGCCAACGGATCAATTCATTCATTCAGCAACGAATTTTTGTTTGAGTTTGCATCAGATGACAAACCACCATCCTTTATATCGGCGTCGACAAAAATGAACCATTCATCTTTAAACCCCCAAAGCAAAAAAAACAGAAATAATGATCTTACAGGGTATAATTGGTGCCTATCTAACTTAGGGTCTAAAAAAATTGCATTATTGAATAAAACACATGAACTAGAGCACGAAATGGTGACAATAGATGAGAAATCCACAATGTTTGTAATCCAAATTGACTCTGGCAGAATAGTGGCTAAACTATCCTTACCTTCAAAACCAATACCTATAAAACCAGTTTATTTGGGACTAGATCGTCACATTTCGGCTTCGCAAGATTCCATGATTGTTGACTTATATAACGATGAGCGTGCCGGAGGAGCACTAGAGCTAGAGCCAGATTCTTCAATTGATCTGTTATCACAAGTCGAAATCGAAACTTGCAAACCGTTCTCATCATTATACAACAATCGCCGCATTCAGTTTTCCAGGTTCACCAATGAGTCTAAAGATCAAAATGTCGATATTCTTGGGATAAGATTAGATGTTTTTGGAGAAGTTCTAACAAAATACAAAGATTTGAAGTTTGGTAGGTTTAACGGAGACGTCAAGTTCAGCAACACTGGTTCATCTTATGATTCAACACATGATGAGAGTTCTGTTGAAGGTAATTCTGTTGAAGGTTCGACTGCTAATGGCGGTGCCGATCTTATTACTGAAGGACTGGATGATTTAAGAGATGCTATGAAGTCGAAACTGTATATTTGATAAGAATAATGATTCTTTGGTTGTTATATTTTAAAATGCTTATATTGCTTTCTCTTTTTTCTGTTTTGGTTAACTTGAGCTATTCTATACTTACTTTCTGTGATCCGCTCATTTGACTTTCTATTTGTTTAGACAATTAGCTATCTGATTTGTCTTTTCTCTACGATTTACTACTCTTTTCTTTTATTTTCTTTGCTCAAGCTATTAATTACTTACTTACATACATCTACAATATTTAATTAATCTAACATTTCAATTTCATTTATTAAATTTTCCCATATTGTAAATGAGAACCTGTCTTACTCCACACACTCAAATCGTCGCCAAGAGTATTATTGTTATTCTTGTTTACGCGTCGATTCCCAAGACCCGATCTAAAAAGATAGCACTAACATTTGATTTGACCTTTCTCTTTAGAGCTATATTCAATATTTGTAACTTTAGTTAGATACAAATATACTAACCGACGAAAGCAAATACTTATTAGATCCAATATAGGAAACTCATAATGCGTCCTAAGAGAAAACAGAAACCAAAGACCCCTGTAAGAAAATCTCCAACTCCATTAATCGGTGAAATTGGGGTTATGAACAAATTGCCAGCATCCGAACAAGCTCTTGATATTCTTCACGAAATCGCCACCTCAGTTGCCCCAATATTAAGGCTTTACAATTTTAAAGTTGGCAAACTTTATGAATTCTTTCCTAAAAACGCAAATCTGCTAGGTTTAAACACCAATTCCGGTCAAAAAATCTCGATCCGTCTTCGACCTAAAAACAATCCCAACTGGTTCTTTCCAATGAATGAATTAATAGGTACGATGCTGCATGAACTCTCACATAATTGGTTTGGCCCCCACGATCAGAAGTTTTATAAATTAATGGATGAATTGCAAGACAAGTTTTACGATATACAACTGAACGGAGATTTGCAAGCTACAGGGTACATCAGCATAAACTCAACGCTAGGTGGTTCGAATGATATATCGAGTATGAGGGAATCCAGGTTGAAGAAGCTTAGTGAGGTGAAGTACGTTGCCAAGGTTGATAAACTTGGCACAAACATGGGTGACAAGAAGAATAAGGGTAAAACGCCCGAAGAGTTAATGAAAGAGGCTGCGATTCGAAGGCTCAAAGATAATAGTAGTTGTGGGTCTCATGGGCAATCAACAGATTCAGACACAGAGTCAGGAAATAATGACATGTATATCATGAAATGGAATGACAATATAAATGGCAGAAATTCCAATACGGCTGTCAAGACTGAACACAAGAGATCGAAACCAAACAACCCTACAACCACAACGACAAGTTCCCCATCTTTTGATCCTCTTCAGACTCCAAACTCCAGTGCCGAAACTCCCCCTTCCTCATCAGCTTCGAATCCATTACATAATAATTCAAGCAAAGAAGAGTCACCAAACCTTGATACTGGAAGTCGGACAAAGGGCGACTTCCTTGAAGATAATAATTTTAACTTTAAATCAAAAACGTCGGGGCGTGTTATAAGAAAAGGCACGACGATAAGCTCAGAGCGAGCTTCTATTGGAATAGCGACTAACTCAAAAGGTAATCTAGTCGGTGGTGATGGTCCGGCAGTTTCTCAAACAAGAGGGAAGTTGGTGGGGACTATCGTGTCAAGAAGTTTACTGACTAATAGCAGATTAGTTCAAAATACCGATAAAACTGTATATACTGGTATTAGGCTCACCGCCAATAATACAAGGAAGATACCTACTACCACCAATATGTCTAACTCAAGAGAAGAGAAAGTGATTGAGTTATTGTCGGATCACGAGGACGAGGAAGAACAAGCTAAGACTATTAAAGTGAATGGGAAAGACATTGAGATCATTGAACTTGATTGAAATGGCATTATAGACTTAACTGAGAATATTCATTATTTTTTTATTACATTAATACAAACGAATAAAACTTTTACGCTCAAGCATCATTTTTAGACAGCTTGTTAAAGTAATCAAAGGGGACATGACAAATAAATCATTAATTATACAAAGGTAAATAAAATAAATAAATCAAAACAAATCAGAAAAAAACCAGTCATTTTATAATGGATTACCTGTAGACTTTATATAGTTGTAGACAGGGTCATTATCAATGGAATATTCCTTTATATCCCTAATTGATTCATTAGAAATAACATCTCTCAACTTTTTATCACTATTGAACCAACATTTAATCAAATACCCCATTTCACTCTTCAAAACGCTCGAATAGCCTTCAAATATCTCATACGTTGTGGATTCAATTAGTTCTCTTAAATTGTAATACAGCTTCCCATGAGTCACACCCGATTTAACGAATGCATCAACAATTAAACCCGTTGACGGTGTTTTAGCTTGGTTGTTAGAGAATTCGGCACTGTAAATGTACTTAACCATTAATTGGAATAATTCCATGATAGGGAACAAGATTTCAGTATCGCATAATCTTGAAGCAATTAAAATAAAGTTGTTGAACAAAACAGAATAGAACGGATCGTTTGAAGAATCCTGCTTACTGACATATTCAACATACCATTTATTCATCAAGGATTCCCATTTGATTAAGATATCTTCAGAATTTCTGTGGTCTGAGATCTTAAAGACAATTAGTGCTAATTCGTAATAACCCAAAGGATCAACAAAGTCATTGAATAGATCACTAATACTCAATATACCACCGTTCAACTCTTCGATGGCTTTTTGTTTGGCAATTTCATTGATTCTATCATCATGCAAAATACTCAATAATAATTCATCTTGTAAGTTTGCAACAGCCATCAAATCATTGATTTTAGATGATAACAATGCCATTTCTTGCCTCAAGTTTGGTGGACAGCTACAGTTACAGAAATTATTCGCTCTCGAAAGAAATTGAATTCTGTTCGCTAAATCCAAATCAAAAATGGAAACAGCTAATTCAAGCAAAATTTTAGCTGCTTGGAAGTAGTTTTCTCTTCTTGAATAATAAACCCATAGTAACTTAGCCATCTCAAAATCTTTTGATGAATAATCTTGCAAGAACTCCAAAATATAAGGTGTTTCAATATCTAACAATTTTTCACCGACGCCGTTGCTGATAAACCATCTGTAAAATTGATAATGGAAAATTTTATCCTGATAGTTGAAACAAATTTCATAACTCAAATCTCTCAATTGTGAATATTGCGTTATTAGTTGACCATCTGGACCCATGAAAACGGTACTTGGATTGTGCTTACCATTGCTACCACCAAATGGAGCACCTATTGACACGTTGCTGTTATTAGAAGCTTGTTCCAAGCTGATAATGGCTCTTTCATCAACATCAACCAAGATACGGAAAATCAGAAGATATAGTCTGTTTCTAGTTTCATAAGCCTTTTTCTTTGGATCATCAACTAGCATTGAAGCTTGACCATCCGTAATATATTGTAATGCAAGCTGGGCTTGATCAGAGTTTTTAGCAACATTCAATAAGAACTCAATGGCACCCGTATAGTATTCCAGTTGTAACATAATATTAACGGAATCAGTAATGGTTTCAAGGGTTAATGAATCACTTGTTTTTTCCAAAAGTTGAGTAGCAGCCTTCAAATGTTTCAATTTCATTTCTTGGTCATTATTACTTGCATAATCATTGGCCTTCTTCAAACTCTCAATAGCCTTGAATATTAGAACATCGCCAGTGGAACAGAATGATCCACATTTTTCTTGTAAGGTATTAGCAACTAATTCAACAGAGTTACCTGAAGCTATGCTTTTGTTGATAATAGAAGATAAAATCTCTTTGATCAATCTTGAAACGGTTGGATCTTCAGAGGTGAAGAACTCACTAAAGGTTAAAACACTTAGATCTGCTTGTGATTGTAATGGTAAATAGCTCATGATATCAGTAAATGTTTTTGCAGTACCTTCATGATCATCAAACAGAATAGCCAAAAATGATAATCCTTCCTTAACACTGTTCAAGAACTTCAAAATAGCAGTGAACCCAATTTGTTCCGCTTGGAAGCAAATTTCAGCTTCTTTGTTCTTCACATTAGCATCATATTGATGATTAGGACCCGATAAACCTGGTATCGTTTTTCTGTTTTCTTCAAAGAAATTGATAATAATGAGTAAAGAGCATAAGAAATATTCTAATTCTTGTTTTGAAATATTCAGACCTGATAAGATGATCTTGCTGTTTTTCAAAGCTTTGATTGACTCAATGGCTATGTAACCACTTTTATTGAACTTAACTTCGGGATTCAATTTAAACACTTCTTTGTTCCAAAACTCTCTGACTAATCTGGAGATTAATAAAACCACAGCATAGAATCTATCACTTAATTCAACATTATCAATAACAGGTTGCAAATTCTTATTCAATTTGGAGTTTTTACCGCCAGAAATAAAGAATTTAGTGGCAATATTCTTGAAAGAATCTGATTGGCCATACTTACAAGCTAAATACAGGGATGTTGAGCATGCTTCTCTTGAGCCATAGTTGCTTGAAAATTTGTTGAAAGTTTGATCATCCATGGAGTCTTCGAGAATTAAATCTGGCGTTCTGTATCTGTAAATATGGATCCCCGTGCTTGTTAGAATAGCAATTTCTAAGGGACTGGTTGAATATTGAGTAGCAAATTCATTACTGTAACCCTTCGGCTTGTCAGTAGCATTAAAACTTGGTGTTAGTTGGACAATGGAACGAATGTTTTGAAATTTGTCAACAAGTTCAAAGTCCTCAATATATTGAAGCGAGTTTTTTAAAATACCATAATCCGGAACTGATGTATATATCTTATCTTCATTATAACAAACAAATATACCTGGAGAAATAATTAACGACTCTTTGATATCTCTTAATAGTTGTGAAGTTTCTTGTGCTTGCTTTAAATCTTGTGGGGTGACACCAGTTGATATTGGTTGTTTCTGAATGGATTTTGAAGATGTTTGGATGTTACCACCGTTTAGGAAATCTTGTTCTTCTTGTAGCTTCTGTTTTCTTAACACTTCAACCTTCTCATAAAAAGCTGGATCCGGAGGAGGGAATTTAACATCACTTGTCGTTAGAGTTAACCTGTCATATATGGTACTACCATTGATATATAATCTACAACCGGTGTTTGTGACAGCAACTAGAAACAAGTTATCACTCTCATTTTTGGTCACAGGGAAAATGTTCACGATTCTGAATGCATCCTTTTTCAACAGTGGCGATTGGAAATTTATTGTTGTTGTGGCGAGATCTTTCAATATGTTAAACGGCCTCTTTATTAAATTGGTTCCAAGTTCAACTTTTCCTTCGACAATCTTTAATCTATAAGCTCTAATTGCAGATTTGGAAGATAATGTGTACAATATTCTTCTTGATTGATCTATTTCTAATTGGATAATAGTTTCCCCCTTAGGGCTAATTGTAATATCTTGGGTCAATTTGTTTAGACCTGGAATCTTCTGTAGGACGTTGTATGTTGGAACCACGGATGATAATCCAGACTTGGTTAAACATTCTTTAGTACAGTTTCTTTGGAACCATTCATCAGAGTTTGAATATGATAATTTCCAAATGTTTTCACCATCACCAACACCGGTGAAGAGGATATCGTTTGTTTGATCAAATGTTATGAACTTGTTGACTATAAGGCCTTGTGTTGGAACAGACATTTTAGTGTCAGCAATTTCAAGTTTCTTTGTTGAGTGTTCAACAGCAAGTATATGTATATCCATCGAAGTGGAAACCAATAACAAATAGTTAACACTATCGACAAACACTTTGTTCTTTGGCTTAACTAATTTTACAGTAAGGATTGTGTTTTTGAATTCATCAATGGTATAGAAATCTTGTTCATGAACCGAAGACTCGTAGTTCCAAATGATCAATTTATCGTCAATTGTTAACCATGCTTTTTGTAATTCCGGGAAAATACCCATGTTGGTGATACAGTCTAAACTATTGTACTCTTGGAAAACTGCGTTAGGAATATTGTAAATATTCGACTTTTCAAATCTCGAGAACGCTCCTAGTTGTTCATCAGGCTTAAAGTTATAATTGTCTATGGCATACCTTGACATTAGATCATTTAAAACCGGAGTGTTGTTATCCTTCAAAATAGAATCTGAAATACATTGGCTTACTAGACTTAATGCTGGGGTTGTTGACAAAGGTGGTGCGTTGTTCAAGCTGTCTTTGTCGTAAAGTTCGTGATCTTTCATCAGCTGAGATGAAGATAAACCACCTGACATTGTTAAAGAGTTACTGAAGAAAGAGTTTGGTGCTCTTGTAGTACGTGAAAACCCGCTTGTAGTAGTAGTTGTTGTTGTTGCTGGTCTTGTTCTCTTGAAAGCTCTTTTCCTTTGAAGATCAGTTGGATCAATTTTAAGTTCGGCATCCAACTTGGCATCGTTCCCAAACCCTAAAACTTGTCCAAGTGGGGTGGCCATATTAATATTGTTATACGTATGTTAATTGAGCCTTTTATTACAGGTAAATTGGTTGTAAGAGTCTATTTTAACGTGTAGTAGTTTAAGTAAGTATGAACTGTTCTGCTTGTTGTTTGTTTTGATATATTCGAAAATTTTTTGTGAAACCAATTGCTGATTTTTGATTTTGTGGCGGGTAACTTCATTAAACTATGACATAATTCAGCTAATTTAGTATGCAGTTGATGAGATAAGCACTTAAATGAGATGATATTTTATGTTTATCTTCAATTGCTCACAGTATAACACGATTAAAGTAGCAAAATTAAGTCTAACTCAATAATTGGTATAATAATACCACTTGTGTCGAGATTATGTGTTTGAGCCTGAATTATAGGAAGGTTATAGTCTGAAACATGTAAGTATTGCCAGAGTTTTGGCACTCAAACTAAGCCACATATGCCACCAAAGTGCCACCTATTTCCGCATTAGGCGATAAGTAGCGGAAGTAGTATGGTTGACCAGTAAACCGATTAATCATCATCAAGCCGGAATGGGCTACAACTTTCAAATTGTTTGGTCACAAGCATCAATTGAATTAATCGAAAGATTAGCATTCGAATTGCACCTATATTATTATAGATAGAGCTGGTGAACAGTTTTAGTAAGTTGGAATCAATTATCCAACAAGATGCCGGAACAGAAAGATTTCCCCAAGTTAACCGCAGAAGCAAAGGCCAGCTTAATTCATGAACTTACTCAATATTCATTAGCCAATGGATTGATAATATACCCACCTAATTTTGCTGCTTATCAAGCAAACTTAGCACCAGTTACTTTATATCCAACCCCGTTACCAAAATCTCAGTTTGAAAAATCAGTTAATATTGCCACAAAGTTTAATCAACTGTACAGTAATATAGTTGTTGAAAAAAAATGGCTACTAAATATCATTGAGCATTTGTCTAAATTTGATGCTGATTTCACTGGCGAACTATACAAGACTTATCTAAAAGCAAAAGAAAATGGAATTGTGCAACCTGTTTCATTAGGCTTATTCAGATCAGATTACATGTTGGATACTGCTTCTCAAAGCATCAAACAAATTGAATTTAATACAGTCAGTGTTTCTTTTGGTGGTCTGTCTGCCAAAGTTGGTGAACTACACTACTTCCTAAACGCCTATGGTTTGTATGACCCCGAAACTAATAGTAAATATTATGCTGATGATGAACTACCTATCAGTGAATCAAATTTTGGTATGGCTAAAAGTTTGTACGACGGTGTTAGCTACTATCAAAAGACACACACTGATAAAGAAACAATTGTCCTATTTGTTGTCCAACCAAATGAAAGAAATGCATTTGATCAAAGAGCTATTGAATATACATTATTCAAAGAATACGGCGTTAGAGCTAAAAGAGTTGATTTGACACAAGTTACCAGAGAAGTTGAAATTGATGAAGTTTCCAAGAAATTATATTACAAAGGCGACGAAGTTTCCGTGGTTTACTACAGATCAGCATATGGCCCACAAGAGTTTGTTGTTCAAGAAAGTTGGGATTGCAGATTAGTGTTGGAATCAACACTAGCCATCAAATGCCCGTCTTTGCTGGTTCAATTGAGTGGTGCTAAGAAGATTCAACAATTGTTAACAGATGAGAAGACCGTTGATCAATTCTTACCGTCACTCCACGCTGAAAACAGTGTCAAAGAGCAGTTAATGTCAACGTTTGTCAAGATTTATCCGTTAGACACCACGGAAGAAGGCCAGATTGCGAAAAAACTAGCATTTGACTCCCCAGAAAAGTTTGTCCTGAAACCACAGAGAGAAGGTGGCGGTAACAACATTTACAAAGAAGACATTCCAAACTTCCTTGAATCACTACCTGAAACTGAGTGGGCTGGTTATATATTGATGGAAATTATCAACCCTCCTATTTATTCCAATGAAATCTTGAGAAATGGTGAAGTTGTCAACGAGGGTATTATCTCCGAATTAGGTATATTTGGATCCATTTTGTTCAATGAAGATACTGGTGATGTTATAAATAACGATTTTGCTGGTCATTTGTTAAGATCCAAAACTAGTTCCAGTAATGAAGGAGGTGTTGCTGCTGGTTTTGGGTGTGTTGATAGCTTATACTTATATTAGACAGTTTAGTTTATATAAACAAAGATACCTGTACTAGATATTACGAAATTCACATAGCCTGCTAATAGCTTATCTGTCGAATATGAATTATCAAGAAGAATAATCGGTGACAGTTTAACTACTGTTGTTATACCTGTACTCTCGCCTACTAGACTTAGACCGACCTTGCTAAATTTAAGAACGAGCTATTGCACCTACACAGAAAAGGTTGCTATAATACCTTTTTACAATATGACATAAGAACAAGGTTTACTATATCAAGTAAATATATTCCCTTTATTTAAGAGAGAAAAAATAAATAGTCATTCAGCATAAATAGAGAAAAACGTATAAAAATGGAGTGAAAAGCAAACAATTCAGAGAATAGAGAAATCGTTATGTGATCAATTAACAGGAAATCAGCATAATAATAAATATATAGAACAATAATAATGATAATAAAAAGAAAACTCAAAACCTTCTGAGCTCATAAATTGCTAATAATAGTGGTAATAGTAATAATAATGATAACAATCACAAAACTAAAAACCACACAATGAAACAACAGTTGAATATATCAGTTTTTGCAAATGAACAATACACAATCTGCCCATTTTGATCATGATGCAACAAATATGAAAGCCATCAGTTTCTGCCATCTCTACTTTTTGTTGACCACCAACCAACGGTCAGCAATCCAAAAGCACCAAAGAATAATGGCTCATTAACACCAGCTTTCTTACTTTCATTTGAAGATTCTCCAGATTCTTCAGGAGTGGCTATGATCTCTCCCGCTTTACTAATCGTTGAATCTGATTCTGCAGCAACTTCAACCTTACCAACTGGAGATGGAATAATAACCGGTTTATCTTTCAAAGATGCTTTTGTGGATAACGATGGAATTTTCATTGGTGGAATTCCATCAGGACTAGGGTATGAGTTTTGTGGAATCTTATAAAAGTCAATTGTTGAGTTGTCCCCCTTTTTTTGTGGTGCTGGAGTTGATGAAATTGAACGTTCTTGTTGGATTGTAACTCTGGAAACTTCTTGGACTGTTGGAGTTGTTGTTTTTGTCTTCGGAATTTTAGAAAATTTCTTCGACTTACTAGCTGGTGCCTCAACTTTAGTCGATGTTGAAATATATCTTGATTCGGATGGGACGGATGAAGAAGAGACATCCAGTTGAGATAATCTTTGAACCAGTTCTATTTTCTTACCAGAAACTCTTAAACCTCTCTTTTTGCATTCCATTTTCAAACCTTGTAAGTTCATAGAAGCATATTTGGCCTTACTTGAAGAGTTGAAATCAAGGAGCACGGTTTGTTTCTTTGTTGTTGAATGAACGTTTCTCTTAAATATGTTGACAAACTTGTTGGTCTTTGATGAAGAATTTAAAATGGCTTGGTCATCAACAGATTGGAAAACTTTTGTTTTGATAGGCTGGGTAGAGTAATATCTTGCGGAGTTGCTACCAACATTGTTGACAGTTGAAGCGATCACAGTGGAAGCTTCTTGCTTCACAGATTGTTGGTAAAGAACTCTTAAAGTTGGCAATGACTTTGCGGATCTTAGCATTTCTAGATATTAATCAGTTGAATAGTTAGCAATGCTTATATATTGGACAGAATACTAGAGTTATGTTAAGAAGAATGAAATTGCACACTTCAGAGAAGAGGAAATGGTTTCAATATACTTATTTGTTGTAAACAGCCATCTTTCTTCTCAGTTTGAACTGAATCGAATCAATTCGCACATATTTAAAACTGAGTTGCGTCTATTTTGAATTTGCCGGATTGGGAACAAAGTAGATGCGTCGGTCGACTTGCATTAGAAAGTTAGAAAGCCGATGATCGTCCCAAGGTAGTTAAATCGACGGTTTGACCAAGCTAATAGAAAGTTTGCTTCAGTCAATTTAACTACTTAACGGATTAGGAATAGGAGTAGAAGAAATACCCTCAGCATTGAAACGTAGATGGCATCAAATATAATAATACTTATCTATTACTTAATTCAGCAAATCTTCTAGCCGGATATTAACATTAAAGCTCATAACAATTTTAGAATGGATTTTTCGGACTCAATTGAGGTCTTGAGAGAAAGCCCCAGATTTAGAAATATACCCATAATCTCCTACGACAAATCATTATTATCCACCTCACCAGAAGATGAAATAGTAGATAGCACCATTAATACAACCCACTACGATTATTCTGATTTGCAGTTATCCAGAAGGAAAAAACAATACGCTGATTTTTCCTTGATTGACTGGAACTATGAATATTCAAGTTTTTTCAAGTTCAACAAAGGAAGACTTTTGCATTCAACAAGGGTTCAAAAGTTCGTTCACACTAATATCAGATGGTTTATTTTACTATTCTCCAGTTTTATAATGGGAATTGTGACCATTTTTCTAGACTATTTTTCAACATATTTACATGATATTAAGTCGGGTATCTGTACGGGTGCAATTTGGAGTTTGAAATCTCAATGTGAACTAACTCGCAACAACGGCAGATGGACAGATTGGACCACTGTTTTTTTTTCATTCATTGAAAACCAGACATTCAAGAAAATCAGCAATTTTATAGTGTTTTTCACTTTTTCTATGATACTAGGTATCGCAGGTACGATTTTATGCGTCAAGCAAGGGAAACATGCAGCCAAAAGTGGTATCGCCGAAATGAAATTGATTTTGGCCGGCTATCACATTCAAGATTTTTTAAATATCAAAATGTTAGCAAACAAAATCGTTTCTTTAGTTTTCGTAATTGCCAGTGGATTGTACTTGGGTTATGAGGGCCCGCTAGTCCATCTTTCTTCTGGTGTTATCAATTTTCTTATTGATAAATTCCCTGTGGGAACAAATGGAAATCAAGCTTTAAGAAGAGAACTGTTATCGTCAGGTATTGCGATTGGTATTGGATTAGCTTTTAATGCGCCAATTGGCGGCGTCTTGTTTGGCTTAGAACAGATTCAATCTTTTTTTCCCATTGATAAGTTGATGTGGAACGCATTTATTTGTTCAACTTTGAGTGTCACTTTATTACAGAAATTATACCCTTTCAAATCAGTGGATATTAAGGAATCATTTGAAGTAAATTTGAAAAATAATTGGTTGGTGCTTGAGGTTTTCCCCTACATGTTCTTGGGGTTATTATGTGGGTTTATGGGCATTGTGTTTAATAGACTGAACACCAAATTTGCCAAATTAAGATTCATGCACATCAATGACAATTTTAAATTGAAAATTATTGAGGTTGTTATCGTTGTGCTAGTGACGAATATATCGTCTTATAGATTTGCATTATCTAGCACCACCTTATCAGAAATGTTGGATAGTTTGTTCACTGATTGCAAAAGTGATTCCATTAGTCCTCTTTGCCAGTTGAAGACAGACAAATTCCCATTTGAGATGGTGGGTACTTTATTATTCACCATTATTCAATCATTTTTATTGACTGCTTATACTTATGGTTGTTCAGTTCCTGGTGGTGTTTTAATGCCTTGCTTGGCTATTGGTGGTTTAGTCGGAAGGTTAACAGGCTTGATCTTGGAATATATCCAAAGTTCCCATCCAACTTCATCATTGTTCATAAACTGTTTCAATGAAGACCAACAATGCATTTCAGTGGCTTCTTACTCATTAGTTGGTTCTGGAGCGTTTCTAGCTGCTGTAACAAAGATGAACATAACAGTTGTCGTTATATTGTTTGAAATGACTGGTGCCATTACTTACATCATCCCTATTATGTTAGGTGTTTTTTTTGCCAGGTTTCTGAATGATTTGCTATTGGATATGTCAATCTATGAACTTTGGTTGATTATCACTAGACAACCATATTTGACAGCCAACTTGGAAGACCAATTAACTAATTCCGAAATGGCTGTTATGTCTTGCGAAGAACTAATGCAAGGAAATGAATCTTTGACTATAATTTATGAAGACGATCTGATTACTTTACAAGAATTGGACAGTCTGGTAAAAAAAAGGGATGAAAATTCGAAATATGGTTATCCAATTTTGAAATCAAGAGACGAACCTCATTTAATCGGACAGGTTAGTCACTCTGATTTAGTTTGCGAGTTTGAGAAGCTAAACAATGAGAATTTTATCTCTTTGGAGACACCTGTACAATTTTTAACCAACGATTTGGGATATTATTCAATGAAGCATTTGTTGGTGAGTTTAAGTGAATTATATATAGTTAATGGTAGTTTCAATATGCTTACTGTTTATGAGATGATTGACAAACTGAAGTTAACCAACCTCTTTGTTTGTTATGATGGTACTGGTTATGAGTTTAAAGGACTTGTTAATAGAGATGATTTGATCGAGTACGTGAATGGAGAAGGGACGAATGGAGGAGCGTACCGGAGTGTCTGATCGAGTACAGTACGGTAGTACAGTATGGATATCAGTATAATATGATAGAATAAAAAAAAATCGTTTTCACCGCCTTTAGTTTTGAGAGTAAAATTTTGAATTGTTTAGCGAAAAAGAAAAAACGTCGAGAATTGGAAAAGTTGCCGAGTTGGCTTCTTTTTAGCTTGACTTTTTTATGAACAACTACTGACTGATATTGATATCTCTACGCTGATAAATCAAATACTTAACTATAAACGATTCGGGTTCACTTGCATTTTCTTTATTTATTTTTTATTTTCTTATTCATTTGACTTCAGATCTGATATCGTTTACTCACGTCTGACAGACACTGGTTTCATTTTCATTTTCTCAATCAATCAGTGAACAAACATCTTATTTATTTATTGCAGACCGTATTAATCAAAATCATTTCTCTGCACAGTTATATTGAATTCTTCTTTGCACCCATTTGTGTGGTCTTTTTTTCTAGCCTTTTGTTTTACTCTTTTCTTTCCTAACAAGAAATAGCAGTTACTCATCTCAAAGATCAAAAAAAGAAAAATTTCGTACTTTAAGCGACCCTTTCAAAACTTGCAAACAAGTAGAAATCATCCCCAAAATGTCTTTTGCCAGCAACAGGTTTGATTCATCAAATTCCTCTCCATTCAGTTGTCAACTGGAAGATATAGACAGAGCTATCTCAACACACAAGGCTCATCAATTGAAAAACTCCCATTTTTTGACCGTCCAACAACAAAGAACCAATAATAATGCTAATGGGAGATCAAACAGATCCCAAGGCATGAACTATCGTCAAACTCAAAACCAAAAGTATCAGAATCAGCAACAACAACAGCAACAGCCATTCACGCATCAACTACAACAAATCCAATCTTCTCGTCAACTTTCCACTCCACCTCCTCTTCAGCAACAACCACTATACGTTCAACAACAACAGCAGCAATTGCAAGCTTTATATTCTGGTTCGATGACAACAAATTCATTTGCAGGTACTAACCTTGACAGAAGATCCTCACCAATTTCGCCACCATTTCCTTCTGATCAGTTGTCCATTATGAACACTGGTTCAAGTGGTTCAGTCTCCTCAAATTCATCGGCAACTGATGCGTCATCAGTCGTCTCAAATGGTTTGTTACCACAACTTTACCAACAACATCAAAAACCATCGACTTCCCTTTCCCAAATTTCTGGGTTCATGAGAGTAGAATCACCGTTAGATGACATGGTCAAGTTTGAACAGGCTTTCCAAAAGATTGGAGGTGGTCCACCTGTCTCTGCAACTGCCATTACCACTGGTACATCTAATCTTAATGGATTTGAAGGAATGCCACTCAGTCCTGCTGGAAATAATTCATTTGGCGCAAACAGCTTTGCTGTTAGTAACAATGCTGTTAGTAACAATACGCCATTGATGTCATCATCATCAACTAATAATAATTATAATAATGTTAATTTTGGGTTATTCAATAAAAATATCTGGGGTAATGATATGTCTGTTTGGGGTTAGAACAGTATCTGTCTGAAATGTTTCAAGTATAATCGGTTTGTTCTCTGTTTGGTTTTGTGTGTGTTTTGTCTTTTAGAAATGGGCAGTTTCTCTTGTCTTTTTACTTTGTTTTGTTTTGTTTCATTTTGTTTTATTTTGTTTTCATTGGTTTAAGCATTGTGTGTTGCGATTTTGATTACTGTTGTATTACTAAATTGTTTTCTCTTTTTGTTTTTATTTCTGTTATGCTATTCTTTTTTCCTGTTTTTGTTTATCATGTTGTACTACTATGGGTTGTGGACTCTGGACTTTATTATTATTACTATTATTATGTTGCTATCTTATTACTTGTTTTGTTTTTCTTATAATCTTTGTTTTTGTTTGTTCTTCTTCAAAGTTGATATATATGCATATTTTCAGATATGCATATTTTCATATATGCATATTTTCCCACTGTTTGTGTATTTCAACGAGTTATTTCTCTTTTCTTTTATTTCTTTGCACCACCTGCATATATATATCTGTTGGTCTAAAGTGTAGTTTTTAAAGTAGGTTGCAAATCAAAATGAAGTGACAAAGTTTTACTTTGAATAGATTATATGAGGTATATATTACAAGAGAAAGATAAAAGGATGATTAAATAGTTAATAAAGAAATGAACAAAGTAAGAAAATCGAGATCTAGATACCTCTGTTGAACTCAACAGTGGTGATTTCATCACCATTCTTGTCCTTCAAGCCATGGAATTTGGATTCCAATTTAGAGGCATTCACCTGTCTTCTTTGTGGGAAGACTGCTAAGGCAAAAGGCAGAGCAACTAAGGAAGTGGTGAAGATTAGACCAATGTTAGCAACAGTTTGAACACCAATGCTCTTCCCTCTCAAAACACCTTTTTGTAACTTGACTAAAATTAATGGTGGGATAACCATGATTGGTGTAGCATTGATAACTCTTGAAGCAGCAGTTTCACCAACAGCTTGAATGGCTGCAGTCTTGGAGTGGCCTAAATCGTTACCATCTTTGTCAAACACGGAAATACCTTTTTTGATTTCTTCACTTCTCATTAAGAAAACGTTAACGATACCAGCAGAGACGACAGCAGCAAATGGAACTAATCTACCCAAAATTAATTTAGTGTTTGGTGAAACCTTCTTTAATCTAGGAACAATAGAGTTCAAACCTAGAGCAACACCACATGATGCTCCGACGGCCATAGTATAGTTAATTATTAATTGCTTAGTTGATAATGGGTGAGACTTGTTACCGTTTGAAATGTTGATAGCAACGTTTAAAGATTGATTAGCAATTTGCCAAAATAAAGTACCAGCATTACCTAAACCTGGTGTCAACATACCAGCAGTAACAACCAAGTTTGATAAGACACATGAAGACATTCTAAATGGTAATAAAACTGTTTCACCGTTATCTGGGTGAATGGACGAATCTAAAACTCTCTTGGCCCTCCATAACTCAGGGGTCATTTCTGGGATAACACCATTCTTATAATCCCAAATAATTCTTTTTGAATTTTCAATGTCTTTGGAGGTGTTAAGTAACATTGTTGGGTCGGAGATACCTGCACAATGCTTAACTCTACCCATGTAGGTATCAAGATCGTATGGGGAGGCTGGTAGTTGAACAGGACCTGGGACGGATGAAGCCATTTTTTCTATTTATTTTTCTTTGGTTCAAAGTTAACTTGAATAGCTGTTAAAAGCGGGAGACTTCTCTGAAATGTATTTATAGGATAAACTTAGCAAAAAAACAAAAACCAAACAATATAAGTATATCGACATGCTTTTAATTGAAAGGTTCCAATGACGAAGACTGAATTTTTCAGTTGGCGGTTGGGTCTGTCAAAAAACTGTCAGATCAGCGGTACAAAGATCTGAGAAGAGTCAACTATTTACACCAGCCACGGCAAACGTACCACCAGCCGCAAACATTTTCTTTGTTTGTTTACCTTTTTTAGAAAATTGGCGATTTGATTTAGTTTGTTTGATCCTAATAATTCAACTTGTTTTACTGCTTTTATCGATATCAAAACTGCTCGTTGGATTTAGCATATTATCTTACACCAGTCACGGCATACAGAACCACTATAAGATCTGGAATGTCTCGTGACTATAAAAATTACCCCAATAGGGATGATCCTTGGCAGCAAACCGGATTCAATGGGTTCCCATCCTCAGACAACGACTATTCACAGAACCTTTTCAGATCAAACTCTTCAAACAGAGTAAATAATAATTCATGGAACGAAGATCAAAACTATCATCACGAGGTGCGAGCTAATTCATTTCTACAATCCGATATAAGAAATGCATCATTTGACGAGCCAATTGGTTTCCCGCCTACTACCCCCAAGTTTCCGAACGCAGACTACAATCGTTTTGTTTCAAGTAGATATACAAATAACAGTGATTCAATATATCATGAGCCACAGATACCACAAGTGTACCGGACACAAGAATCATCTTACCCAAATGAAAGAAGAAGTTTCAGCTCTAGAGATAACCTGAATCAATCTCCCTCTCCAACAAGAAGATTCAACTACTCACAGTCATCTAATCAGTTGAATTACTCACCTTCACCACCAAAGAGAAACTATAAACAGTTTGGTGATTTGCCACCACCCATCAGATTGTCGACTTTTAATGAGAGTGACTTTGTTGATGAAAACCCTACTAAATCAGTTAATGGGGCGCCACCTGCGATGCCAAAGCTAGATGAGGATGATGATTTATTTGGTATATATGAGCTTGATGAGGATGAGCAAGAACAAGACGTCTTTGTTCCGTTTCCAGTTATTAATAACTCCTACTATGAAGTTAATACCCCAAGCGATCTTTATAATCCATTCAAAATGAACCGCTATGACCCTGACAATGAAAGCAGAGAGGGAATTGAAGCGTCGTTAGAAGAAGAAGCAGAAGAACTTTCTGATGGAGATGATCTGATCAAAGACTATTATGATGATCATCAGCAAGAACAAGAACATTATCACGATGTACCAGAAGTATATGAAAATGATGAAGGAAATGACATTGAAGCCAGACAAGTCCGTATGGTTAACGGTAACCTAGTGTTAGATTGTCCAGTGTCTGATGTCTTATTAAACAAGTACAATACTCCATTAACAGAAAAAGATCGTGAATTTTTGTTTATGAGGTTCCAAGCTTGTACATGTGAGCCATCAGAATTTTCGGCCAGAAACTTCTCTCTAAGACAAAAATTTTACTCTCAACCAAGATCGACAGAGCTACTGATTGTGATTACAATGTTCAATGAATCAGATGTTCATTTGGCTAGAACCTTGAAAGGTGTTTTCAAAAATATTAAATATTTATATTCTCTTCAGCACTCGAGTACTTGGGGTAGAGATGCATGGCAAAAAGTTGTTGTTGCCATAGTCAGTGATGGTAGAAAGAAAATTAACCCAAAGGCCAAAGCACTACTAGGTGCCCTTGGTGTTTACCAGGAAGGTTTCGCCAAAAATAAAGTGAACGATGATAAGGTAGTAAGTCACATATATGAATACACCACAATGGTTGGTATTTCAAAAGTGGAAGGTGATCATGTCAAACTAACCACTGAAAACCAAATTCCAATTCAAATGATCTTTTGTTTGAAGGAAAATAATCAACAAAAGATCAATTCTCATGCGTGGGCATTTGAAGCCTTTTGTCCTATTTTAAATCCAAACGTGGTGATATTGTTGGATGTTGGTACCGAACCTCAAGGCAAATCACTGTACAAATTGTGGAGGTCTTTCAAGGATCCCAGAGTTGCAGGTTCATGTGGTGAGATCAAGGCAAGTTTGGGTAAAAAGGCAAGATTATTATTGAATCCAATAGTTTCTGCTCAAAACTTTGAATACAAAATTTCAAATATTTTGGATAAACCAATGGAATCTGTGTTTGGATTTGTCACTGTTTTGCCTGGTGCATTCAGTGCATATAGATACCAAGCGTTGCTAGGTGCTCCATTGTACAAATATCTAAAGGGTGAAGATTTGAAAAAGTCTAATGATGGTGGTGTTTTCAATGCTAACATGTATTTGGCAGAAGATAGAATCCTATGTTTTGAACTGGTAGCAAAAAGAAACTGTCAATGGATCCTTAAATATGTCAATACAGCATCTGCTTACACTGATGTTCCCGAAGAGCTACACGATTTTATTTCGCAAAGAAGAAGATGGTTAAATGGTTCATTCTTTGCTGCCATTTATTCAGTTTTCCACTTCTACAAAATCTGGTCAACATCTCACTCACTAGTTAGAAAGATTTTCTTTCATATTCAGTTCTTATATCAACTGATCAATTTATTAGTTTCCTGGTTTTCATTGGGATCTTATTTTTTGGTTTTCAGAATCTTAACTGTTTATTTGACAGAAGACGATGCAGGTTTTGCGCCCGGTAATGTTTTATCGGTTTTTTTCCTATGGCTGTATATGGCCTCCATTGTGACTACTTTTGTGTTATCGTTTGGTAATAAACCCAAAGGTACAAAAAAATTCTACCTTATTATTGTTTCGTTTTTTGCAATTTTGATGGTTTATATGATTTTTGCTGCTATTTATATGTCTGTTCAATCAATTACAGAAATTTATGAGGGCAACAAAGATAATTTCACCTTTTCATTGTTGTTCACAGAGAGTCGTTTTAGGGATTTAATTGTGGCAACAGTTTCCACTTATGCGTTGTATTTCGTTGGTTCGTTCATGTTCTTAGACCCATATCATATGTTCACTTGTTTTGTTCAGTACTTACTACTAAGTCCGGCCTACATTAACGTTTTGAACATTTATGCATTTTGCAACATCCATGATATTTCATGGGGTACTAAGGGTGAAGACACAAAGAATGATTTGGGCGTTGCTAAATCCTCCAAAACACAAGACGGGGAATTAGAAATTGTCATTCCCACAACTAAGTTCCAGATAGATAATGGTTATAAAAAAATGATGAATGAATTAATGATCAGATATGTTGAGCTCGAGCCTAATGCAAACCAAGCTGAGCAGGACGTTTTTTATTTTGCATTCATGAGATCAATGACGGTTTTACTTTGGATGATGTCAAACTTCATTATCATTGCTTTGGTCACTGAAACAGGGGGTTTATATCAATTTACTCCTAATGATACCAGTTCCAATAGTTATTTACCCAGTAACAGAACTTCAATCTTTTTAACAGTAATCTTATGGATTGTGGCATTCATGGCATTGTTCAGATTCTTAGGTTGTTTGATATACTTGATTATGAAGTCAGTGGACTGGTTTAAGTTGAGAAAGTTTAGAGATCAGTATGGTACTACTGGTGCCTCTTACGGAGTTTGAATTTTCTGTTTATACGATTGTACGTGTATACCCTTGTATATGATTACTCAGAATTAATCTATATATACCCTCTTAACAGGATCTGTTTGTAGGGTGTTAAAAAGTTGGCATCAATTGCTCTCGGAAAATATGCATCGACGCAATCGGCGCGCGCGTTGGTTTCTTCTTTTTCTACTGAAACTTACACCCAGCACATTTGTTCACACACGACTGATAAATTTATTAATCTGATATTTTTTAAGACTAATAATGTACCAAAAAGATCGATCACTAGTTGAACTATCATTTGTAAAAAGCACTTGAGGAACAGTCAAAAGGTCAATATTTGAACAAGAGAGAGAAATCACTACTATACATATATACAAACATTAAACCAGTTTTTGATCTGAAGAAAACCGACCAAAAATATACAAAATGAACAATCCATTCTTACCACCACCTGCAAAGCGTCCCGAAGAGATGACCCAGGAAGAAGCTGCTGAACAGGGTGCTCAACAGATTATGAATTTCATGGCTTCCTGCCCAGGTAAAGCTGTCATGTCAGGTGTTTCTGGTTTCTTTCTCGGTGGTTTCTTTGGTTTATTTATGGCATCTATGGCGTACGATGCTCCACCAGGTATAAACGGAGTTCAACAAGTTAGTGACCTACCATTAAAACAACAAATGAAGTTACAATTCAGTGATATGGGTAGAAGAACCTATTCTAGTGCTAAAAATTTTGGTTACATTGGTACGATTTTTGCAGGTGTTGAATGTTCAATCGAAGCATTTAGGGCTAAAAACGATATATGGAACGGTACTATGGCTGGTTGTGTTACTGGTGGAGGATTGGCCATTAAGAGTGGCCCACAAGCGACTTTGATTGGTTGTGCTGGGTTTGCTGCATTTTCCACTGCCATTGACTTGTATATGAGAAGCGAAAATGGTGCACCACCTAAGAACGATTACGATGAGTAGATTTAAAATGTTCTGAATGAGCGTGAACTTTGGGAGCTTGGTGTCGATGAAAAGGCTGTATATTAATGATCAATCTGTTATAATGTGTTTATTTTCTTCTTGTATATAGTGTTTAGATTTTATTTAGATTTAAATTCCTTGGATTATGAAAGGAAAAAGAGATAATATAAGTAAAAAATGTCGAAAAATTAATATTAATTAAAGGAGAATGCAAGTGAGTAAACGAGGTATATGTGTATTTAATAACTGGCTGTTTTTAAGCAACAGGAACTGAGTTGACTCTATTTCTACCTTCCCTCTCTAGAGGTGGTAAATCGTTATCAACAATTTCAGCTTTAGGGTAAGTACCCATAAGACCTTTACTTTCAGCGAATTCAGATGATCTAACAAAAGTTGGATTTTCTTGGTAATATTCATCTATGATAGGATGCAACAATACGGTCTGCTTTTTCACCGTTAAAGTTGAATTTGAGGGCACAGAAATCCAATCACCTCTTTCAAAAGTTAATGGTTCAGAAGCAATCATAATTATATCTTGAGAACGATCTAATCTTTCCATTTTGAATCTTGTTGGTTCAACTTCAATAAATCTAGAGCCAGCTGAAAAATATAATGATGCAGCTTCATCAGTTTTGGAAGTAACATAACGAGAAACAACAATAGATTCACCATCAGTAACAGCAAAGTTCAAAAGTGATGGTTCTTGATTTTCAAGCTGTAAATCATTAACCCAGTTTTTGATCAATTGAATTGTGCCGACTAATGCTTGTCTTAAAATATTGTGTGGGATCTTGTCATGTTTTCTCTTTGGATCAACACCAAGTTTATTCAAAGTATCCAAAAACAAAGCAAATGAGCATTCAGAATCTGTGGAGCCTTGGATGGTCAAGAAAAATTCATCATCAATATGTTGGATCAACTTTCTTTTGATTTTACCAAAGTTTGAAATCCCACCATTGTGCATGAACATGATACTATGGTAAGTGAATGGGTGGCAATTTGTTTCACTTAAAACACCATAAGTGGACGCTCTTACATGTGCAAAAATAAGTTTGGATCGGGTTTTCTCAGCTAGTCTTTGTAAATTCAAGTTGTTCCAGGCTGGTGTAATGGCTCTGTAGACGCATGGTGCACCAGTGAATTCGTCATCTTCGGCTTCTTGTTCCGTGCTTGACAAGTTCATTTCAAATTGTCCGTTGCGTGCTTCCTGGTCACGTAGGTTCATTGCAGAGTCTTCTAAAGTATAGTAACCAACACCAAACCCATCACCGTTGATTGGAGTATGATCTATTCTTAGTCTTGAATCAAAAGATTGATTTATGATGGAGTGGGCAGGTTTAGTTAATAGGTTGGATAACAACATTGGGTCAGTACCCTTGTATATTAGAAAACGACACATGTTTGTGAAAATTTTTGTGCAATCGTTTGCTGGTATTAGTAAAACGTAAAATATAATTTGATGTGATAAAAGAAAAGGATTTAAGGAAATTGTAATATAGTATATTATTTCTTATGTGTGTGGATACTTATCATAAGACTCATTACACATCAAAAAAACTGTGGCGTTGTTAGTGCCTCCCTATAACGTGCCTTTTTGTCACGTTTTTTGGCAAGGCTTCAATTGCATCGATCGACGCAAAATCTATTCATCTTTTCTGAAATCGATGGTCTTCCTCAAAAAGCTTAATTCCACGATATGTTCCCGATAAGATTTTGGATCTAGTTACAGGTCATACGGCACTAATGCTTAGCTACCTCTCCAACTTGAAAGTTATACTTATTGTTTAATTTGTACACCACTAAAAGTCCCTTAACTATTTAATAACCAACTAAGAATTATCTAACGGTTGTAGGGTCAAAGGAGAACACTAGAAAATAGACTCACTCTTTCTATTACCAATTTCAATTTTCAATCGCTCTACAATGAGTCCGTCCCCAGCTGCAAACTCTGTTTCTTTTTTACCAAAGCCAAATTACTTTCGTAGCATCGCTAGTATAGATTTAGAAGATGACAATCCGGAATTTTTACCTACCTTGCAAGAAGAGGATAATGAAGGTATAGCGGAAGAAAGGGCTGACAAATTTAATGAAAATGCAGATCAACATGATGATAAGGACGAAGAGTATGACGACGACGATGATGATGTTGATAAAACTGAATTAGAGAGAAAGAGGAGACTTGAAGGTGAAGCTAAGGTGGCGAATGATTACCCAAAGGAGAGAATACGTATTTTGAATGCGCTAGGGAATCCGTTATTTGATGACCCTGAAGATGAGGTCGATACTGAACTTGAAAACAACACGTTATACAATGCAACAATGTATCAACTATCTCAGGAGGAAGTTGATTCTATGGATGGCTTGAATCCAAGTGAAGAAAGATTGATGCTTTCGGCTGATAACTCAACCACAACATCCCCACTTTTAAGTCCAACTCTCTCGTTATCTGATTGTGCCCTAGCCCTGCCACCAATCTCAATTAGCGGTAGTGATCCCTCGGTTAGCGCAACAAGAAGATC
The DNA here is from genome assembly GCA_003707645.2 of Ogataea trehalophila. Lineage (NCBI taxonomy): Eukaryota > Fungi > Ascomycota > Pichiomycetes > Pichiales > Pichiaceae > Ogataea > Ogataea trehalophila. The sequence continues at coordinate 159,349 of PPKI02000030.1, forward strand.
AATCATTAGAGATTCATCTTCTACTAGATCATCAATCAGAGAATCATCTTTAAGTCGAATGAGAGAATCATCTCTTGAACGTGGTAATTTACTACCACCTCATCACTCAAAGAAGCAGCCAACTCAGTTGGCCAACATGAAAACGTTTCAAAAAGGTATATCGTTTGATAATTTGTCAAATGATAATAGAATAGATACAGATCGGTTACAATTTACACTAACAACGAAACATTTAGATTTCAAATTTGATAGAACTTCACGTACACTCATGTGTGGATATGATGAAAATGAATGTTCCTTAATAGCTTTGAGGTGGGCAATAGATGAGATGCTAAGCGATGGCGATACTCTGGTTTGCTTAAGAGTGATCACTAAAGAAAGTAGTATGGCTGTGGATCATTCATCTGGTAAATTCAAAAGAGAGGGTGAAAAGATTTTGGAAGATATTGCGAAACTGAATAAAAAAGATAAAAAGATTAAAATTGTTTTGGAGTTTAAGATTGGTAAAGTTCCTGAAATGATTAACAAAGCAATTAAAGATTATGATCCGAAGGTTTTGATTGTTGGTACCAGAGGTATTCACAAATCTGGGTTCAAAGCTATGATTTCGTCCAAGTCAATGTCAAAATACTGCTTACAATATGCCAAAGTTCCTGTTGCTGTTGTTAATCCAAGTTACGAATTCACCAGGTACGATAGAAAATTGGCTGCCAAAGATTTGACTACACAACCTATTGAGGATGTCGGTACTGATTACTTCAAAGATAAGTTGTTACTATTCAACACTGAAATTGAAAAGACAGCTTCTGATAGTGCTTCGATGATATCTCCAGACTCATCCAGAAAACCAAGATTCATGAGAATTGGTTCCAGTGGAAGTTACAGGGATTCCAGTAGAGATGATACATTGTCACCAAGCAGGTCTAGAGGTTTCTCTCCGGCCAGAACATTGAGCCCCTTCAGGTTGTTCAAAAAGAAGTCGTCCATGTAGTCTAATTGCCATTCATTTCTTTCACTGATATTATAGAGTCTATATATATTTATATGCTTCATTGGTAAACTTTATTAAATTTTATTTTAAGAATTTAACCTCATATCTGCAATTATCATTTGTCTTTAGTATCGTAAATAATAGTTATTGGGCCATCGTTGACTAGTGCAACGTCCATCATGGCACCAAACTCACCATCTTTGGCGTTGTCCTTACCAACACCTGCAGCTAATAGACCCATAAACATTTCGTATAATTCAACTGCTAAATGTCCCTTTTGTGCTTTGTGGAAATCAGGTTTGGCACCTTTCTTAATATTAGCGTACAATGTGAATTGCGAAACTGATAAGATTTCACCCTTGATGTCGACGATATTCTTTTGCCATGGTTTGCCCTCCCAAACTGTAGAAGTCTGTTCTCCAATATCTTCAAATAGTTTCAACTTCAACACCTTGGATGCTAACTTCTCAACATCGTCTTTAGTGTCTTCGGTTGATATTCCAACCAGAAGCATCAAGCCCTTTCCAATTGATGAAACAACTTCATTATTGACAGTGACAGATGCGTTTTTACACTTTTGAATAACAACTCTCATTTTTTGTGCATTTTGTTCTTTCTAGATTCATTAATTCTTTTTCGTTTTAGATAGCAAATTGAAAATTGTATTCATAATAAACCAGTATAATCCATTGAAGATTCATGAGATCTTAAATCTTTCCATTGGGTCTTGAGATTCGGAGCTCGCTTACCACGACTTTTCTCTACAATTAGCCAACTAATCTGAAAAGCCGCGAATTACGTAATTCTTAAAGGAAAATCTGAGAGCGTTAAAAAAAAAGGATTCCAGAGGAAAAAGTCACCTTTAATCGACCCCTTGAACGTTTTTTGTTCTCTTCAGTTGCAAAATGAAGATGAACTTGTATCTAGAAACTTAAGTTTAGTTTAAGATTAAAATATTATGGAACTTTTTTTAATAGATATATTCAAAAATTGCTCTGAGGAGAACATTAAAAGTCTTGAAAAGTTCTGTTGGATATTTAATGAATCAGAATCTTGGCCAACTGAATTAAAGCACTATATTGTCAAAGTTTTATTCTATCAGTTGCCTAAAAAAAACTTACTTTATTTAATTAAAGATGAGCCATGGTATTTAAGTGATAATTTAGCTTCAAGTGAACCAACATCCATTGATCTAGAAAAATGTTGGTTAGTTTTACAAATGTTGGAATTATTTAAAAATTCTAAGTTCTATTTAACTGAATTCGGTTTAGTCTTTCAAAATTATCTTACAATCTCTAACAATCTAATCCAGTCATCTATTAATCTATATAATTACAACAATTCAATAGAACCTATATTTTTCAAAAACTTAGCTTATCTAGATCTTATTGAGTATGATTCTGACGAGTTCAAAAACAATTTTATGAAATTGGAGAATGATTCATTGGGTCAGTTAATTTTTTTAAATGTTGACATTGAACCAACCAAGTTTAAGCCCAAATTCTGGAGTATTTTCCAAACATATTCAATTGACTTCACAAAGTTTAATGAATATTCCGATATTTTACCTGTTGAAAAGATTCAAAAAATGAGATTCAACGAAACCACTATTAGTTCACTTGAGCTAATCAAATTATCGAATAGATTGTCTGGGCTACAAGAGCTTGAAGTTTGGAACACCCCCAAATTCAACAAAATTTTAAGTTACATGCTACAAAAAAAGTCGATATTGGATTATAAATCGTTCAAATTGCCATCAATAAGGAAATTGAAAGTCAGAATGATATTGGATAAGGATACAAAGCATGTCAATAGTTTCTTGTTTGACCAAAGACTGGAAAAAGAATTCCACTTGTTTGTGAAATGCAATAATAGATTGGAATTGTTACCGAAGCTCAATAAAATTACCAGCCTACATTTGAAAAACATAAGTTGTGATTATTACCACCTATTAAACGATTTATGTGTTTTTTTCCTTAACATTGAATCAAACGAACCAATCAAAATCGATTTACAAAACTCGTTCGTTAAGTTTCTTCAAGTGGAAAATATGAAAATGGAATCATTCTTAGAGCTACCAAACTTAGATACGCTAATTGTAAAGAATTCAGATATGGTTGTGACAGGCCTTCCAGATACATTAGAAACTATGATAATAGTTAACTGCAACATGAAAGAATTAGACTTTAAGTACCCTAAATACTTGAAAGTGTTAAGTATTATCAATAAGGATGAACCGTTCAAATTCCAAAACAATAAAGTTATTGCAAAGTTGAATCATTTGACAACATTAGGTGGTTTCTATGGATATGATTTTTTTAAAACAGAATTTACTTTTGAACCAATGTACTTGAAAGAACTACCCAAAATTCCTCCAATGGTAAAAAAGTTAGATGTTGTCTTGGAAAAATATCCTTCCCCAAGGCTATTTAATACTGATCTATTAGAATTATCTATCAATATTGACGTTTTGGATGAACATATTATGCAAAGATTACCAAAATTGAAAACATTGAATATTTATTTCACCTCACTACCAGGGTTTAAAGTTGATACGGAGTTCCTGTACAATAATTGTTTGAAGAGCATTAATATTTATTATCTATCAAACAGTGATGATGGCCTTGACATTCAGTCTTTCCAAGTTCGTCACCTTCAACAGAATGTCAAGGTGATTGATTATCCAAAATTTATGGAATCTTACGACACAGTGTTCCATTTTAAAGCACTACCGCAAAACTTGAGTGTTTTAAAGTTCTACAGAACCAAAAAGCGGTTTTTCAATATTGATTTCTTATCAGCACCTTATATCAAGGTGACTACTGCTACAGATACATTGAGTTACTCGTCATTCATTCAAGCCAAATCGCTCAGCCATAGTAAATTTATTGCCTTCCTTGAAAACTATTTGAAGGCATTTGATTAGATGCAGGTGTCTATATATTGTAGGGATCTCTAATTTCTGTTCTTTTTCCACTTCTTTCTATAATAAAATTCTTATATATATGAGCTCGAATTTGAATTGTGAATCAAATTTTAAAAAATCCCCTTCCATTATCAATACCACTTTTTCTTTCTGCAAGTGCCCAAATTCTATCCATTTTAATACTTCCAAAACTATCATTGACATAGTAGTTTTTGAATAAACCTGTCTCTGGATCTTCACTTATCAAATTGATAAAACCAAGTCTGCTTTTATAGTCATCCCTTTCAGGAACATACAGTGAATCAACTCTAATTAGTTCGCTGTAAACTTTGAAGCCAGACCAATTTAACTTTTGAATAATTAGTTGTTCATCTTTAATCAAATTATCTAGAGTTTGAGGCTTAGTTTTATCATAGACTCTAATTATTTTGAAAACATACGGATTGTAAAGGTAAGTAATCAAAGGGAATGGCACTACTGAAACCATTGACATTAATGTGCAAAATTCGGGTAGAATCAATTCAGTTCTCATCATTAAATAGCTGAAACATAAACCAACAGCACCAAATGCAAACGAAAATCTTTTTGCACCAACAACAAAATTAATTAGTGGATTTTGATATAGAGGTTCATTAGCCAATCTAAAGTTACTAGGTAGTGTCTTTGTGTAGAATAATGTCCCATGTGTACGGTACTTAATAGAATCGTATTGATGCTTGCTATTAGGAACATGGTAAGTCGGTGCATCTTCACCAAGTTTGATCGATTGTTTACAAGGTGAAAATGTTGTGAAAGTCCTTATCCCTGGAATGATGAGCATTGAACATTTTGATGATGACAGTTTGGGGTATTTGGGAGGAGTTTGCAGTTGCTTATATATCGAGTTCCGTATTAGATGATTCATAATAATTGTTGCCTGAGATTTAAATAAACAACAAATATTGGTTAAGCACTTATAGGGATGCAAGCATTAAGTGATATGTTAACTTTGGTTACTTGTTTAGCAGTTAGCCCACAAGATCTTTCCCCACTTTTTTATGTACACAAGCCAGAGCTACTATTACCCGGCTGGAACTAGCCACTCACGTTAACAAAGAGTCGTCGCTTTCCAAAAATAAAAGCGACGCAATTCTAGGAATTCGACGTGCTTCCTTCTCTAAAAAAATTTGATCATTTTGTTTGACAAATAAAGAAAAAAAAAACTAAATTGCACCAAAGTTCACATTTTTGCAAAAACAACAGCTACTTTTGGTGTATTGTATGTAATCAATCACAAAATTTAAATCCTCCTTCTCTCTCTTTCTCCTTTACTTTTACTTAAGTTACCTTTTCGAAATTTTTGTCTAGTTTCATTAGATATCCTTTGGTACTACTACATTTACAACACACTAGTTTCGTCTGATTTTTATCTGAAAGATAGAACACTTTTCTGAGCAGAATTTGAAAACAAGATCAAGTTTGGAGATACGCAAAACTGAATAACAATCAACTCGATTTTAACCGTTCATACATTAACTTAAATTTTTTTAAATCAATAAATCATGGATTCATCAGACTCTACATCAAGATATGTTCCTGAATACAGAAAGGCAAACTTCAAGAACAAGAACCGTTTTCAACAAGATGAGGTTAGAAGAAGAAGAGAAACCCAACAGGTTGAATTAAGAAAACAAAAGAGAGAAGAACTGTTAACTAAAAGAAGAAACTTTAATACTGCTCCAACTTCTGAAAATCAAGAATCTGATGACGATGACGAGGATGGTCAACTTGGTGATCAAATGTTCATTAGGCAATTGCAGGAAGAGCTCCCAAAGATGATGAACAACGTTATGTCAAACAGTTTAGAACAGCAATTGGATGCAACCATTAAATTCAGACAAATTTTATCAAAGGAGCACAACCCTCCAATTGATTTAGTTGTTGAAAGTGGTGTTATTCCAAGATTAGTTGAATTCATGAGATCTGGGCCTGAAATTTTACAATTGGAAGCTGCGTGGGCACTAACCAACATTGCATCTGGTAATTCTGATCAAACAAAAGTTGTTGTTGATGCTGGTGCTGTTCCATGCTTTGTTCAATTACTTTATTCGGAATCAATCGAAGTTAAAGAACAAGCAATTTGGGCATTGGGTAACGTTGCTGGTGATTCTTCGGCTTACAGAGATTACGTTTTGTCTTGTAATGCGATGGACCCAGTGTTATTATTATTCACATCTACCAAGATGTCGCTAATTAGAACTGCCACTTGGACTTTATCGAACTTGTGTAGAGGTAAGAATCCTCAACCTGATTGGGCTATTGTTAAGAGTGCTTTACCAACTTTAGCTAAATTGATTTTTTCAGTTGATGTTGAAACTTTGATTGATGCCTGTTGGGCTATTTCATATTTATCAGATGGTACCACTGAAGCGATACAAGCTGTTGTTGATGCTAGAATACCAAAGAGATTAGTTGAATTACTTGCACATGAATCTACTCTAGTTCAAACTCCTGCATTAAGAGCTGTTGGTAATATTGTCACCGGTAATGATCTACAAACACAAATCGTGATAAATGCTGGTGTTTTGCCAGCTTTAACCCCATTATTAAGATCAAATAAAGAATCCATCAGAAAAGAAGCTTGTTGGACTATTTCAAACATTACTGCTGGTAACAGTGACCAAATTCAAGCGGTCATCGATTCCAATTTAATTCCTCAAATCATTAAATTACTAGCCACTGGAGATTACAAGACTAAGAAAGAAGCTTGTTGGGCCATTTCCAATGCATCATCAGGTGGTTTAACCAAGCCTGATCAAATTAGATATTTGGTTTCTCAAGGTTGTATTAAGCCATTGTGTGATTTATTAGCTGTTGCTGACAACAAGGTTATTGAAGTTACTTTGGATGCATTAGAAAATATCCTAAAGATTGGTGAAATGGAAAAAGACGCAAGAGGCTCAAATATAAATGAAAACGCCATCTTTATTGAAGAAGCAGGTGGTGCTGAGAGAATCTTTGAATGTCAAAACAACGAAAATGATAAGATTTACTCTAAAGCCTACTTAATTGTGGAAACATATTTCAGTGGCGAAGATAACGAAGAAGAAGCGACTGGTCTACAACCTGAAATGTCCGGTGATCAATTTGGTTTCGGTATGAACAATAATATGCAACAAGGCGGTTTCAACTTCAATTAGAGTAACTCATTGTCGTCACTCTTATTGAAAGGTTCTTTCGTTTTGTTACAGTTTTTTATTCTATGATTATTATTTCTATTATTCGTGTTACTGGTATTTAGTTGTTTTATATATAGCTTTTATTCTTTTAATTTATTGGTATTATTTCCTCCTACTCTGTCTTTTTTCACTCTGTCTTCCCCCAATTTTTCCTATCCTAGTTTTTAAAATTTTTTCTCCATTATAATTTACATCTCAATTTTTATAAGTCATTTCTATCTTTTACATAGTTTTCCTCTGTCCCTCCTCCCCTCCTCTCTGTTTCTTTAGTTAATTTATCGTTATTATTGCTGTTTATGTTATCACAATATATCGGCTAACCTCCCTCCCCCCTTTATTAATGTCATTTTTGATTTCCCCTTGTTCCTAATCTAAAAAACAAAGAAAAAGAAACGGTGTGTACCTTCTACGTGGTGAGAGATTCGTAGAATGCTGCCTCACCAGTTTAGAGGTTAAGTGAGATTACGTAATTATTTTCTCTCTCTCTCTGGGTGTTCAATTTCTAATTAGAAATTAGTTTCAATGATTGGCTCTCGTATATTTAAAGATATCTTAGCACAAGCCATAAACATAGAGTAGTGACATTCAAACTCACATTGATATGGGGTTGTAAAATTTTCAGTTGTATATTGGTGTGAAAAATATTATCCGTGTTCGAATTACACTATCAAAGATATAATTTGGTAATACTCAAATATGAAATCATATTACTGACTATACATTATATATAAAATGGGTGACAAAACGCTGTACTTTAGGGGATGAAAAAAAAAAATTAAATAATAATGGTAAACTCTAATTCAAGTAGACAACTTCTTGTGTTGAAGTATTGTTTTTCTGCAAAAAGAGCTAATAACAAACAAATTAATATCAAGTTAAAGTAGATCTTTTTTATGACAAAAAACAAGCACAACAGGTTTGAAAGTAATTTATTTGAAAGACGGGGTAGTGTAGTTGGAAGAGGGACAGAGATGAAAAAAATGATAAAACGTGGATTATAAATAACAGAAGCCTGCAGAATCCTCTATTAGTTGATAAACTGGTATGTGTTGTAGATGGATGGACAATTAATTGTAGGAACTAATGATAAAACGACGGGTGAAATAACGATACCTATCCATGAAGATTTGGATTTCTACTGGCGATAAAAAGAAGATACTAGCCAAACAGATTGATATGATTAGTTATTGGCTGTTTTTGTTTGCTTGCATTTATCCTATTGAAGATAAACAAAAACATTGATCTAATTATCTTCTATTTTAAAAAACTTATAATAATAAAGCTAAACCACCAATAGCGACGGCACCTAAAGTTAAACCAACGGGAGCGTTTGGAGCACCACCATTAGAAGCACTATTGGCTCTGCCAACAGCATCAGCAAAGACAGTGGTGGTAGTTGCAGCCCTGGTCTTGTCAAATCTACCGTACTTGTGAGTACCAGTTGATGAAGAAGTAGATGAAGCCCTGGTCTTGTCGAATCTACCGTACCTGTGAGTACCGGTTGAGGTAGAGGTAGACGAAGCCCTGGTCTTGTCAAATCTACCGTACTTGTGAGTACCAGTTGAGGTAGAGGTGGATGAAGCCCTGGTCTTGTCAAATCTACCGTACCTGTGAGTACCGGTTGAGGTAGAGGTGGATGAAGCCTTGGTCTTGTCAAATCTGCCGTACTTGTGAGTGCCAGTTGAGGTAGAGGTAGATGAAGCTTTCGTCTTGTCGAATCTACCATACTTGTGGGTGTTTGTAGTTTCACCGTAGACAGTGGTGGTAACAACGTTATCGTCTTCAGCTTGAGCTAAGACAGATAAAGTGTTCAATGCAATGACACTTGTAATGATTGTTGAGAACTTCATTGTTGATGATAGTGTTGCTTTTTAGATCTGAACAAATGAACGACGGTGTTGAGGGTTAAAGGAAAAAATAAAGGTGAAAAGCATAAATAATGATAAACAGAGGATAATAAAATATTAACTGAAATGTTGCATTAATTAACAAAAACAGGACATGAGAAACAAATTGGAGGGAAATTTCCAATCAACAAATGAAAATTGAAAACATTGTTATTTTTTCTGCTCCCGGTAAAAGAAATTAAAACCGCACTTCATCAAGGGGGAACAGCCCCCGTCCAACAACAACTTTGAGCTCCCGCGAGTGCCGTCGGCGGACGAAGAATTTCCCCTTCCCCTAGTAGTCCCAAAAGAGAAACGCACCGGTTGAAAACGGAAAAAGTAAACACCAGCACAGTCCCGAAGTGGAAATGGCAGACCCCTATTGGGAAGTTGAGGCATAATAAAGTTATCAGTGCAGAGGTTTGGTTATGTAATCCAACAACTGACATCGGCACGGCTTCGGCTTTTGGCTTGTTTGGCTTGGGTGAGTAAAAAAAACTGGAGCTTGAGAAGTTCCAAAGATACAAGGACCTGGGGATGTTCGTTGATTCTACAAACTTGTGTTTCAAACAAAAGAGTTTCAATTAGGGTACAAATAGAGATATAAAAACTGTATATCTTTTTTGAATATGTACATTGATATATATTGCAAATACTACGTAGAATAATACACACACCACTAGTTATTACTAAACTTTATCTAACGACAACATTTTCTATCATCGTTTTGACTGTCACTAATTGGATCACAGTAACTCAATGGTTCGTAACCGAAGAGCAATCTTCCAAAGAACGCACCCAAAATACATGAAATGATTAAATATCCGTTATAGTACATGAACAAGAGCATAATGATATAAGATAAACCCCATTCAATAGTGAATAGAACTGATCTAATAACGTGTTGAACCATTGTAGGTCTAACAACATCACCACAATTGTTTGGATTGGTAGATTGCCATAACCAACGATGACTAATTGCATATAAGGCTGGTTCAGTTTTACCTTCAGCAACAGTTTTAGTGTATGCAGTGATCTTTTCATCAGATTCATCACTACCTGTTAATGAAGCCGATTTAGCTGCAGTAGCAGCTGCGACAATTGCTTGATCATACTCACGGCAAAATCTATGTAACCATTGAGCAGACATGACCAAAAAAAAGACACCAATACATGAACCGGCAAATCCACCTCTTGATCTAACGTGCCATGATCTGGCAATAAAACAAGTATCGATTGTATACCAATTCCACAACATCTTCAAATAGTTTTATCAATGTTTTGATTTGTTAGTATTATATTATACTCAAATATCTTTCAAAATTTCAGCATACTTACAGAGATTTTACAACTATGGGAGGGTTTTTCACTACTGCTCATATCCATCTTGCTAGTGAGTTCAATTGGTAAAATTAGATCTGTTTGTTAATTTTATCAAGTTTATTAATCAAACTAAAAAAAATCTGAGTGGTTCCTTAAAATCTCGTTGTCTTGAATTCTAAGATCTTTAAGGACTACTTTTACTCTATATTTATACACTTTTCAAATTCGAATGTTTAAGTTATAAAATCATCCAAAACTGTGAATGAGTTAATATCGGTATGAAAACAAAAGATTTATGGGTAAAAATTTCTAATTGAGCAAATTATTTACTAATTTGAGCAAATATAAAGAACACATTACTTGGTCTTTTTTGACATCTTTTAAACTTTAATACATGAGTAAAACCCTTAAATGTAGATAATAGCCGAGGTTTGGTTTTGGGTTTGTTCAGCAAAGCGCTGGCAAAATTGGAGGGACGGATTTAATTAAAACCAATAACGAGCAAATTGATTTCTCGTTTTAAATCAAGTGCTTATCAGCTGTCCTTTTGGGGCGCGGGTCAATGATTCTGGCCCGTCTTAAATGTTGTACTTAAGAATGTCTAAACAACTGTCTTTTTGATTGGGAATAAAGTAAGCTTTGGTTGGCTTTTAGAGATTTAGACCGTTCGATAAATTAGTTTTTCGCCTCTTTTTCAAAATGAACACTCATTGATCAAAACTGTCAGACTAGTAATCATTAATACAGAATTCGAATAATACGTTCGAAAAAAATACAACTTCCTTCACAGGTGTAATTAATTATTGGTAGTATCTTACTGCTCAAACAAACCATAAAACCATGCCAGTTCTCATGAGATTTGTGTCACTACTCGTCCAAGCAGCTGAGCACCAACTGCTGCGATCTTTAGTCAAAGGAGTTAAGTTTTAGTTACTGACTCATGATATCTGCATACTCGGTTGATATGAGATTTTATCCTCCCCTGCCAGCTTGGCCTCCCCCGCTACCGACTGAGATGGAAGTAAAGAGAGACTATTGTAGGGCAAGCAAGACCGTTGCAGTTTTAACGCTGCTTGTGTCAGCCACTATAGACACTGAATTAAATGCGAGGCCAACGAACAATTAGTTTGTTCCAAGGATGCGCCCCTACAAAAACCTTGAAGCTTGGAGCTAGATTAGTGAAATTCCTATAAACATAGTTCAGTATATATTGGATGGGTGTAAAAAGACATCATCATGATTATTATACAGGTATGTCTGGTTAAACTGTGGTCGATAAAGAACACTTTTATACCAATTTTTATGGGTGATGTAAGCAAAGGTGTGTAGCGTATGCACAGTTGTTATATAATTTCCAACCTGTGAAGAGTTGAAGGACAACACGTTGTGGCTGGTTGGTATATGTATTTGTGATTTTCGGGCTCTCTTAAGAAACTTAGATATTTTAGATATTTGACTGGTTGATTTGAGTCGATTGCAAAAAATGGTCGATGAGAGTCTATAGGGTCGATTTGTAGGAGGTGGATTTATTCAAAGTCGATTAGACCATGACCGATTTAATTTGATAAAAAACAGGCCGCACAGCAGTTAAATTGCACGCCCTCGGCGTTAGACGTTGTCCGCTTATGTTAAGTAAGATCTGAAGAACAAATACAAGTTCAACAAGGTGAGGAAAGATAGTTGATGTAAGTAACACAAGACTATATAACTAATAAATATGTTATTAGCACATATAATTTAGTGAGAACTAGTTTTTTTGAAGAAGCTCAAAGCGGCATACAACCTAGTAATGTCAAGCAGCAGCAATAAATAAACAGTGTTATTTTGTGCGTGTTTTTCAACAACTCTTTACCAGCTTCCAAGTATTAAGATTCTAAGCAAATAAAAATATAGCAACAAGCTTGGCCACTGCTGGGTACTGATACAGTAAAAACTGACGTAAGATCAGAAGCCTCGCTCTTGTATGCAGTTATGACTACAATTATATGATGTGCAGCTTTCTCTTAAGGTTGCTTAGGTTATTATCTATTATCACAAGAGAATGGATTTTTTGATTATGAATAAAGTCAAGTTTTATTCAGGATTTAGCTTTCTTACACTCTTTTACTTTTCTCTTTATTCTCTAAATTATTTATTTTTTATTTTTATTTATTAAATTTATTGATCCATCTTTTTCTAAACATATATTATTATTATTATTTCCTTCTATAATTAAATCACTTGATATTTTATATTTATTTGAATATAATTTATCACTTTCTAAACAATTTTTCAAGCTACTTTAACAGAAATTAATGTTACAATATTAATTACTTTGAAGAAGCTTGACTCACTCCTTCGATTGTACATACAACCAGACAATAACATAAAGGGTTTGTTTTGATCGGTAGAACCATTTCAGAATTTGAGTGATCTTAAATCAGACTAAATGATTTTCTTCTTAAGTCATCGGAAATGCTCAAGTATGTAAATAAAGTTGCAGTTTGGATTCAACAGGGTTAGATATACGTTCAATATTTTCAGCTAACCTCTAGTCAAAATCTTAAATACTAATACAATTCTTACTATTGCAGAACCAAAGTGAAAAGTATTTCAGAAAGCTACCTCAACGTACAAATGGTGTTATTTTTGAAGCAGCAGCTCATATTATTGATTGAGGGCTTGCATGTTCCAAACAAGGAAAAAGATTCTTCTTATTTCAACAGGGTTATGTGTTCAAATGAGTACACATGGCAGAAAGAAGATGTGGAAACGCTGGCAGAGTTGTTAAAAAACTCAGCACCAATGGCAGAGGATCTAGTAATGGTACTTTTGCACTTGAAACAGAATTTCAAGACAGATTACCATGCACAGGCTAATGCTGCTTCGTTTATGTCACCAAACAGAGAAATGGTGGTGAAGAACCTGTTGGATCACACTATTGGGGCTTATGCTAGGTATTTACTGCCTTTCTATCTGGCGCTTCTAAACTTGAGTAAGTTTAAGTGTTTTGACAGAACTTTGGCTGAGTTTAAACAGGGGTACCCTGAGTTTCATCTCGATTGTCTGTTGGATAATTTTGGTGATCCAGAGAAGGTTGAAGCTAAAGCTGAGAAGCTGAACAAGATGTTTTTGAAGTTTCATGCTAATTCGGACTGTGTTGCCAAACTGATTCGGGAGCTGATTGTTTTTTCGTTTTTTGAAAAGAAAGAGAATGGTAAAATGGCAGTGGTCACCACCCACAAGGCATTAAAGATCTTGGATAGTGTGAAAACGTTTCTCAAGTACGTCATGGCTTACACTTGGGAAGGATACGATGTGCTTATTAAAACTATGGTTTACACACCTCATGGAAAAAGACCACCGATAATCCATCACGTTGAGGTTTGTTACCACAATATTTTGCAAGACAACGTTCAAGATGCCACATATCTGTGTGATGAGCACCCAGACTCAAAAAGCTGTACCATTAACAATGTGTTGATTAAAGCTTCAGATTTGACAGCAACTTACGCCAAAATGGTGGAGTTTTACCACAATGTGTTGAAAGACTTGTCAGGGTATGATGAGAGGAATGGAAACATTGTGAACATGACATGGGATAAAGTGATAAACGGTAAAGGGAGAAAGGCTGACAAAGCAAGTGGGTTTTCATTTTTCGACCAGTTTGACGAAAGTGCTATGAGAAGCTTGCAGATGCGTATTCCCAAGACTGTTCTTCTTCAGAAGAAGTCATTGCTGGTTGGTATGCTGAACAAACTGTCAAAGACCTTACAGGTGTTGATTTGGATTACTGCTGGTATGAATTTGCGGTACCCAGAGCTCAGTTCGTTAAGTTTTGTGGGAAGGCAGAGAAATGTGTTTTATCATGACCACCACAAGCGAATAGTTATCACCACAATGTACAGCAAAAACCAGAAGTATGAGAAGAGACTCTTCTTTTTGAACGAGGAGGTTTCAAAATTGGTTGTGCACTTTGCAGTTGTTATCAAAAACTTGTATTTCAATGTGTTTCTAGACGATAATGGGAAGCCAGTGATGCCACCACTAGCTGATAGTCCAACAGAAGACACTGCTGAGGATCCAGACGCAGACCAGACGGCACTTGCTTATTCGCAAACAGATATTGAGGCAGAGGCAGAAGCTCAAGCAGATGTGGGTTACAGTGGAGGGTTTTATTCGTCGATGCTATTTATCAACAGTCCAGATACGGTTGAGAAGTCGGTTAGTCTTACAACAAGAAAATCCTTTGTTTCTTGGATGCAGAAGTACATGCCTAATGAAACCAACATCTCGTTGCGTGTTTTGAGACAGGCAGGTGCTGTGTTTGCTAGAATGGCGACAAGTCAAGCCAGTGCTAACATAGAGGCACTAGGAATTGCTGCGGAGCTCAGCTTTGGCCACAGCATTAAAACAGGGGAAACTAGTTACGGGGTTTCTTCCGCTGGTTCAATGGCAGATTCTTCAGGGGTTCAGTTTTTACGTTCCCAAGCATGGCAGCAGTTCCTTGATATTGAAAAGTCCAGTTTGATTTTTGCTGATAGTTTGAATCGAAACAGGTTTCAAGAAAAGTTTGATAAAGATGAAGAATCAGAAGAAGCAGAGGAAGCAGAGGAAGCAGAAGAAACCATCAATAATATCCCAAGATTTCATAGTGATCTGGAAGAAGCTGGAAGACACATCTATGGTCCTAGCTTCAATTTTCAGAGCCAGGATCAGCAAGAGGCTACCAGGGAGATGTATTTGCTAACTGGCTTGCCAGCAGTGTTGATGCATGCCCCTACTGGGTTTGGTAAAACGGTGATGTTTGCTTTGCCTATTGTATGTTTGGCCAAGAAGTTTCCAGGGAAGTATTTGAACGTGGTGGCTGTTCCTTACCTGAGTCTCAAAGCCAGTCTCATGAGCAGACTACGTGATATGCAGCTTGAAGTTGGAGATGCCTCAGAGCTGAGTGCTGGAAGCTATGTTGACTCATG
>PPKI02000031.1:0-174203 GCA_003707645.2 Ogataea trehalophila
ATAGCTAATATGAAACGAAGCAAGATGAAGAACCACAAAACAAGAAGAGAGAGATATCCTTATAGTAGAGGAGAAGGAATGTAGTTGCTGTAGTGTAAAATAACACGTTTCCTACGGTGAAGTATGGAAAGGAGCGGTAGGCAGAGTTGATTATGTCATGATATTGGATAATTGATTATGTCATTATATTATTACATAATATATTACGCGATTTGTGGTGGCAGTAACAAAGTCTGTGGTGGCAGTATCAATTCCCCATTATTCCAATTATTCACCTATACCCATTATATTATATGTATAATTATTCTCCCGCATCGCATCTATCTCATTTAAAATCTTAAAAAGCCTGGGGAAATCAATCTATTGTGTAAAACAGTCCATTGGTATTGTTGTCACTTTCCTTTCCCTTTTTCAGCATCTTACACACTTCTGTTGTGTTGGCCTACATTGCAAAAATACAGAACTTTTTCATATAGTGATTTCATTACCCAAAGATCTTTGGAACTGATTGAAACTACACTTTATTCACTTCAACCCAATTCGGTTAATCAATCTGATCAGTCACATATCCCAATAACAACACTTTCTAGATTTGTTCCATTGCAAACTTTGTACTTTATCTGTTTAAGGTAATTTAAAAGGCTACCAGCAACAAGGCTCTTACAATTGAAACTTTTTCTTTATTATTTTCAACTTCTCGCTTGTATCAACGAACGATATTGAAAGATCTACAACTAAACTTTTGCTCTTTCTTGCCACCCTCACCCCTCATCCTTTTAACATTTGAGACGATACAAGATGAACTTATCAATGATACAAAATAACAATCCATTATCCATGATGTCCTCTATTTACAGACAACAAAACATGAAAAACCAAAACTCTGTAACCCTAGATTCAAAACTACCCTCTACTTTGTCGATTTTCAATTCTTTAACTGGTTCGAAATTGGTTACTAGTTCGTTCAATTTTCAAAATTTAGATTCTTTAAAACTGTTCATTACTGAAGCTTTTAAAATATCCATTGAGAATTTGTTTTTATTGACACCATTTGGTATCAAATTGAAATTTTCGATGATTGTTCACGAAGAGATTAATGAGATTTATGTGTTTGATAGGAAATTCTTTAATGTTAATAGTATAGACTCTAACTCCGAATCAAATTCACTATTAACCAATGATTTATTGAATGAATTGAATCAAACAGAACTTATTAATATGATTAAACCAATGGAGTCTCCTATATTAACAGATGAATTGTCCACTTTCGTGGAGAAATTAACTTACATGTTAGATAACACAAAACATTTGAAAGCATTTGACTTGAATATGGGTTCTTTGAGAATGTTGTTGAATTCTTTGAAAAGAAACTCCGGCTGGGCAAGTGCTCTTCTTTCTGACTTTAAAAAGACAGCTTTGTATGAAGATAACAATACTGATAATTCATCTACTGGAGAAGACTTTGAAATAATATTGACAAGTTTAAACGTTTTGATACAATATGTTGGATTAGTTTTTAAAAACCTTGAAAAAAGATTCAACGATTCAATAGATTCCTTGATACTGCTACAAGCAAACAGTTTAATTGATAAATGGAAGGATGAATATAGTAAATTGAAAAATATATCGTTTCAAATTGGTTCAAACAAGTTAGTACTAAGCGATTTAATCAACGACAAGAAATTGGAAGCTTATTCCAATGACTCTAAAAAATTTTCTCACTTATTAAATGAAAAGCTAGTTATTATGAAATCTAAGATTGAGAATGATGTAATGTTACCAAAACAAGAGCTAGTCAAAGAATATGATGTGTACATGCTGGAATTTATGAAGCATTCCGAGTTCAATACCGACGATAAAGATTTAATTGTAGAGGATTGCAAAAAACTTCTAGCTCTATTAGAATCCAAAGTGGTTGAGTTAGTTCAAACTTCCAAAAATCTTCCTTCTTTTGAAGACTTAATTATGACAAGTGGGTCGAACTCAACAAACCTATCATCAACTTCGTTAGAGAATATAAGAGCGTTGATCAACATATATAAAAAGCAAGAGCTGGATTTAGTTCCAGAAATTGCAAAGTTTTCAAGTGACTTGTATCAAGTGCAACTGAATAAGTTGAATATGAGAAAGGAAATGCAAAGAAAGCTAATATCATCAACACTGCTCTCAATTACTAAAATCCAGTTGAACATAATGAGAATCAACTCATCAATAAACCAAGATATTGCTAAAAATTTGAATTTGTTGAAGGAGAATGAACTTCAATTATCGATCGTTTCTGATTTACCATTAATTTTTGGTATCTGGTCTATTGCAAACTTAAACAATCTTAAATATGGTTTATCATTAACTAAGATCTTGAATAAAACAAATGAGATTTTTGAAATGTTTAAATTTATCGAAACTAAAAACAGGGTAAAATGGCTAAACGAGTTTATTTTGAATTCTGGAGGTAATGGATCCAACGATAACAAACTTGAATTTTTAAATCTAAATGAAGAGGAAAAAGATAACTTTATTAATGATAATTTACTTTCTTTCAAATTTGTTCCTTCCAAAAATGAGAAGAGATCAGAAAGTTATTCTCAAGAGCAATCACTAAACACCAGTTCTCCAGTCAGTGAAAACCATTACATGAATCCAATCAACAAGTTACTTCACAATATTAATGGTTTCCCAATACCTTCAAGAAACTTAACGCCGGATACTCAGCGCCATCAACACCAGCTACAAGCTCAGAATCAGCACAAACCATCAACAAGCAATCCATTTTTTGCTTCCTTATCAGAGAGCATTTCTGTTAATGATGTTACTAGGTACATCTCATCCTTAAAGGCAGCTGGTGTAAGTTCTAGAATTACACAGCAGCTAGAAGGGTGTTTGAAGGAGTTCGGCTTAACAGCATCCAACAACTATATTACTAAGAATGAAGATGGTGAAGATGTTATTGTTAAAGGTGGTGACGTTCAAGGATTAGGTTCTTTTGATACTAACGACTTGAATTTTATGAAATTGTTCAAAAAGTTTATCAAATCTTTTGAAATCGAAGGTATGATAATTTCAATTGAATCAAATGTAATGAAATCCAATTCTTTCAACAGTCACAGTACTAATCCTAAGCATGAAGAGTTAATCAAGGGTTATGAAAGAAGAATCAAGAAGTTGGAGAATTTACTACATCAAAGAAATTTCCAACAGTTTAATGATCGATGGTCCCATCGTGGAGTGTCCTCGCCTCCACCACCTGGCAATATGTTCAACAATCAGAATAACAAATATCACCAACAACAGCAGCAACAACAGCAGCAGCAACAGCAAAATGGAAGACAATCCGATCCTGATCAAATTAACCAAAATGGCGACAACACCATTTTGTTCAATGATGACGTTGGGTTGGGGCGCAAAGTTATTGGCTTGCCACCGAGTGTGCAATCTGAAAAAATCAACAAGTTGAGAAAAGAAAATGAACAAATGCTTAAAGAACTAACTGAATTCAAAGAAAATCCTACTAATATTGAATTAATCGAAACAAAGAAACAATTGGCTCATTATAAAAAGGAGAATGAGTTGTTAAAGAAAGCGACCAACGATAAAGATCTAAGAATTCAAGAGTTAGAGAGGCAATTGGGTAATATGACCACTAATAACGAATCATTAACTGAAACCAACATTAAATTGGAGAATACAAACACTGAACTAAGGAATATGAAATCTGATCTATTAGAAAACATGTCGCAGAAAGAAATTGAGTTCACTAAAGAGTCTAAGATTAATCAAGAGGAGATCAATGAATTGAAACTAAAATTGGAGGAACTAGAGGAAGATGAACAAAACTTGATTAAGGTGAACAAATCACTGAATGAAAGATTAGTCATCAAAGATCAACTATTATGCAAAATATACCAGCTAGTTCAAAACTTGTACACAAAATTAAACCAACTAAGTACTGAAATATTCAGCAATTTAACGAGAGTGTGTCTCTTGCTAGAATCTATTGGATTACTATTACTCCGTGAAACTCCATCGTTTGACAACAACCCAGGTGGATTAACAATCAAAAGAGTGAAAGGCTTAAGATCGCGTAAGAAGCAAATTAAGCAATCTAGTGAACCGAATGGTAATAATACCAACAGTTTAGTTGCCGTAGGTGATACAACTTTGAATGAGTTTGATAATGACCAAATTGATAATGCATTGATGGAAGTTGTTTCAAGTGAAGTCGTCCCTGAAGCTGAACAATATCTACATTGGGTTGATATGAACGTTTTGAACTATACTTTATCATCCGACTTGGGTATTGAAGAAGAGTTGATTCAAAGTAAGAATACGTCAGTTACTGGCGGTGCTGAGTTTGATCTGACTGAAGAATTAAAATCATGTGAAGAATCATCAATTGAAAAGGAGATCAAAAAGTTGCTATCGAATTATTCAAATATGAATATTGATTTAGGTTTCCAAAATTTCTTGAAATTCAATCATGTTGATAACGAATTAATAGTGGAAAGAGTTTTCAGAAGGTTCAATGATGTTGAAACTCTAGCTAGAAAGCTCCAAAAAGATAAAAACTTACAAAGAGCAGAGATGAAAGAATTAATCTCGGATTTAAACAATAAAATATCTATTAAGAATTTCAAGCTAGGTGATTTGGTTTTGTTCTTAAGAACATTAACTCCATTGCAAGCACCTTATTCATCTATTGACAACCAAAACCCGAACGGCAATACAACATCACCATATACCTCGCCAAACTTGGACAAGTCTACTGATCAACCGTGGGCTGCATTTAACATTGGATCTCCGAATTACTATTTGAAGAATTTCAAGTACGTGAAGGTTTCTTCCAAGACTTTTAATGAAAATTACATCAATTTAACCAATAGAGATTGGTTTGTTGGAAGGATTACTAATATTGATAGCAAGTCAATTACTGATGATAACGTTGGTAATGCGACCGATAATCCGTTTAGGTTATCAAAGGGACAAAATTGGTATTATGTTGAAGCCAAAGAAGAGAAATTTGGAGTTGTGGAATAAGAATATTCCGTCATGTGTCTGTTTATGTCATCCCCCGCTTCCTCATCTCCTGTTCGTTGTCCTTTTCTTGAGAGTGTAGTTCCTTTCTTTTTAATTGATAAAGATTTTATTGCAACGTTTTGTTTGCTTATGATTTGATACGATTATTTTATGTTACGTTATTTATTTATTCATTGATTTAAAATACTTCCGAGATGTGATATACATACTCGGTAGTCAAAAATTTAAAAATGCGAGCCGTTTGCGCCTATAAGGCAACAGTGATATAGCACTGCCTTAAATGAGGTTCAAAGCGCTTATTGAAGGGCCTCAGCGGTTATCATCGCCAACTAAAGGACAAAGAAAACCAATAGCTTTACAAAAGGTGCTTGACATAATTGTTGTTGTGGCTATTAATACATCATCAAGTTGATGTCTAACCTTATTAAAAGTCCAGTGAAAGTAATTGTAGTCGAATAACGTGTTTGTCGAATTTTATTTCGGTATATAGCCTTGATTGCCGTTTTTCTCCTTTGTTTTTTTCTGGTTCAGCGATGGGATTATAAATGTGGGTGGATGTCCTCTTTCCCCTTCTCTATTTCCCTCTCTAACTAAAATCTAAAAACATATCAGTACATCTATTCCACAACTGTTTTCATAAATATTTAAAAATTTAATAAACAAAAACAATGGCACCTGTTAGTTTGATGGATGAAACAACATCCCAGTTTAACAACACTGTTCACGACTTGAATAAAACAAAAATAACAATATCAGAATACATTTATTTACGTATTCAACAACTTGGGATTAAATCCATTTTTGGTGTTCCTGGTGATTTCAACCTGTCGTTCCTTGAGCATCTATACACTTTCAAGAATTTGGATTGGATAGGATGTTGTAATGAATTGAATGCGGCTTACGCTGTTGATGCATACTCTAAAGTCTCTGGTAGTTTATCCGTCTTGGTGACTACCTATGGAGTTGGTGAATTAAGTGCAATAAATGGTATTGCAGGTTCTTACTCTGAATATTCACCAGTTTTGCATATTGTTGGAACTAGTGCATTGAAATTAAAAGGCAGTACTTTAAACTTCCATCATTTGGTAACAAACAAAAGTACATTAATGAAGCCAGATCATTATGTTTATGAAAAAATTGCTGGAAATTTTAGTGTTGTTGGTGAAGCTATTGTTAATGACTGGGAAGATGCCTGTAATAAGGTTGATCATGTTATTGAAACCATAATCAGTAAATCAAGACCAGGTTACTTATTCTTACCTTGTGATTTAACTGAAATGGAGGTTCCAATCGAAAGATTGAACGTTAAATTGCATTTGGGTTATGAGTCTTTTGTTAGTGCAAAGAGATTAAATGAAGTCACTGATGCTATATTGAATGCATTATACAAATCCAAGAATCTGAGTTTTATCCCTGACTTCTTCATCAAAAAATTCAAGTTAGAAAATGAATTGCAAACTTTTGTTAATAAATTGGACGGTAAGATTAACATTTATGATACTTTCCAGGGAAAAGGTCTAATCAATGAGGATTTGAACAGGTTTGTGGGTACTTATAACGGGAAGCTCAGTGACGCGTACATCACAGATTCTATCGAATCATCCGATTTGGTTTTACATGTTGGTAATTTTGATAATGAAGTTAACTCTGGGTTCAACACTTTCAAGCTGAGCAAAAAAAAAAAAATTGAACTGAACCCAGACTATGTTTCAATTTGTGGCAAAATCTATCGAGACGTTAATTTGATGGACATTTTCCCTGTTTTGGTGTCAAGATTAGATACTTCAAAGCTTCAAACCACAGAAGTTGTTAAATCGGTTGTAAAGGACTCAGTCAAACGAGGCGACTTCCCGTTAACTGAGAATGGCCTATTCGACTCGATTCAATCGTCAATACAACCAAACGATATTTTAATTTGTGATACTTGCTCATTCATTTTTTCTCTATTTGACTTAAAGCTCCGTGGAGCTCAATTCATTAATCAAATGTTATGGGGTGCAATCGGATACGCAATTCCAGCCACTTTAGGTGCATCTCTTGCTTTAAAGGATTTTGGTATTGAGGGTAAAGTTATTACTATTGAAGGTGATGGTTCTGCCCAAATGTCTTTACAAGAGTTAAGTTCCTTTATCAGATACAAAATTAATCCAATCTTATTCATATTGAATAACGACGGATATACCATTGAGAGAGTTATTAAAGGACCAAATAGATCATACAATGACATTTCAGGTGACTGGCAATGGTGCGACATGTTGAAATGCTTTGGTGATTTAAAAGAACAACACAGTAAGTCAATCAGAGTCACTTCTGAAAAGGAACTTAATGGTATGATGCAAGATGCGAAATTTAGAAACTCTCCTGTTTTCCAACTTGTTGAGTTGATCTTACCTAAATTTGATGTACCTGATAACTTGCTCAACTTTTTAGGCCATTAGTTAAAAAGTTGGTCATTGTATATTATAACTATAAAACTCCACAAATACAAACAAAATAGCTCAATAAAAATGTAAACTAGTTCAAAAGTTCGGCAATGTGCTGCGCTATTTTAACCGGAAGCGGACATTGGCAACGTTAAAAACCCCGCTATTTATTTTTACCTGTTCGGTTTTTTTTTGTTTATTGGCTCGGTATTTTATTCAAATTTGGTTGGTATTTGGAAGAGAAGGTAGAATTGATCTTTATGAACATACTGTTTAGTTAGGTCTTGTGTTATTAATGAGAAGAATAATTAAATTAAGCTGAACCTTATCCTCTTCAACTAGTTTTTTGATTGTTGGGCACGGTACTTATCTCAATCCAGCTAGCTACTCACCTTGAACTATTTATCTGTCTATCTCGCTATACAGCTTGGCCGCAATAAGAAGAATTATATGACCACAAGAATTATACAAAGCAGTTTTGATGACAGGCGAACAACAGTACCCAATGAAGTAGTCATGGGTGATAAATCTTCTTCAACACTAAATAGTCCTCTCCATAGCGAACAAATAAAAATCGAACCCCCAGAGAATGTGCAACAGCCTGACCAAGAGAACAGTAATCAACCGTCTCCTGATTACCCAGAAGGTGGGTTCCAGGGTTGGTCTGTTGTTGTAGCAGGCTCATTAATTATGGCAATGACTTTTGGGATGGTTAATTCATTTGGCATATATCAAAGTTACTACGAAAATGAATACCCTCATATATCATCAAACACCTTGTCAATTGTGGGGGCGTTGCAAGCGTCCATCACGTATTTTGTCGCTATACCATCAACAGTCCTGGTACATTACTTAGGTCCAAGAGTGATAACCTTTATAGGTGGTTTGATTTCATGCTTGTCATTTTTTTTTCTCAGTATATCCAGTTCACAATGGCAAATTTTTGTTATTCAAGGGTTGATGTTTGGTATTGGATCGGGTACAATGTACGTGCAATCAACTGCAATTTTATTCCAATATTTTCATAAAAGAAAAGCACTTGTTACTGGTCTCATAACTGCAGGATCTAGTGCTGCTGGTGTTTACTGGCCGATAGGAATACGGAATTTAATCGAG
Organism: Ogataea trehalophila; assembly: GCA_003707645.2. Lineage (NCBI taxonomy): Eukaryota > Fungi > Ascomycota > Pichiomycetes > Pichiales > Pichiaceae > Ogataea > Ogataea trehalophila. Next base: position 8,574 of record PPKI02000031.1, read on the forward strand.
AAAGTTGGTTTCCCATGGGCTAATAGAGTGATTGGATTTTTATACTTTCCTATGTTTCTAACTGCATCAGTGTTAATTAAGCCAAGATTTCCAAAACAAAAAAGAAAGCCCAACGAAAATATACTACGTATCAATTTCAATGTCCTACAAGATTGGAGGTTTCAAGCCGTTAATGGAGCTAACGTGCTTGCAGTATTGGGTCTATTTCCTGGATTATTTTACATTGATTTGTTTTGTCAACGTTTGGATGTTGCCAGATTTTTAAAAGATTATAACGTTGCTATAGTTAACGCTTGTTCATTGTTAGGTAGGTTGCTACCTGGTTATTTGGGTGATCGAATTGGTAGAATTAATGTTCTAATTCCAAGTTTAGTTATAACAGCTGTGTTGTCTGTTGCGTTGTGGATACCAGCAAAGTCGACAGCAGCTGTCACTGTTTTTTGTATCACATGGGGGTTTGCATCCGGTGTGTTTGTTTCTTTGTTGCCTGCTGCTGTTGGTCAATTGTTTCCTGCCAAAGATATGCCTTCATACTTGGCTGTTTTTTATGCCAGCTCGGGTATAGGAGCATTGGCCGGACCTATTCTTGGAGGTGTGTTCATTCCAAAAGGGCATGTCACTGGTGGAGAGGGGTTTGACAAGTTGGCAATATTTGTTGGTGTGTTGACATTTGCATCTGCGGGGGTCATCTCGGTAGTGAGGTGTGTGTATACTAGACGATTAGTGTATAAGATATGAACTTGAAAGCATTATAATAAAGAGGAATATATGATCCTTATTTGCTTTATATTTTATTACGTAATAGAAAATTTTTCAAACACGACGCGTGTTGTTTTAGTAGCGAAAAGTAAAACAGAAAGTGGGTACAGACACAATCCAAATTTTGTTGTCGATGATTCTAGATGAAGGGCCAAATGCCAGATGGTTATATCTTGATATCGGTAGGAAACAATTTACCTTTTCGTTCGTACACCTAAGTCAATCGTACATTATACCAATCAACTCATATTTTATTAATAGCATATACACAATGCAAGCTCCAGTGGTTTATATGAACTCGAACTCCCAAAGACAAACGGGACGTGAAGCTCAAATTCAAAATATTACAGCTGCAAAAGCGGTTGCTGATATCATTAGAACATGTCTTGGTCCAAAGGCCATGCTTAAGATGTTGTTAGACCCAATGGGTGGTATTGTTTTGACCAATGATGGTCATGCTATCTTGAGAGAAATTGATGTTGCCCACCCGGCTGCCAAGTCGATGATTGAATTGAGTAGAACTCAAGATGAAGAAGTTGGTGATGGTACCACATCTGTTATCATCTTAGCTGGTGAAATATTAGCACAAACTTTTCCATATATTGAAAAGAATATTCATCCTGTTGTGATTATTCAAGCGTTAAAACAGGCCTTATCAGATGCTTTAGAGATTATTCACAGTGTTTCTAAGCCAATTGATTTGGAAAACGAAAAGGCGATGATCAAATTAATCTCAGCTTCAATTGGTACCAAGTACGTTTCTCAGTGGTCCGAAAAAATGTGTGCTTTAGCTTTAAGAGCTGTTAAAATTGTTTTAGTTCAAGATGGTGACCACAAGGAAATTGATATTAAGAGATATGCTAGAATTGAGAAGATCCCAGGTGGTGAAATTGAGGATTCTGAAGTTTTAGATGGTATATTATTAAACAAGGATGTCACCCATCCAAAGATGAAAAGATACATTGAAAATCCAAAGGTCATGTTATTAGATTGTGCATTAGAATACAAGAAGGGTGAATCTCAAACCAATGTTGAAATTACCAACGAGCAAGATTGGACAAGACTACTAGAAATCGAAGAAGAACAAGTTAAACTAATGTGTGAACAAATTTTACAATTTAGCCCTGATTTGGTCATAACTGAAAAGGGTGTCTCTGATTTAGCACAACACTACCTATTGAAAGGTGGATGTACTGTTTTAAGAAGAGTTAAGAAGTCAGACAATAATAGAATAGCAAGAGCCACCGGTGCCACAATTGTTAATAGGGTGGAAGATTTGAAAGAAACTGATATTGGTACTAAATGTGGCTTGTTTGAGGTTAAACTAATTGGTGACGAGTACTTTACATTCATGGTTAAATGTGCTGAACCACAAGCTTGTACTATATTGTTAAGAGGTCCATCAAAGGATATTTTAAATGAAATTGAAAGAAACTTACATGATGCTATGGCTGTTACCAGAAACGTTTTCTTTGAACCAAGTTTAGCACCAGGTGGTGGTGCCACTGAAATGGCCGTTAGTGTTGGTTTATCAGAAAGAGCTAAGAAAATTGAAGGTGTTCAACAATGGCCATACCAAGCCGTTGCTGATGCATTTGAAGTTATTCCAAGAACTTTGATTCAAAACTGTGGTGGTAACCCAATCAGAATACTGTCTCAATTAAGAGCTAAACATGCTAATGGTGAGCATACTTGGGGTATTGATGGTGAAAGTGGTAAAGTCGTTGATATGAACGAGTACGGTATCTGGGAACCAGAAGTTATCAAGCAACAAAGTGCTAAGACTGGTATTGAAAGTGCCAGTATGTTATTGAGGGTTGATGACATTGTCAGTGGTGTCCGTAAACAGGGATAGTAGGTGCTTATATGTTTTTAGATTCCCTCTATAGCTTTAATTTTAATTCATCAGTCTTTTAATCATACTATTATATCCAACAATTAAAAAGATATATAATTTTGAAACCAAAAGTTGAGCCTCAGACTACCGCATTTGGCATGCGATTTTTCATCGGTGTGGTAAGAAAATTCCCAAAAACTTGGTGGTTTATTGGGTTTTTGCAGCTAATTCTGATAATTTGATTTGTTTCTATGTTAAACAAGGTGGGTTGAATCCATTCACTATGTCTTGTTACTTGTTGCTTTAGATCCCTTTAATCGAGACTTTATAATCAATATTTTCACAACATCTGTATCAAATTGATTCTTCTTGCACTTTTATTATCTTTCACAAGCATATTTACAAACATTCACAACCCAGCTTCTTTATAACTACAACTACACTGCCACTGCCTTTTCATTTGATCTTCCTAAGATTAACTATAATACTTAAGTTTTCTTCTTCTTCCATCTGGGGAAACAAATAATTCAACAATAACAATTTCTATCAAACCTCAAATATAATAATATTTATAAGACTCTTGTTCTTGTTTGTGTGTATTTTTATATATAATTCATATCTTTTCTCGCTTTAGCTTCACTACTAGTGTCTACCCCATTTCAAAAATCATACAAATATTCAAATCTCTACCACAGGCAAATCCAATATGTCTTCTATGCCCCCTCCTGATGATACAGCATCAAGTGGTTCACTTTCTACAAGATCTAGGAGCAACAGTGAGTCTCAGTTCAAATCAACAAGAGCCGAAAAACGTATGGGGAGGTTATTTAAACAAAATGGATCAGCCTCAACTTCAGCTTCAACCACATCTATTTCAAAGCAACCCTCATCTGTATTAACGCCCTCAGCATCTGCTGCAAGTCACATACCTTCAAATCCGTCGTCTAACTCTATATCATCAACTTCCGCTACAACATCTGCGTCCCAGCAGACTATGCAACAAAGGAGTGAAAAACAACTAGACTTGGATGAACTAAAATTCCATCTTGGTAGAAACTTATCTAGATCAATGAGTCAAAGCACTGGCTCTGTCTCTGGAGTAGGTGCTCCAGTATCTATGCCTTCAAAGCTACCAGAGTCTTCACCCATGACTTCATCAACATCGCCAGGACCATCATCAAGCACAAATTCTGTTTACAATAATAATACAACTCATTCTGCGTCATCTTCAATTACATCTACAATTTCACAGCCAACCATGCCAGCTAGGAAAAGCTCATTATCCCAGCAAACCATGCCAGGAAGTTTCCCGTCCCAATTCAAGGCTCCATATCAACCATATCACGACGATTCTAACTATCACAATAGCGGAGCTAATAGCAATAGTAGCAGTACTAATAGCAGTAAGTTGACAACATTGAAAGAAAGCCCAACTCCTACTGCAACTCCAACTGTTTTGGGTTACTCCCTTGATGATAGTAATCTAGGTATAGACTTGAGTACGGTATTGATGTTAGCCACAAAGTTCAAATTTATCTACTCTGAGTTTTTATCAATTCTAAGAAAGCTAGGTTTGAGTGTTAACATTTCGACAACAAGCTTCAATAACTTTATATCCTTCTTTGAAAATGTTGATAGAAAGTTCAACGGTGAAGATAAAGAAAATGTTAACGAATACTTAAGAATGCACCTGCTTTCATTGATGCTTGAATGTATGACTGAATTGAAAAGAGTTGTTGATCATTTAAATTTTTCAACGCAACTAGCTACATCATGTAGTTCTGAATCCGTTAGAATGTCGTATTTCTCGATGTTTTCAATATTCATGGAAATGATCACAATGTGCAAAATAATAGAGCCGGGATTTGACGCATCATCACAAGAGGTTGTCACACAGCACCAACAGTTACCACAAAAAGTTTCATCTCTACCCGCTTCAACAGTACCATCAACATCAGGATTACCATCACGCTCGCACTCACAACTTCAATTAAACCAAGCTCCTTTATTGACTCAAAAATCAAGAGTTCAACCTACAACGAAGATAAACAGAACTCCAGCGCCAAATCCTCATCAGCCAGCTCAATCTGCTATGCGTCAACCTTCAGTGTCTAATACTGCATCTATTCAACGTCAAGCATTGAAAATTGATACAAACCTAAACATTGTTTCAAGACAAGACTCTGAAATGAGTGTTTCTAGTGTTGGTTCAGACACCCCAATGCATCCTAATGGTGTAACTGACGATGAAAAAATGTTCGATATGATCAACTACACCACACAAGCTGCACAGATTGTTTTCACTCAATTAAATAATGCTATTTCAAAGAGTGCTATAGCATCAGCTCAAAATTCGTCGAACTCATCTTCAACATCCGAAAATGAGTCATCAACGTTAACACCAACAGGTTCTTCAACTACAGATCCACAACAGCCGACTGATGTCACCAAAATTGCACAAAAGGTGAAGGAATTGGCAACTCATTGTGTTACATCTATGGAACAAACAAAAAGAATCAGAGTTGCATTGAGTACTGCTAGATCCATGGCAAACATGGATGAAGAACATCAACGTAAATTGTACGAAGAAACCAATTTATTCTTGAAGTCTATTATTAATATTTTAGCTGCTACTAAAGGTGCCATTCATGATATGCCTGCATTAAACGAAGTTAGAGGTGCATTGTCAAATTTAACTAGAGCAACTAAAGAGTTGACCTTGAGGTTAGAAGCTAGCTCGTTGAAGTATCTAGTTACTGTCAATTCAACGAATACATTGGTTGAACAACCACCTCTATCTTCTATTCCATCGATGGCCAACTTCCAAAATACAGGACCACCTTTAACTGGTACTACTCAGTATTTCTTTCCTCCAGAGTCTGTGAGTAATCTCAATAACAACAATAGTTTAATGGGCTCTTCTTCATCGCCAGCATTGCTGACCCAGTCATCTGCAGCGGCAACTATACAACCAACTGCATCGTCTCTATTACCAAACTCCGTCCTTCAAAGCACAAATATCAACAATTCAATCACCCCTGCTACATCTTCTACTGCATCAGCAGGTCCGATATCTTCGTCCTCTGCCATCGCAGCAACATTCAACAACCCGTCATCTTCATTGACTGCGCCAAATTCTACTTTACCAAAGCCGCCAATTTCGGATTTTGAATCAAAGGAAAAAGACATGTCATCTATCCAACAGCACATCAAAAGTCTGCAATTTTCCGGTACGACAGGAAATGTTGATAACGGTTTGCATAGCAGCAATACGGTTCAATCGATTTCAGTGACTACGCCATTAGTTGCGTCTATTGGACCAGCTGCTGCAAGTGCTGTGCTACCAATAACAAGTCCTTTGAACAGTACAGGTGGAACACCTACTAATTTAAACTCTAATCCTAATGCTATGAACAACGTCAATGAACAATCGAACGGTTCGGCAAACGAAAACAATCCTTTTGATAAGATGATATTACATAATTCGTTCTTTTCAGGTGGAATCAGTTCACCCAGTTTAAACCACGGTCAAAACAGTAACTGATGGATTATGCTTTGCATGTAGTTTATGCTTGTTTTATTTTTTTCTGGAGATTATTTAAGAACTCTAACCACCATTCTTTATATTTTCTTATATATTCCCTGACCTTTATTTTGTTCAATTCTTTTTGCACTTTGAAGCTTTTCCCCGTTCAAACGTCTTCATAATCTATCTTTTTTGTTTTTTGTGGATTTTTGCCGGTTTTCTTTTGTTCATTTATTTTTTCCTTGTAATTGTCATTACCTTTTTTATCTGTGTTCACTTTGCTTATCAATCTATCCGTATAAATATATTTACTTTCTTTCCTTAAATAAATCCTTCAAACCCAAAAGAGAGACGTGCGCAACTGTTTTAAATCTGGGGACAAATTTGGGCCTTCCGTCATAAAACTATGACTCAGTGAACCCAACAATAATAAATTTAGTCCTTTTACGACAGAACGAATCGGTATGGCAAGAAAAAAATTTGCGTCATTTCAATCACATATAAATACAAGTTATAGACTTCTAATTGAAGAGAGAAACAACTTTCACGACTTGTACAAAATTCACTCTCTCTTCATTCAAAGATTAACGGTATGGTTCAATTAACGAAATTGGAATACAAAGAAGTGAATGTTTTTTCTAAAAAGCCTTTCAAAGGAAATCCAGTGGCAATTGTTTTTGATGCTGACTCATTAACCACTGAGCAAATGTCTAGTATTTCTCAGTGGACGAATTTCTCTGAATGTGTTTTCATGCTGTCACCTACCGCTGGATCTGGTGCTGATTTCAGGGTCAGGATCTTTTCATTGACAGAAGAACTCCCATTTGCAGGGCACCCTACCGTTGGTTCAACTTTTGCGTATATTGAACGAAACGGTTTGTGGAATTCGAAAAAGTTGGTTATGGAATGTGAATTTGGATTAGTTAATTTAGATATTGTGAAGCCTGATAATGATGAAGGTGGTGATGAAAAAGATGTTAGTGTTAGGATCACATTACCACAATACAAACCGTTGTCGCATTTGAAAACCCCAAAATCACAGAATAAAATTAAGAAATTGATTGAGACTTTGAATCCTGGTTCCGGTTTGTTTCGTGATTTATCCAGCTATTGTGAACCAAGGGGCTATGATGTTGGTCCACTTTGGTTAGTTGCCAAATTCGATCATTGGGACTCAATTGCTAACATGAAACCAGATTATAAGCAGTTTTCTATATTGGCAAAAGAATTGGGTTTGGAAGGTATTAATGTTATTGCACCTAACAAAAACAATATTTTAAACAAAGAGGAATATGAGGATTGTAAGTTTGAGATTCGGACATTCACCTGTGAATTTGAGGATCCTGTTTGTGGTTCAGGTAATTTAGCAGTTTCTATTTACTTGAACCAAGAATGCAATACTGTTGGTCCATACAAGGTTTTACAAGGTACTTGGCTTGGAAGAGAAGGTGTTGTTTCACACGAAAATGAAGCTGGTAGTGATGTTTTCATGATTACCGGTGGGGCATTGACAAATGTTGATGGGTTTATTTATGTTTAGTGCTTTGTTTCTTTTGATATTCATATTGAAACGAAATGAAATTAAATTAGGTTATATAAAGTAATAATATTATATTATAAATGCATTGTTTTAAAACAAGGCTTTTTTCAACAAAAAAGAGTGAATAGAAGTTGGACATATTAAACATAAGACAAGAACAAAACATAAGACAAGAACAAAAATTAAGGAAAACATTAACTTCTCGAAACCATTTCGTAAGATCCCCCAGTTTGCTGTTGTGAGTTGTAACTATCACCAAACAACGTTCTGCCTAACTTTTTGAACATTCTAGAAACAAACGAACGTTTTCTATCAACAGAAAAATGATTGATTTGAAATCCAGACAAATTGAAATCAGTCACTTCTCTGCCACCAACTGAACTTTCAATATCAAATTCAGAAAAATCGATTGATGAATCAAGGGATTCACGTTCATTAAGTTGAGGCAGACGCCATTTTTTCAATCTTAATGAGTTTAAGATAACGCTAATAGAAGAACTGGCCATCGCAGCAGATGCAAACATTGGATGCATAGTAACACCAAATGGAATAACTAATAACCCCATTGCAATTGGTAGCATGATTAAATTATAGATAATGGCAAGCATGAAATTCAATTTGATACTACTGAAAGTTTTCTTTGATATATCCAAAGCAGCTAAAACACCAGACATCCCACTTCTTGAAAGTTTTTCGTTGTTCAGTATAACAGCATCGTCATTTGATGATATAGCTGTCATAGTAGATTCTAATTGCTCGTCAGCTTCGTTGTATGATGAAAGTAAAACGATGTCAGCAGCTTCAATAGCAATGTCGGTACCTGTCGCAATAGCCATACCTAGATCAGCCTGAACTAAAGCAGGAGCATCATTAATACCATCACCGACAAAAGCAACACTTAAACCGTGTGACTGTAATAACTTAACAACTGATAGTTTGTCTTTTGGTTTGGCTTCAGCAAAAACATTACCCAATGGTATATCAACTAATTTGGCAACATGTGTAGAAGTTTTTGCGTTATCACCTGTCACCATCGCCACCGTATAGCCTAAACTGACTAGAGTTTGAACTGTTTGTTTGGCATCTGTTTTCAGAGTATCAGACAGTTCAACAAACCCAATATATGTGTTATCAATAACAATATGAGAAACTGATGAGATCCTTGTTTGGTTGCAATTTTTGAGGCAATCAGCAAAATCAGAGTAATTTGAGATTTCCCATTCCTCAATTAGTTTGGTATTTCCAATTCTAACAACATGATCAATAACATTGGTAGTATCTCTTAACTTGGACGTAATCCCAGAACCGACATGGACATCTAATTGTTCAATTTCAATGTTAATCGGCTCATCAGATCCAATCATTTCAGTAGAACCTTTGGATATAGCTCTAGCGACAGGATGTTCACTGTTGGATTCAATGGCATTCAAAATACACCAAACCTTGAGTTCATTGTAATTCAAAAACTGATAATTAGTTAATCTCATCTTACCTGATGTAATAGTACCAGTCTTATCGAACACAATACAATCAATCTCGTTGGCTTTTTCTAGTATATCACCACCTTTGATTAAGATACCGTTGGATGCACCAACACCGGTACCAACCATAACCGCCGTTGGAGCAGCCAAGCCTAAAGCACAAGGACAAGCAACAACAATAACAGATATGGAAACTTGAAGAATCTTAGATATTTGAACAGTGTTTGTATCTTTATCAATAAAAAACTTCGGAATATTTGAAAGATCACTGAACGTAGTGTACACTGACCACAGTAATAAAGTGAACATTGACAATGATAAAATAATCACAACAAACTTTGATGCGATCGTATCGGCATATCTTTGTACTGGAGCTTTCGTAATTTGAGCACCTTTCACGAGGTTGACAATTTGTTGTAATTGAGTGTTTTCTCCAAGTCTTTCTACTCTCATGTATAGTGGTGCGGCAACGTTAACAGAGCCTCCAATTAGTTGAGAACCTTTGTGTTTTAAAATGGGCATTGATTCACCAGTCAATAATGACTCATCGACTTCTGAATGGCCAAATATGCAAACACCATCTGTTGGAATCTTAGAACCTGGTAGGATTAAAGCAACATCATTCTTTTGCAATAGTTCAATACCAATTGTTTTTTGAACTAAATTGGAAACATTAAAGTCCTGATCGCCTTTTAATTCTTCTGAGTTTTCAATTATAATACAAGATGAAGGCGTTAGTGAAAGTAATTTTGATAAAGCAGATGAAGTATTACCTTTTGCCTTACTTTCAACCCATTTTCCCAAACTAACAAAAATAAATAACATTGCAGATGTTGCAAATAAAACGTTTGGAATGTACTCCCTCTCGCTCAAAACACAATGTGCCATTGAAACGCAAGAATAAATATAAACAATTGTAGTTGAGACACAGATCAATGAATCCATTGTACCATTTCTGTGTTTGAGGGCTTTGAATGAATTTATGTAAAACCTCTTACCCAATATAAATTGAATGTATGAAGCGAGAATAAACTGGATCAAGATTCCGAGGTAAATACCATGCATTATTCTAATTTCTGTTCTTTGAATATTGAGACCTGATTTGAGTGCGGGTAAAATATGCCCTAAAAAGAAGACTGGAACACCAAACACAACCAGTTTCATAAAATTTCCTCTCCAAAATTGAACCTCTTTGGTTTTAGAAAGTAATTCTAATTGGGAACTATTGTCCAAGTTTTTATTTATAGTGGCATCGAATCCACAATCTTCAATGGCTTCTATTAAGGCTCTGATACCAATCTTATCTTGATCATATATTATCACTGCTTCTTCCGTAGTAAGTGCCACTTTACATGATTCAACACCGTTTAGATTACTTATTGAGCCTTCAATGGAATTACAGCAACTTGAACACGTCATTCCTGTGATCTTCAAAGTCACTGAGGCAACACATGAATCATTCGACGAATTTAAATCGGTGATTGGTTTAACCAATATTTCGGATTTATTTATTGTTGCATCAAATCCACAGTCGGTAATAGCTTCTTTCAATTCATCAACGGTAATCTTCTTTGAATGTATGACTATGGCATCCTCGGTCATGAGGGAAACGTTGATTTTGGAAACTCCTTCTAATTCACTGACTATATCGGTAATTGAACTTACACATGCACTACAAGTCATACCACCTATAGATATAGAAGTCCTGTAAAGAGGTTCATTATCATTGTCATTATCATTATTATCGTTGTTGTTCTTGAGGGCTGATTTCTCGTTTGTGGAATCATTAGTGATTGATTTTCTAAGTATAGCTTCAAACCCGGAATCCTCTATGGTGTCAACCAACTGTTGTGGACTTACTCCTGATGTATGTTTTATAACAGCTTCGTCTGTCATCAAAGAGACGTCTACTTTGATAACCTCTTTTAACTCGGTCAATGCGGAAGTAACCGCAGAGGAACAAGCAGAACAAGTCATGCCACCTACATAGATATAAGTGGTTAATTCAGACATATGAATAGTATAAAAATATCGGTAGTTATCGAATAGAATAGCTATGAATTTAAGAAAAGGTTTTGTAAACTAAGAAAAGAAAGACAAAACCCAGACTAAAAAATGAGTTCAACTCTAAGGTACTCTTTGCCAGTCCATTTTGAAATACAATTTTAATTATTAATAATTTTTACAACTAGAAAGCCAAGGCTGTGTAACATTAAAAAAAACTAATTCAGAAACTTTTTCAACCAATCAGGACAAACAATAACAATAGAAAACTCTAAAAAAGCTTATTTATCTTTTTCCATCTGACATTTTCTTTATCTTTTTCATCATTTTTCTTGTCTCATAATAATAAATCCAAATCTGATGGATCTATCGGTGATTTCTTGTTTTTATTTGGCGTTGACCTATTGTGATTTCAATCTGTTCGGTGTATCTGTTTCCTTTCTGGAATTAGATTCTTTTCCAAAAAGTATGGTTAATTAAATAATCCTGGCATATATAAACAAACTTTATCATTTATCGGGAGAAGACTTGGGCACCAGCATTTAAAGTTCGGCTAATTTGCTGGACTCCGAGAGGTCTTATAACTGTATCAATGTGCTCGTCATTAGTGCCAGTTTATATACATGCAGGAATTAGGAAGATAAAAGATAGAGATACTGAAATATAAAGGAATGAAAATCGATTTTCTCAAAAGCTTACAGTTAATCATCTGCCGTGCTGTTTGTCCCACTATTTTAAATTACATTACTTTTCAACTAACTGCATTAAAATTAATATGAATATATATTTATGTTTTTGATACATATCACATATAGATAAGTACATAAAAGAATCCATCAAAAATAAGTTTTTTTTTTTTGCATGTTAAAACATATCTTCTTTGGTTCACTCATGATCTGTTTTTAGTCAATCCATGTTCTTTGATCATGCAAACAGAAATCAACATACCAACACAACATACAAATCCAAAGATAAAAGTGCTCCAACATGAAATAGCATAAAATTCAATCAGCTTTTCCTGTGACCATTCAGGAGCCCCAGTTCTTATATATTCAGCATTATGTAGCGCTTTCTTAATAACTCTCAAAAGTTCCTTTTCACTTGTTCCTGTTGGTGCAACATTAATCAACTTATTGTGTAATAGCCAACCTAACTCTTGTTTGAAAACCAATGATGCAATGGACATTCCCAGAGTTGAACCAGAACCTCTAAATGCATACTGCATCGATGTCACTGATGATTGAAATTCGATAGGAACAGATGCAATTAAAGATAGCAATGTAACTGTAAGCATAGAGGAATACGCAGCATATGGTAATATTGTTAAAATCCATCTTTCAAACGGTGATGGAGTTGTTTTCAACTCAAAAGGTATAGTTCTGGCAAGTAAATAAACGATCCCTAGCAATCCAAAACTGCTAACGGTTATAATGAATCTGGAGTATCTACCAGTCAATTTCATGTAGTAGCCTGCTCCCACTGATGAAAGAGAAGATGCAACGATGGTTGGAATTAAAAGAATACCCAACTTTTGTGTATCTAAGTTAAGAGCAGTCACGTAATACATTGGAACGTAATAAATAATCGCAAAGATGTAAGCAGATCCAAAAAGATTACTCAATGACGAACCCAACACTGATCTGTTTTTCAATAAATTCAATGGAACGATTGGCACTGAAGTACTTAGTTCAACCTTAACAAAAATAATAGCACTTGCAAAAAACAATACCAAAAGAACGAGAAACAAAGTTAGAGAAGAGAAATTGATTGAAGTTAAACTAATGAACAAAAACATCATTGTAGACATACTGAAAATGCCATAAAAGTCAACTTTCTTGAATTTTTCAGCTGCAGTGGTTGGATGCTCTTCAGTCATCTTAGGTATTGGGGCATAAAAAGCGATAACTATAAAGCAAGCAATACCAATTGGGCATTGAATCCAAAATGCAGCTCTCCAACCAAAATTATGGGCAATGTACCCACCTAAAGACCCCCCTGTAGCTGCACCTAATGCATAAAAAATATTACCAAACCCTTGGAACAATCCTCTCTGTCTCAATGGGACTAAATCACTCATGATAATGGTTGTCAAAGTGTTCAGACCACCTGCAAAACCTGATAAGAATCTTCCAACGACAAATGATAAAGTAGTTGTTGCCAGCGAACATTGCAAACAACCAATAACAAAAACAGAAATGCATATCAAGAGTAAACATTTACGTCCAAAAATATCAGATAGCTTACCTAAAGGTTGAACAATCGACGATGACAATAAATAAGAGGTTGCGATCCATGAAATGTATGGAATAGCATTCAAATCAGATGCAACGTCGGCTAGTAACGTTGATAAGATAGTGGCATCCAAAGAAGCTAAGAAAACTAGTGAATACAATGGTGGCAAAAGAACATAAAGTTGGGATTTAGGCACAAAGTAACCTTCTTCAGTGTGTTGGTTAACGTTGTTTGATTCGACAGCATCAAGGTTATTCTCTTCGGCTATTTCTTCAGCTATTAATCCGGGTAGAGATGACGAAACATCATCAATTATCGTGTGATGATTATGTGGGTTTAATTTGTTATGTTGTAGTAACTGATCTGTTTCTGATGACATGTCTTGTGTGTGTATATGTGTCTATCTTTGTGTCTATCTTTGTTTCTATACATATGGTCTAATTCAAATTGGATGGTTCCTTGGTACCTAGCTAGAAGAGAAATATGCTCATGAAGTAGAAGCTGACAACGGTTTCTATTGATATGTAAGATAATTGTTTGGTGCACGCAGAACTGGCTTGCGAGAAAAAACTTGCTTAGATTTCGAATTTAATGCGGATAAAAACCCATCTCATCAGGCCTTTTATTAATAATTTATCACCTTGTTGTCGTTATATTAGTAATCTATAACCATTCGTGTGTTTCTCAATCTCGAAACGAGCGAGAAATGTCCCTGTTATAAAAGAAGAAGAGCAAAACGACAAAAGAAAAAATTGCAAGCATCCAGAAAAGTGGTAGAATGCAAATGAGCCTTAAAGAATATTTGATATAAGTATATATAAATAGAGATAGAGTCTGATAGCTGATATGGAGGGTGTATAAATATTTCCTATTTAGGAAGCCAAAGCACATTTTGAAAATAAAAGCGAGTTCTTTGAAATCTTTTTGATGAGTATGAAAGAAGCCATTAAAAAGACTTTAATATATAGGTTTCAATAAAATTTGTTTCAGATACTTGCACCTTTCTTTGCTTTATATGTTTTGAAAACTTGAAACAGATACAGCAGGTAATCAGCATACTTATTCGCAAAATGGATATGTATGGTATTTGAAGGGATAAAGAGAAGGGTAGGATTTATTAAGAAATATGACCTATATCTCTATCAAGTCAGTCACCCCACGAAAAGCGTAGAAAATGTCAAAAGAGCATATATCTCCCACTGTCTTGACGCATGATACCATGATAATAGGGTACTTGCACCCATTTGCAGGTATCCGTTATTCATTGATGGTACAGACCCCTTAACAAAATATTCAAAAGTTCCCTTTGGAATCCTAATTAGGATAAAGGAAATCATTTGCCGCTCATCTCAAAAATTTCCTCTTTGGTCGATCAAAGAGAATCTCAAGACAGTTTTTTTAAAATATTGAAAGGATGGTTGTTCTTGAGCGATGTTCATTTATTCTTCTTTTGTGTTAATTGCCTACAGCTGGGGTATTACCGTATTAGAACTTGATGACTTGCATGAAACATTGAAAAACATTGGGGTTTCTAGTGTATCAGATATACACTTCTCGGTAAAATGAGTTAAAAGTTGTGAAATCAAGACAAATACTGATTAGTGATTAAGTCACTTAAGAGCTTTAACCATGTTTCATAATTATATGTTGATTTCTTGAATCAATCAAAATAATTATTTGGTTTTGATATTTAAGCAACATCAGATCCCTTTCAATTGAATGAATTTCCAGCCTCGGTTTCTTAAGTATCATTATTTAGCACTGACAACAGAACCATTTTCTTTTTGTTTCCATTATATAATTGTCTATCTCACCACTATTTCTTTCAGTTGAAAAAAAACTCTTAAAATGAAGTTCTCTACTCCATTTCTGTTATCATTACTCCTTGCTGTTACTGAAGCTGCTCCATTAAATTTTTACTGGCATAAGCCAGGTAAGAATAACGCTATCTACAAGAGAGAAGCTGATCCAGAAGCTCTAAAGTTCTACTGGCATAAACCAGGTAAGAATAATGCCATTTATAAGAGAGAAGCCGATGCTGAAGCCGATGCTGAGGCAGAGGCTGAGGCAGAGGCTGAGGCAGAAGCTGATCCAAAGGCTGATCCAGAGGCTCTAAAGTTCTACTGGCATAAACCAGGCAAGAATAATGCCATTTATAAGAGAGAAGCGGAAGCTGAAGCTTAAATTCACATGTATTCTAACTACCAAGTAGTTTCTGCTATTGCTCCTTTATGATTGCATCTTTCTATCCTTTTTGTTCGTTTATGCAATCAATCCGTTTTTTCTTTGCATAATATTTTTCAGCTCTTTTTTTATACATACTTTTCCACACTTTCTAGGTGGTAATTTTTTATCTAGATATTACCACTACCTACTAATTCTTTTTAGTATAGAATAGTTTTTTTCACCATTAATCAATATTCAACTAATGGCATTTTCAACCCAAAATTTTAAAACTAATCTATTTCACAAATAAGTCTTATAAAACAGTTGTCTTCAACAAATTCAGGAAGGCTCAACTCATCTTCTATTCTATCTGGCCTCTGGGATATTAATATGATGAGTGTACGCGTCTCAGATAAAAAATAATTTTGCGCCCCACAAGTTAGGTCAAGATACACAGCTGTTCACAGTTCAACTGCGTATATCCACATTTTGAGTTATCGTCAAAGCCATAGCCTATTAATAGCGAAGAAGCATGAAGTATGCCAGAGGGAAATGTAATAAAACAAAAGTCGACACCGACTACTATCAGATTAGTATCATTCAATGTGAATGGAGTGAAAACGCTTAAGAACTACTATCCATGGACCTCAACACCAACATATCCTGACATGTTCCATTACATGAATGCCGACATAGTTACATTTCAAGAGCTGAAATTACAAAGAAGTGATATAGACTATACCATTGCTGATCTTAAAGATTATTACAGTTTTATTTCCATCCCGTTATCGAGAAAAGGTTACAGTGGTGTTGGTGTTTTCATCAGAAAATCTCAAGATTCTGATTCTGAACTTGTGAAAAGAGCATTGACTGTAATTAAAGTGGAAGAAGGGATAACTGGATTACTCACTCTCAAAAAATCCAAAAATTCTTATGTTGATTCGATTCAAGATTCTCTGTATGAACAGTTTTGCATTGGAGGTTATCCTGTACACCATGGTGCCGATGTATCAACGTTGAAGAAAGTTGATTCAGAAGGTAGGTGTGTCATAGTGGAGCTGAGTTTTGAGGTTGTTATAATATCAGTGTATTGCCCTGCGAACTCTATGGGCACCGATGAAGGTGAACAGTATAGGATGATGTTCTTGTTGTGCTTGTTTGAACGAGCCAGCAACCTTAAGAAAATAGGGAAGCGTGTAGTAATTATGGGTGATATCAACGTTTCCACCGATCTAATCGATAGTGACGAATACATTAAGTTAGGATTAGCGGGAGGGCTATTGAAAAGACCTGATGATTTCAATGATTTTGAGATTGAGAATCGTCAGCAAGTTATAGATTTCAAAACCTCTACTGAACCAAGAACCCTTCTTAATGAGTATATTTTTGACACCACTGGATATTCTCAAGAACAGAAACTTTCACAGATATTGTATGATACAACCAGAAAGCTGCAAGGCAGAAGAATGAAACTGTATACTGTGTGGAATACTTTCAAGAACACCAGACCATTAAATATAGGTTCTAGAATTGATCTCATATTGGCGACTACAGAATTGAATGAGATTGTTAATCAGGCTGATATATGGAATTTTTTGCATGGTTCAGATCACTGCCCAATTTATACTGATTTTGATTATCAGGGACTTGCATGTAGTGGGATTGAAGATATTTCCAAGAAGTGCAGAAACCAATCTAACTGGTTTGAATCAAAATCGTTTTATGGATTGCATGCTGGTAAACGTATAGACACGTTTTTTAACAAGAACAAACCAACCAGAGCCAATGTCAAAGAACCAGTTGAAGTTGAAAATTTTTCTAATAAAAGACCATCCAGCGATATTGTGTCTTATACAAGTCAAAAGAAACAGAATAGAAATGGATCTGGAACAAGTGTTGACCAGAAATCAATATCTAACTTTTTTTTCAAGTCAACATCACAAACTGATTCAGATGCACCAAGTAATACGTCATCGCAATCACAATCACAATCACAATCACAATCTGAATCCTCTCAACAGTCAAATAAACTTTCTGTTGATGGGTTCAAAAACCTTTTGTTGAGATCATCAAGTTCTGTTCCCTCATGTAAACACAATGAAGCGTGTACTTTAAGATCTGTTAAGAACGGTACGGAGAAGAATAAAGGTAAGAAGTTCTGGTGTTGCGCAAGAGCATCAAAGACGACTACATGGCAGATGGATAGCAAAGAAGAAACCAATGACAATAGGTCAAACAAAGGAATAGATCAATTTAACTGTGGGTTCTTTAAATGGGCAAGCAAGTTGTAATAATCTGGAGAATAGGTCGCGAAATCAAAGGGATGTTTCACTTAAACGGGGATCTAAAATTTTATATTTTTTTTTTTTGTGTAGAAAAACTATAGTTCTTTTGGAACTTTGGTTAAAGGATATTATCTATATTTAGAGATCTATTTATTGCTTTATATTCTACATAATTTATTCAAGATATTAAATCACTATAGATAAGTTAGCTTTTACAATGAGTAATACTGTTGAAATACCTCAAGAACTCAAAGAAGCCGTCCTACAGGTTGCCCCAAGTCAGGGTGCAAGAGTTAGTGGTAAGTACTTAACATTTGATGTTCATTTCTACCTATTATGGAGACGTAAGTTGTGCACTTATACCCATAATTAGATGAGTTTATAAACGTACATCAATATATATGTGGGCGTATATCACACTTAGTATAGCAAAATACTAACATAAACTTAACACTTTAATCAATTTTCAAATAGGTAAGAGCTGGAAGGCATCAAAAAGTGCCCATCGTTTAAGTTCACGTGGTGTTAGTTCGTCATGGGCAAAAAAGATGGAACAAAGGAAGAAAGATGAACAAGTCAAGGCTAAAGTTAAGGAATTAAAGGCTGAAAAGGAAGCTGAAAGAAAGGAAAAGGCTGATAGAATTAAGGAAAAGAGAGAAAAGAAGGCGGAAGCTGAAAGATACGAAAGATTAGCAACTGTTATGCATGCTAAGAGAGTTGAAAGACTTAAGAGAAGAGAAAAGAGAAATAAGATGTTGAAGGAACGTTAAGGAGTGCCCAAGTTTTGAAGGCATTCAATATTTTCATCTTTTGTACTATAATTATCACCACAGCTTTCAAGTTATTGAGTTCCAGTAGTGGTGAAAAATGTTTGTTTCCAGCGCTGATGATCCATTTAAATTGGAAATGCGATCTCTTCTTTACTCACTGCACTTTATAATCCACATGTCATGATTTAATATATACTTTATCGGGAAATACAGGAGTTGTAAATCAACTAGACGTACTGCGAGAACTTATAGAGTGTAGAGGTGATAGTAAAGTGGTCTTGTAGACAACAAGCTAAACACATTGACATCTATGACTTCCTGGGATATGTGCAATTGCATAGATATTCGTTTATGTTTACTAAATCAATCTTAAGATGCTTTGAATTAGCAAAGAATTACTAGGGTGAAACTGAACTGAAGATGCCACATATAATCAGATAGGTAAAAAAACAACAAGCCCGCAAAGACAAAAGCCTACAGCAATAAGTATAATCTACAAAATCAACGTGTTATCAATTTCAAAAATTAAAATAGGAATGGAATGTACATGTTATCTGACACCCCTCTTTCAATCCGCCAATTAAGGCGATCCAGACGGGTTCTTATTAACATCGGAGCATTTGTCTAACCATCTTTGAATCACGTATAGAATCTATTAATTTTGAAAGAAACCATGGAAGCCATGGCAAGCTCTAACAAAGTTGAGATTTAATCGTACTGTCTATAAAGATGGTCTGGTACAAAGAAAGAATACGAAGTAAAAGAATGTTGGGTTTGGAACGGTACAAAAAAAATTTCCAACCTTTTATACCTCTTGAAATTTTTCTGAAACTTTAGAGAGCGTGTCCGGGTAAAGTGTTAAGTTACGTACGTGATTTAAGGCCTAGTTTACCTTTTCAAAGAATATATATACCTTTGTCCACTGATCCATTTTGAAACAAGATCTTTTCACTTTTACTCGATCTTATCAATTTAAGGTCACTGCATATATATATATACATATATATGAGTTTCTTGTTTAACCGATTCCAAAGTTTGTTTTTTATATGCCAAACTTTATGGTCCTTCTATCGGGCTGTGCTTTTATGCATTAGTAGGCACCCAGATTACTCATACTCGACTGAAAAATAAGGTCTTTTTCATCTTATCTTACATGCCTGTTTACCACTTATTTAAACTCATAGTTATTTCAATAGGAATAAGTTGAAATATAAAAATAACTCATATATATGTATAAATCAATATATTTTTCAAGCGTTTAATTTTGTATAAAGAAAGGGTACGGAGTAAAACCAATAAATAAAAAACAAAGTGTCATTTTTAAGCAGAAGCTTTCTTTAAAGATTCGATACTAATGATCTTATCCTTAACCAAGTTGTTGAAAGCAGCAACAATGGAGTTGATGGAAGCTCTGGTAATAGATTCATGCATACCAATTCCCCATTCGAATGAATTTTTGTCACCTGCAACTGAAAGTAGAACGTATGTAGCGGCCTTGGTGTTAGAGCCCTTACCAACAGAATGCTCGTTATAGCTTTGTAATTCTAATTGAATACCAGTAGCCTTAGAGATGGCATCAACGAATGAAGAGATAGGACCGTTACCAGTACCTTCAATAGAAACTTCCTTACCACTAATAACTAAATCGGCATTCATAGTCGTGACGAATTCAGAGTTCTTCTTTAGCGTGTAGTCCTTCACACTGACAGCAGAGTATGAACCGTTGTCAACGTTATAGCGAGATTGTAATAAGGAAATAATTTCTTCTGACTTTAATTCACGGCCTAATTGGTCAGCCTTTCCTTGAACAACCTTTGAGAAATCAATTTGCATTTGTCTTGGTAAATCTAAACCTAATGCTCTTTGAATAACCCAAGCAGCACCACCCTTACCAGATTGAGAGTTGACTCTAATAACGGCTTCGTAATTTCTACCAATATCTTGAGGATCTAATGGTAAGTATGGGATCAACCATCTGTGGTCACCTTCAGCCTCTCTCTTGGCTTGAGCAGTGAAACCCTTCTTGATAGCATCTTGATGAGAACCAGAGAATGCAGAGACAACTAATTCACCACCGTAAGGGGCTCTTGGAGAAACTGGGATCTTGTTACCCTTTTCAACGACATCAATGATAGATTCCATGTCAGAGAAGTCTAATTCTGGAGAAACACCATCAGTGTACATGTTCAAAGCAACAGTAACAAGATCAACATTTCCGGTTCTTTCACCATTACCAAATAAACAACCTTCAACTCTGTCAGCACCAGCAAGAATACCTAATTCGGTAGCAGCGACACCGCACCCTCTATCGTTGTGACAGTGTAATGAAATTAAAACCTTTTCTCTTTCACTAATGTTCTTAGAGAAATATTCAACTTGATCAGCGTAAACATGTGGACCAGAAACTTCGACGGTGGCAGGTAGGTTAAAGATAATTGGGTTTTCAGTAGTTGGTTCCCATGCAGCCTTAACGGCTTCACATATTTCTAAAGCGAATTCCGTTGGGGTATCAGAGAAGCATTCTGGTGAAAATTGGTAAGTCCAAACAGTGTCTTGCATTGCTGGGTCATCTTTGGTTAATGATTTGACAAACTTAGCAGTTTCAACAGCTTTAGCAATGGCATCTTGTTGTGACATGCCAAAGACAACATCTCTGAATAAATCAGAGGTAGCTAGATATGTGTGGATGGTGGCTTTCTTGGCACCTTTCAAAGATTCGACTGTTCTTCTAATTAAGTGTTCTCTGGATTGGACTAAGGCTTGAATGGAAACATCTTCTGGTGCATTTTCAACGGCATATCTGGTGAAATCGAAATCAGTTTGAGAGGCAGATGGGAAGGCAACTTCAATTTCCTTGAAACCAATCTCTATCAACTTGTGGAAGTATTCTTTCTTTTGTGGAATGGACATAGGATCCGGTAATGATTGGTTACCATCTCTTAAATCAGTTGACAGCCATTTTGGAGCCTTTTCAATGACTTTGTTTGGCCATGTTCTATCAGGAAGGTCAACTCCTCTGAATCTTGCATATTTAGTGGAAGGATCCCTAAGCATGTTAGCCCAAGGAGCCTTGGTCGACTTTTGACATAGGACAAGAGTTCTTTTGAACATTTTGTTGCTATGTTTATATTTTTGTGTATATGTGGATTATTGTTGGGTAGAAACGCAAAATATAAATAAATAATTGACAATAACTGTTGCAACTCAGAAGCGGAGTTTATTCAGTATATATAGGAGGGATAATTCAAAGAAAAGAAAGAAAGGGAGAAGTAAATAGAAGTAACCGAAGAAGGATTCGTGGTAGAAATGGGCTAAGAATGGACCTCTAGAGTCATTCATCCATCTAGCATTGTAAGATGTCAATTGGAACAGGATGTAGACCTATTGTTTGGAACCTCCCTAGCTGCATGATCGAAGTGAAAAATTTTGAAAGTTTTGAAAAATTTTAGTTTGGGAGGGGAAGTCGATTTGAGGGTAAAAAGTGGCGGTTTGTATATGTCATCTCTACCTGTGGATTACGTTCGTGGATAATCACCAAACAAAAAGTGGCGTCGATAGGCGTAGTGGATAAGCAAAGAAATGGTGGGGAAGATTAGCAAAAGAGGGGTGGTGTTTCTTTGACACTAGAGTTTACTAACCCTACACCACCGACTCCCCATGTTGCAGACTGTTTGATTAGATAGTCTACACGGTGTACAAATGGTGTATATGGAATTAGGGGCTATCCAAAGGTTGATATGAGTCATAAATCATATGCGAGCAACGTGTCAGATGAGGGACAAGAAGAAGGTTGGTTAAGCAACTCCATCAGTCAATTGCTTGAAGGTAAACAAAGCTTATAGTGAGGTGGGTTAATCTCGATGCGGCAATAAGACCGTTTACTCATAGTTTTGGTAATTTCGATGAATAAACAATAAACTGTTGACGTTCCCTCTCAATAGTACATGAATTTAATTTAATAAATTGTTTTACTAATAGAAGCCTTATAATTTGTCAACTCACGCTAAGTTTTGGAGTCAAAAACGTTGTCCTATTAGATCAGGCTACTTCGTTCTCAGTGTGAAAGAGGAGTCCTCGCGCGCATGAAATAGGCCCGGTTACCGGTCACATGCCACCGGTGGCAATAGCGGTTTGGTTTCTGCCGTCGACCCACCGTCTGCGACTCCAACAAAACTATTATTTGGGCTACTAAAGGGTATGTTTATGAGAGGCCTATTCTCTATACAAGATCTCATGCTGTATTATCGTTTAACGCTCTCATTCTAGCAAAAAATGTCTCGAGTACCCTCTGTTTTTGACAGAATAGAAATCAGGCAACTAACTCTATTTCCATATCGGGGAGATCATATACCGACTTTAAAGCCATTTTTATTGCTTTATTATAATTGTCAGATGTTACCAAGAAATATATTTCGATTGAAACTCATAAATTCACTCATATATCTGCTGTCTAATGGAGGCGGGAGTAGGGTATAAAATTCTACTAAAAGTATGAGTAATAAATAGTTCGTATATAAAGTTTCTTAATCTGCATAACTAAAAAGAAGGTGAGTCTAGTTTAGTTTTTAGCCATTTGGAGATTGCATTAACAACGTCAGGGTTATAATCCACAACCATCTTACGTTCGTGCAGACGGTATCTCTCACCATCGATTTCAACATTTCCATTGTTATTTTGTTCATCGGTATACTTGACTAATCCATAATAGTTATGGTCTGCATCATCAATAATAACTAACTGGTGTCTACCTTTCAAAGCTTCATCAAAGGAATACTTATCTTTTTGGGGTATTATTGCATCCTCTGATCCATAAACACTTAAAACTTGAACATTTTCACTTATTTTACTCACCTTTTGCATCTTTTGATTTGTGATACTGTATGATTCAACAGCAGGCACCCACACTTTTGTTTCTTTCGTGATTGTCAAATAGTAACCTCCATTAGCTTCCCAATCAGGGTGATCCCCCTTGACTCTTTCAAGTAATTTGCTCCCGTCGAATCTCCCTGCACAGTTGACTAGTTTGATATCATCATTTAACTTATCACCTTGGTTCAAAGCCCAATTGAACATTGCCAATGAACCTCTAGAGTGAGCCACTAGTAAGCATAGTTCTAATTTAGTTTGTTGAACTCCATCAACAAGATTTCTAATTTCACCAGTGAAATAGTCAATTATGATATCCAAATCTTCCAAATCATCCTCCAGAGTTCTACCAACTTTACTTTCTGTATTTGGTAACCCATCCGCGGTTGAAGAATCTCCAGATCCACGAAAGTCGAAACGAACTGACCATATATTGAGTTCAGAGCTTAAATGATGGGCTAAATGGTCATGATAACAATTGTTTTTATGTCCACCATTCCCATGAATAATAATAGCAAGTTTTCCTGAATGAATTGTCGCTTTGTAATTTTGCGCTGATGTTGGGTAAGTAAGAATAGTGGCTAAGTGTCCGTTTGGATTTGTGAGAGTTGGTGCTGGAACCTGAATAATCTTTTCCATGAAGTTTGTACCGGAAGGTGTTAAAGACATTTGTGAATTATTCAAAAATTTGCTATGCTACAAAGTTGGTACTCTCACATAGAAATATCTACCTTCTGCAAACTCAAGTGTGTGCTTGATCTAAATATAATCCAATTTTAAGTTCTCCACAGAATTTCGTAAGTGTTTGCGATGGTTTTTGCAGACTTGAATTAAACAAGGTACGGGGAATTGCTAAGGACACAGCAGACTTTTCTACTGACTGAGCAAGTTATGTAATACATGAGGTAATACATTAATGGCATAATCGATTTTGTCACCACCCTTACCATATATTACCGTAGAAACTGCGTTCTATCCTCCGTTACTACAGGGAATCCCAAGTTATCTAGTTTTTCATCTGATTCTTTATCCTATCATGGAGCACTAATGGAACAAGTCTTTGAGACCAGAAATAAGCTAATTACTTCTATACAATGTTATGCCCTGTCTCATGGCTATGATATTACATATTTTGTTGTGCGAGTATTACATAATTTTCTATGTCAGTAGAAAATTTTGCTGTGTCCTTAGCAATTCCTTAAGATACCGCGTGTCTCATGTAATCCAACATAGCCCAGATCAAGAAGAAAAAAAAACAGATGTCAATTGTTTATTTGATTCATCCCCCGGCTCGGCTTGGATGATTGTTTTTATCCTATGATGAAATGGTGATCTTGTTCTGATAATAAAGTACTTACAACACTAAATCTGAAAGTCTGCCCCATATCACCATTATTTATTGATTCTTAATAAATTCAAACTACTACATCATAACTATCCTAAATGACTTCAATTGCATTAGGTTTACTTAACCAGTCTATAAGCGGGTCGTTTAAGGCAAGTAGGTACGATTTTTCCGATTCCAAAAGCTTGGTTCAACAATTTCAAAATGAATATGAACAAAGTATAAATAATATTGGTTTAGAAGACAAACAAAAAATTGCTTTTAATAACTTGAAAAATATAGCACCTTTAATGTTGAATGAAAGATTAGAGCAATTGATCGAGAATCCAAATAACTTACTTTTCGAATTCAGTAAAGGTTTCCAAAATCCAACGACTTTGAATCTAAATCTTTTAATTGAAAAGACTATTGCAGATTTTTATATTGATAGAAAGGATATAACTCTGGTGGTTTTATCTGTTCAAGAGGCAATTGAATTGAAGTATACCATTGAAGATTTGAAACAGAAAAAGGCTCAAATTATTGAAGATTTGAAGACAAATCCAAACGTTTCAACGGTCAGCAAGTTAATTGAGATTGATTCAAATTTATCAGGTCTAGAAACTGAACTAAATAATCATTATGTTTTAACAAGTCACTTAGGCTACATTCAACATGTGCTATCGTCGGAATCAAGTATTGCATCAAAATTGGCGTTGTCGGATTCATCATCCGAAATTGAAAGATCGTTAGAAGATCTCGTCTCTACTGTAATGTCACTATCTATTCAAAGTAACGTTCAATTACCTAACCCTAACCCAGAGTCAATGCAAAGCCTAAATGGTAGAATTGAGTGGTGTTCAAACTGTATCAGTTCTTTGGTTAACGGTGTTAGATTCCAAGGGTCATCAACTGACTCTGTTCCTCCGTCAACCACTAGTGAAAGATTCTTACAAGAAAGTAGTAAAGAAACTAAGCAGGAGCAAGCTAAACAAATTGATGAACTTAAGACCGCTCTGAATGACTTACAGTTTGCCCATAATTATCTAACTCGGCAATACGAAGATGAAAGATCACAATACAATAAGAGTTTGAATCGTTTAAGGTTCAAGTTGAACCAATCACAAGATTTATTGGATAGTTCAAATGGTGAATTATCAAGGCAAACTAATCAATTATTAAAACTGGAAACGAAAATCAATGAATTACAAATAGTTGCAAACAAAAGCCAGCAACAGCTACTGAAAGTTGAACAAGAGAATAATCTATTGAGAGTTGATCATCTTGGGGAATCATCCTATAATCATATGGCTGACCAATCCACATTCTCTAATAGAAACTCTTCCAGTCCATCAACCCCACCAGCTACATATTCAACGTACAATGATGAAGGTAGTTCAGCATTTTTGACAGCATCATCTCCTACAAGAAATACCGTTAGTGCTGCAATTTTAAGAACTGAGTTCAAAAGATTGGTATCGAAAATCAACGAAAAGTTTGAAAAAGACTTGGAGACTGAAAGAGTGGAAAAAGAAAGATTGCATGAGTTATTGAAAATATATGAGAATAACAATCCATCTAAACTAGCGGCGAAAAGAGGTTCCACAGAGGTGTTTACCCCTCCGTCAACATCTCCAGTAATATAGAAATGTCCATTATATTGCGTCGCTTATTTTGCCAATTGTTTGACTTGTTGTGAATCTTTGACTTGTTGTGAAACTGGGATTTCCCGAGTTTTGTTGTTTCCTTTCACGACGGCTATGTTGAATTGTTCAAGTTCTTTGACATGAATTTTGCAAAATTTATCGTAGATCTGTCGTTTGCTTTTTATAAATATTTTATGTATTCCTTGTATTCATACTTTTGTATATGTATTTCTTCTGCTATAATAAAAACTATTGATTTAAATCAATTTTGCGCTTAAGTGTGGATTTATTTCTATAAAATTAACAGAGGAAATCAATCCTATGTTTCTGAAAAATGTTTAAAGAGTACTGTTTTTTGCCCTAATCGAAAGAGTAAGGATAGAATAAAGCCTAGAGCCCATACTTTGACGAGTAATAGCATCATCCGAGCAATTCGGCCATTAAGGATTAATATAAGATAGTTGGAAGCAAATATCTGAAACTGCAAATTCCCATTTGTTTATATCGTTTCTGGAATTTGGATTACTTTTCGATCTTGATGTACAGTAGATAAAGAAAACAAATAGCATAGAAAATCTAAGATTCTCAAAGCCTTTAGATTACTAATTTTTCTTACCTGATGATCAGTCAGTTAAGTTTTCGTTTATTCGATAGATTCCATAGAAAAATTAAGAAGCATGAATCCACAAAAAAAGGTGTCTTGGTATAAATGCTAGATGGTAAGCTTAACAAAAAGTACTGCACTGGATGATTCAAACACTACTTAAAACTACTTGAGTCTATTCAAAAGCAGTTGAGTCAAGAGGTTTTACTTTATTTGATGCCTTTCTATCTCAGCCAGTAGAGCAAGCACACAAATGCGGATAAAGGATATAAATTTTAGTACAATAAACTTTACAAAATTTTCATTATATGTAATAATAGCATTATTCTTAGTAGGAAATATATTTGTATTATCATTAAATAAAAATTAATAAGTGGATTAAATTGATTTATATAGTTACGCAACAAGAGTCAGCGATCTTATATGAGGTTGAAGCAAATCCGTATGACTAGTAACTTGAGAACAACAATCTTTGTATTATGAAGAGCGTTACAGCGACAAAAAGAACACACAAAAGAATTTGAAAAGTATTCTGAATAATTGATTTGAACAGAAGAAAATTTCAAATCATTAATTATCTCCAGGAATATTAACAGGCCATCAATAGAGCTTGACTTGAAATAGAAGAATTCTAATTTCTCAATTCCTTTCTTTAATCTACTAGATTGCGAAAGTTTTAAACACAATGTATGCAAGAACACAACAGTAGAAACTTCAATGGAAATCTTATTGGAGAATGCTATTAACGTTCAGAATAAAATCATAAAGTGGCAGTATAAGAATCCTTTTCTATTTGATAACAGAGTGACTATTACCTTAAAACTTGAATGATAAGTTAATTATATAATATGCACTTTTGAGAATTTGACATTAACACAAAACTATTCAACAAGTTATAATGTAAGGATTCGGCTTCCAGTTTGGAGCCCCTTTTCAATAAGAACCTTAAGAGCAAGTTCTATCATTAGTAATTTTCTTTGTAATGATTTGTCACCATAATAGTAATCCCATCTGAGATAATCTGTTATTATTGGAACTCAAGTGATCTAGTCCTTTTATTAAAATATCCTTTTTTGGAGTTTTGACAACTTCGTTGTCAGAATCTCACTTTCATTCAGAGTGAGATTCTCTGTAATTGATTCAAATTTGTGGTATTTATAAAATAAGCTACAACAATAACAATGTCATAAAAGAGTCTATACGAAGTTATGCGAGTTAGTGACAATTCTGTCACTAAAATTCAGATGGAAATATCGCATAAATAGACCTGTAGATTTCCACTTGTTTCTAAAGAAATTACATCTGTTAAAAATCCAATTGCGTGTTCCCAAAAATTAGTCACTAGGCCTTGAACAATTCTCAATAATTGGACTCACTTAGTATGTAGCTCAAAATATTTTAAATTACCCCAAGGAGGTATCCATGACTAAGCTACCTTGGATGATAGCCGTGCTACTCATACCCATAAGGAGGTAGGGATACTTAATATTTGTTGACACTCTGTCTTTTATTATATAAATGTTAATATTTCCTCCCCTACTGTTTAGTTTCACCCTCTATTGATTAAGATGAAGGATTATCAAATAAAGTATCAACGTTTTGTTCATTTAGTTTTATGTAACTATCGATCCCTTCCAATATAAACGAATTGGTCGGATGGTCTAGTTGGTTATGGCATCTGCTTAACACGCAGAACGTCCCCAGTTCGATCCTGGGTTTGATCAATTTCTTTCTTTTTTGCTACTTTCTAACTATTTATATTTATTATCAACATTGATTTAGACATGTACACTGGTACGCAATGTTTTTTCTGATCATTATACACACACATTTTCCCTTTTACAGTGCCAGAACCACACTTTATTCAGTGTGACTCTTCAAAAGCTGATTCAAATTTGTGGTATCTACAAAATAAACTACAACAATAACGATGTCGTAACGGAATCAAATTGAGGTCATAAAAGAGTCACTAGGCCTTGGATAAGTTTGAATAATTGAACTCACTTAGTATGTAGCTAATACTATTTTAGTAACCCCGAGGAGGTATCCATGACTAAACTACCTTGGATGGTAGTTATGCTACTCATACCTCTAAGACGTAGGGATACTAGAAATGTAGATAATTTCTCAATCCTCGATATACAGAGATATATATATCATGGCTTTTTTTCTGGAAACCCAATTCGTTGCCCAAGCGCCTTGGATAAGTGTTTGTTCCTACTTCAGTCTCCAGAATACTGCGCGAAGATTTATGATTTCACCGCGGGCGGCAACCAAACTTTGCAGGCGCGGAAAATAGCAAAACTGAAACTGAAAATATTAACTTCAAATCCCCCTACTATAAATATCGCTGAATTCCCACACTGCTTCTTCATTTTTTTAATAGGTATATAATACTATTGTCTTCTTCCCTTAATATGCACTTAATTCCAGGCTACCGTATATTTCAAATTATTTATTTATCGATTAGTTGTTGTCATTTTCTTTATATTCTTCTCCAAAGTTGATTCCAAGACAGCTCACTTCAATACCTTCAAAGCTGGTATCTTTTACACAATTCTACTCTCTGTCTTGATTTTTGTGTACATACACATTGTTAAAAAATACTAACCATGCAACCCTGATCCGTCTGTGACTCTTTTTCCTTTAGCCATCAATGATTTTTCACTTCTGCATCTGATTCTCAGTACATTTCTGTTCTTTCAATTCAGACTCAACCCCACTTCAACATCAGTACAACTTCAGTATTGCTTTTCAGATTGGCGCTTTCTATCTGCCTTTTATTTACTACCTGTGATATCGTTTATCCTTCGAATGTATCGTATAACATGTTTGTGATCTCTGGATGATTATACGCAGCGGGAGTTCATATAATATATATGTGTTTGCAAGTTGCAACACATTGCCATTTGATTACACATTAGATAGTATTGCACTTTCATACCCACCTTGTTGAAGCAAGATTCATATATCTCCCATATCATACCTTTAATGATTTCAGCGTCATGCTGATTGATTTTCAGGTATGAAGAGTTTTAGTTTTGAGATATTGATTACAATCTGTGGTGATAGAACTGCTTGATTGCCTTAAGTTTAATCCTTCAAGTTGTTATATTATCGCAGTCTGAATCGTTGTTTCTTTCTTCTATCAAATTTCTGTATTTTGTTCTCTTTTGATTGCTAAACAAGGCAACACATATATTCACAAATACCACCAGTAATCATCCTACCTGTAAATCCATCTCAGAGTGTAGTGCAAATGCACTGTCGCAGCATCGTTTACCCTGCCACCGCACAACGAACAAATAAACAAACAAGTCACAACTGAGAACCTGACGTTAGCACGGTGTTTTCGCAACACTCTGCGCACCAAAGTTACGTTCTGTTGTATACCTATTCAGCAGGAGTTTGACGTTGGTTTATATTTCGATCTATGCAACATTCGGCATATAATTTTTAAGATCTCATAGATAGTATGCTTGAAGAACTAAGCTGCTGAAATAGTGTTGCACATAACAAGCTCGAGGTTACTTCAATTAAAAATTTGATTTCTGATTGGTTTCAGATCGACTTTTCATCCGCTGAATTTACTAGTTTACTTATTTATGATTTAGGAATAGAAAGTTACACATAATTGATTTAATAAGAAACATAAATTGTATTTATTTATTTGATAAACTACATCCCATAGAAATATCTATATAACTTTTCATTTAAGTTATCGGTTTTCAGTCAATACACAAAATTTATTTTTGATAAATTGTCCAAGAATCAACTCTTTCACTTCCCAATTTTTCAGATATTTGTTACATTTTTTATTGATCCCATACATAAGCAATGTCAAAAGAAATATCAGAATTTGAAAACAACCCTGAGTTGTACGGATTGCGTCGTTCTGGAAGAGCAAGGACTAGACCTACCCCTGTCATTGACGATGACTCCGATGATTTCGACGATGAACCAGTGACGACTAAAAAAAAGAAGGCATCTAAAAAATCTACCGAATATGACTACGATGATCAACTACCTGCCGAAGATGAGGAAGACTCTGAAGACTTTTATGGAGATGATGATTTCACTGCTAAAACATCTAAAAAAAAATCCAACAAACTCAAAAAGAACACGAAAAAAAGAAAGACTAAAAGTGAGAGCCCTTCT
Organism: Ogataea trehalophila; assembly: GCA_003707645.2. Lineage (NCBI taxonomy): Eukaryota > Fungi > Ascomycota > Pichiomycetes > Pichiales > Pichiaceae > Ogataea > Ogataea trehalophila. The sequence continues at coordinate 39,772 of PPKI02000031.1, forward strand.
TCTGCAAACTACTCCGAAGTCAGATTTTCCACCAGAAATAATAACAAAGCTGTGAATTACTCTTTAGAAGACGAAAATGACGAAGATGAATTTTTGATATCAGAAGATGAATACGATGGTGGAATGGAAAACGGCGAATATTACAACGTAGATGTTGTTGAAGAGCAAAGTATCGACTTAGTTATTGATCACCGGGTGATTGGTGATGATACTGAAGAATCTGAGGATATAGAAAATAGAAGCGCAGAAGAATTACAGAGAATAAAGGATGTTACTACTCATGGTGACCCAAAAACTGAATTTGAATTCCTTATCAAGTGGACTAATACCTCACATTTACACAACACATGGGAAACATATACAGAAATTAAAAATAGAAATTTGAAAGGTTTCAAAAAGATAGATAACTATATCAATCAATACATCATCATGGATAGACAAATTAGAAAAGACCCCTATGTTACTAGAGAAGATATTGAACAAATCGACATTGAAATCGATACCAGAAGGGAAAACATGCAAGATTACAAAAAGGTCGAGAGAATTGTTGATAGCGAAAGAGTTACATTAGATAATGGTGATTCAGAGTTGAGATACTTTGTTAAATGGAGAAGATTGAATTACGATGAATGTACCTGGGAATCCGCCAACGAAATTGCACCAATTGCACCACAAGAGGTCAAAAAATTTCAAAGCAGACAAAACTCTAAAATTTTACCAAACTTATCAGCTTCTTACGGTTCTAATAGACCTAGATTTGAAAAACTAACTTCACAACCACTGTTTATTAAGGGGGGATCTTTAAGAGATTTCCAATTAACTGGTTTAAACTGGATGGCTTTCCTTTGGTCTAGAAATGAAAACGGTATTTTGGCAGATGAAATGGGTCTTGGTAAAACTGTTCAAACTGTTGCATTCTTATCTTGGTTGATTTATGCCAGAAGACAAAATGGTCCACATTTGGTTGTTGTCCCACTATCCACAGTTCCAGCCTGGCAGGAAACTTTTGATAAATGGTCCCCTGACGTCAATGTTGTTTACTATATGGGTAATACTCAAGCTAGAAGAACTATTAGAGATTATGAATTGTACAATGGTACCAAAAACAAACCAAAATTTAACATTTTGCTAACCACTTATGAATACATTTTGAAGGACAGATCCGAGCTAGGTAGTATCAAATGGCAGTACTTAGCCGTTGATGAAGCTCATAGATTAAAGAACGCTGAAAGCTCTCTATATGAAAGTTTGAACGAGTTCAAGGTTGCCAACCGACTCTTGATCACTGGTACTCCATTGCAAAATAATTTAAAAGAGTTATCTGCTTTGTGCAACTTTTTAATGCCGGGTAAATTCCAAATCGAGCAAGAAATTGATTTCGATACTCCTAACGACGAAGCTGAAGGCTACATCAAAGACTTACAGAATGATATCAAGCCATTCATTTTAAGAAGATTGAAGAAGGATGTCGAAACTTCATTACCTGGTAAGACTGAACGTATATTGAGAGTTGAGTTATCTGATATCCAAACAGAATTCTATAAGAATATTTTGACTAAAAACTATACTGCATTAAATAAGGGACCTAAAGGTTCTCAGATTTCCTTGTTAAATGTCATGGCTGAATTGAAAAAAGCTTCTAATCACCCCTACTTATTCCAAGGTGTTGAAGATCAAGTTTTAGCTAAAGTCGGTTCCAATTCGAGAGAAAATATTCTCAAAGGTCTAATAATGTCTTCGGGTAAAATGGTGCTATTGGATCAGTTGTTAAACAAATTGCACAGAGATGGCCACAGAGTGTTAATTTTCTCTCAAATGGTTAGAATTCTTGATGTTATCGGTGATTACTTACAATTAAAGGGTCATACATTCCAAAGGTTAGATGGTACTATCAACTCACATAAAAGAAGATTGGCTATCGACCATTTTAATGCCGAAGGATCAAAAGATTTTGTCTTCTTACTATCAACCAGAGCTGGTGGTTTAGGTATCAACTTAATGACTGCTGACACTGTTATTATCTTTGACTCTGATTGGAATCCCCAAGCCGATTTACAAGCTATGGCAAGAGCCCATAGAATTGGACAAAAGAACCATGTTATGGTTTATAGATTTGTTTCAAAAGATACTATCGAAGAACAAGTTTTGGAAAGAGCAAGGAGGAAGATGATTTTAGAATATGCTATCATTTCATTAGGTATCACTGATAAACAAAAGTCCAAGTCTAAGTCCGAACCAACTTCTGGAGAATTAAGTGAAATTTTAAAATTCGGTGCCAGTAATATGTTCAAAGATAACGAGAATCAGAAGAAGTTGGAAAACCTTGACTTAGAAGATGTCTTGAATCATGCTGAAGACCATGTTACTACTCCTGAATTAGGTGAATCAAACTTAGGTGGTGAAGAATTCTTAAGACAATTCGAAGTCACTGATTATAAAGCTGATGTTGATTGGGATGATATTATTCCAGAAGATGAACTGAAGAAGATCAAGGACGAGGAAGAGAAGAGAAAGGAAGAGACCTTTTTACAAGAGCAAATTGAAATGTCGTCAAGAAAGAGGTTGGCTGCTGTTAGAAAACCTGAATACGAAGAAAGTGATGAAAATAGTAACAGTGACTCTGAAGGAACTCGTAAGAGACAAAAAAGATTGGATATGAACACTTTGAATGAGCCACAAGTTAGAAGTGTCTACAGAGCCATTTTGAGATATGGTGACATCGGCGACAGATTAGAAGAATTGGTTGCAGACGGTACTTTGCCAAACAAAAACATTGAAACTTTAAAGAAGTGTCACAAAGAATTAATTGAATTAAGTAAGGAATTACTTGCTAACAATGAAGCAACCAGGAATGAAGCTCTCAAAGACTTGGAAGAAAAGGCAAATGCCGAAAAGGAAAGAATATCAAAGTTACCGCCATTGGAAGATGGCTCCTCTTATCCAACCCCTGCCATGCAAGCTTACAACAACAAGAGAAGGGAAAAGAAAGCTGTTTTACTTGATTACAATGGTATCAAGAATCTGAATGCTGAATTTATTGTCAACAGACCTGAAGAATTAAAATTACTCAAATCGTTTGTTCCAGAAGACGATCCAATGAAGTTCAAGTTCAGGAGGGATCCAAAGGCAGTTCATGGCTGGTCATGTAACTGGACTGCGAAAGAAGATGTTATGCTAATGATTGGTATTTACAAGTTTGGATATGGTGCTTGGGTCCAGATTAGAGATGACCCAATCTTGAATTTACAAAATATGGTTTTTTTGGAAACTCCTCCTGTTGGTGCATCTAAAGAAGAGAAGGAGAAATTTAATAAGAAAACTCCTGGTGCCGTGCATTTAGTGAGAAGAACAGACTACTTGCTAGGGTTCTTGAAGGAAATGAACAGTGCTCCTGGTTCTGCTGATTCTGGTAATTTACAAAACGGCAAGGAAGCCAAGAAGCCAACTAGAGTTAAAAAAACTATCAAAAAATCAGCAACTCCTGATGTGGATTCCAAAACTGGAACACCTAAACCACCCTCTTCATCTTCATCTGCTTTATCAGCTACCACTACTCATACCTCATCCATGTCACAACCCACCCTGCATCAAGTGATGAAGAAACTTCCTTCCAAACCTATCCGTCCTACCAATCCAGCTGCGTTGAGAAATGACACTTCCAAAACGATTCCTACCGGCCCTGCTGCTCTTTTCAACAAATTCCAAGACCATCCTCTACTCAAGCCTGTTGAAAGAGACTTGAAAGTCTGGCAAAGTAAAGGCAAAGGAATTGATAAGGCTTTATATGGTTCACAATTGAAATCCGCGTTGATTAATATTGGTAATCAGATTGAAAAAATGTCAAAGAGTGATAGTAAGTTGAACAAGGAGCTATGGCAAATTGCACAAAAATCTTGGCCAAACCATGGTGCTAGTCCAGAGTTGATTAAGAAGATGTACAATAAAAAGGTTGCTCAACACAAAGATGACAGATGATTCTTTTATTTTTTTTTCACTTAATAGTTTCTTGTTTAATTGTATTTTCTTGATACCTTCGTTTTGTTCCCACATATTTTACATTGTTTCATCATATATATTTTTTTTACTATTTAGTTTTAGTTTCTCTGAAAGAGATTGTGTATATTTTCATCATTAATTAAGTAATATTATTGCCCTTACTTATTCGGATGTATATGAAAAAATCTAGGGAGGCATTTCTTTTGTTTTTTTCTTTTCCTGTCTTCAGCTTAGTTTTTCTTGTATTTCTTATTACACTGGCTAATTTTGACAAAGTACTTAGTATGATCTTTACCATGCTGTTTGAATTGCTTTCTGACCTCCATCATATCCTTAGACCTCATAGAATCTTTCAAATCTTCAGAGATCATGTTGGCTTCATACTCTTCCCTAAATTCACCTCTAACCAGTAGATCATCAATGTCTTGGGGTAAAGTATCTTTGGTAATATGAACCTCACTTCCCACATGCCAGTATCCCATTTGAACCAATGGCATAACAGGAACAATATCATTTTTATGTGTCACCCTAACATAAGAGTTCATTGGAAAACTCTCAATGGATGCCCTTCTCATTTTAGCTGTTAATGAACCGGTATTCCAGAATTCATCCATCCAATCGGCTAAAGGCTTATTGGCAAATTTGGGACCTGCGAAATTAATCAAACCAACTTCATACCCCATTAATCTCAATTCAGTTGCAATTAAGGGAGCAACACCAGCACCCAAGGAGTGACCTGTGACCATAATCTTGTAGTCGGGGTTTAATTCATGTAGACTAAGTAATTCATTTAACCCGGATTCAAGGAAAGATAACGTTGCATCGTAAAATCCGCTGTGAACTAAACAATTTTCGCAATCAAATTGAGTTAGACTTTCACCCTTCTTTCCTACCCAAGGGATGTATTCAGTTTTCTCAAATGCAAAATCAATATCCCATTCAGCTTGGGTGCTGGTTCCTTTAACTGCAACAACTAGCTGCTTTTCATCATAGTCTTGGATGATTGCACCACTGACTTTACCGACAAAAATGTGTTGAACTTTGGCAGCTTTTTTGGACTCGTAACAACTTTCCAACGGACATGCTTTTCTTAGCTCTTCCTCACGGAGGGACTGAGAATTGATACAGTAAGAAATAGCAGAATATTCTGCCATACTATAAAGTTCTTTGTAGAGAGCATCACTTGATAATGGGAAATTATCATCTGTGAAATAAGTCCGAGATCTGATGTCATTGACTGGTAGTTGAAAGGATTTCTGCGCGAGCAAAAGAATTGGGAGCACAGCGGCCTTTAATTTAAGAATCACCATCTTGCAAATTGAAAGAAAGATCGATAGCAAATAAATCAATGCTGCCAGGGTATAACACATATCGATTTGTACACAACAACAGATTAAAAATGACGGGGAGAATTGTCTTCTTAAATAGTTTTCACCCCTATTTTTAAAGCACCAATTGTTCAAAATTTGGAATATAGAGATCATCCTTGTATAAATCTCCAATGTACGGCATTACCTAATTTCTTCCTTTCCCAGAATATTTAGTCCCTTTTTGAGATAAATCATTGGGGTAATTTCCAAACTTAGGATTATTTTTAGAATGTCTATACCATTCTGGGAATATCAAAATTTATCTGGTAAAAGCGGCACCCACGCCATTTACAAGCTGGAATAGTATTGCTCGAACAGGAAAGTTTGTCATCTTTTATTCTTGATAAAGACAAAAGCAATTTTTTTTTGCATAGTACAAAAACCAATAGAACAGTAGAGTGGTTGCTTTGCTAACATCGGAGTCAGTTTCATATTCACTTTAGCTGTTGATTGGAAGTGATCACAGAAAAAAAACCATGAAGTGGATAATGACTTCGAGACAGAAAGAATAAACTAGAAATGGTATAAAAATCAATCTCAACTAATAGGGGCACAGGTCCATATGTACGAAATAATCTAGGTGGGACGAGGTAACCATATATTTCGAGTAAATAGTCTGAAAAGAGTAACTACGAAGTATTGCCCGAACTCTATCATTGATATTTGCACCCTCTGCTTCAGGATTCCAATGGCCTCTTACATAAGTATCCTTTAAACTGTGAGGTAACCCATCCTTCTTAATATAAATCTCACAACCAGCATGACCAAAATCCATTTTTCTCAGTGGGAACAAAGGTACAATATCCCCATGATGAACAACTCTAGTGTAAGAATTATATGGTAAATACTGCATAGAACTGTACTCCAGTTGATGGATAAGCCCTTTTGTATCAAAATACTCGTCAAGCCAACTTGAAAGTTTTGTGTTTGCAAATTTAGGAGCCGCAAATGTGACAACATTGGTTTCTAAACCCACCAGCCTTAGTTCGATAGCTGCAAAAACCGCTAAAGCCCCCCCCAATGAATGCCCAGTTGAAACAATCTTGTAATCTGGATAGTCCTGAGACAACTTTAGTATTTGGGGAAGTGCTTTTTGAACAAAAAATTTACTAGCTTTGTAATAGCCAGAATGTGCCCGACAATTTGCACAGAGAAGTTTATCTTTATTGTTCTCATTTTGAGTAGCCCATGGCTTATATGGTGTAAGAGCAAAATCAGAATTAATTAACCATTCTTCGAGCTCAGTGGTTCCTTTGAAAACGCTTATTATTTGTTTAGATACGTGGTTTATCAGAGTTATCCCTTGAACCGAACCTTTCCAGATATCCACAATTTCTAGCGTTAAGGGTTTACCTGATGATGTTTTCAAATATAAATTTCCCTTACGAATTGAATCTGAAGTGAGACAGTATGAAATTTGACAGTATTGTGCGTTCAAGAACAAATCATTATAAACATGTTCGTTTTTCAAACGAAACTTATACATGGTATCTGAAACCGAGGAGTAAGGATCATTTTTTATCGATTCAATTCCAACCGTGTGGTTTTCTATTTTTTTGCTGTTGCTAATTTGAATTGCAAAGCCTTGAATGAAAAAGCTCATAAGTAGCAATAGTACTGAAAAGAACATCATTAGTAACCAACCTTTTGATGCCACAAGGGCTAGGATGTTTACCATGTGCTCTTGGAAGGTTTTTCAAGCTCTCAAATCCAAGACTATTTATATTCAAAACGTTCTCCATAAATCTTTTGACAGAAAATCATGGTATCCAAATCTACTAAGGTTAGTAGACAAAAATGAAACTAGTGTATAATTTCACCTTTTGGAAGCATAGCATCTTCCAACCAATAAATAGTTTAGCACAGAAAACCAATTGAACTGGTAGAACTTAGCTGGTAGTCTGATGATAATTGCCTGTACCTTTTGTTGATAGAATAGTTACTGAACATAATCCTTCAAATAAAAAGTATTGCATATAAATTATCTGCGATTGTTTGAGTTGAGATGGATGATAAATGAAAGGAACAAGTAAAAAACAGTGGGGTACACTATCCCTAAATCCCGTATACTTCTCCAAATAATGTTCCCGCCCCAACACTGCCCATCTACATACACCTCACACCCCACATAAGGACAGCTATCTTTTCTGTCTGCCAGATATTTCAGTGGGCTTAAATTCCTCCATCCGGCGTGAAAATTTTTCCCTAACATTTCTCAATCGAGCGCGCCAAAAAATCGTCCTCTCATTAAAGGTAAAAAATCTTTTAAAAAATATCAAATTAAAAGATCAGGACAATCTTTATAATACATTATTGCTTTGTTCTTTGAAAATTCCTCTTTCTCCATAAACAAAACTTATCAACCTATTATTTCCTGCTTTAAATATTTCTATTTAAACCTGAAATATTATAGCCAAACTTTCTAATAAAAAAAAGTTAAAAAAAAGTTAAAAAAGTTCTAAAAAAGCCAAAAAAAATATCATAATTTTTTCATTCCTATTTGTTTATTGATCACCCAATAAAGAATATATATAAATAAAAAATTAAAACTTCAACAATGTCTTCTGCTGAAATCAACCAAATCACTGAACAAGCTGAAAAGTTATCAGTCACAGAACAAGCTCCAGTTGAAACTCCAGCTACAACCACCGAAGGTTCTTCTTCCACCGGTGAATCAACTCAGCAACCAGAAACATTAGCTTCATTGTACGTTGGTGAATTAGATTTATCAGTTACTGAATCCGACTTATTTGAAGTCTTCTCTCCAATCGGCCAAGTTTCGACTATCAGAGTGTGTAGAGATGCTGTTTCCAAGCAATCATTAGGTTACGGTTACGTCAACTTCCAAAACCATGATGATGGTAACACCGCCATGGATGAGTTAAACTACTCTTTGATCAAGGGTAAGCCATGTAGAATTATGTGGTCCCAAAGAGATCCATCTTTGAGAAGAAATGGTGCTGGTAACATTTTCATTAAGAACTTACACCCGGAAATCGACAACAAAACTTTACACGATACTTTCTCTGCTTTCGGTAACATTTTGTCTTGTAAGATTGCTACTGATGAAACCGGTAAGTCAAAGGGTTTTGGTTTTGTCCATTATGAAGATGCTGAATCTGCTCAAGCTGCTATCGAAAACGTTAACGGTATGTTATTAAACGATCACGAAGTTTTTGTTGGCCCACACTTAGCCAAGAAGGACAGACAATCCAAATTGGAACAATTAGTTTCAAACTTCACTAATGTTTACGTTAAGGACATTTCCTTAGAATGGGATGAAGAAGCTTTAACCAAGTTTTTTGCTGCTGTTGGTCCAGTTACTTCCGTTTTCATCAACAAGGATGAAGCTGGTAAGAGTAAGGGCTCTGGTTTTGTCAACTTTGAAAACCACGAAGATGCTGCCAAGGCCGTTGAAGAATTGAACGGTAAGGAAGTTGATGGTAAGGCTGTCTATGTCGGTAGAGCTCAAAAGAAGAAGGACAGAATGGAATCATTGAAGAACTTCTACGAATCGGCCAGACAAGAAAAGTTAAACAAATACCAAGGTGTTAACTTATTTGTTAAAAACTTAGATGACACAATCGATGATGAAAAATTAGAAGAAGAATTCAAGCCATATGGTACCATTACTTCTGCTAAGATTATGTTAGATGAAGCTGGCAAATCAAAGGGCTTTGGTTTCGTTTGTTTCTCAAACACTGAAGAAGCTACTAAGGCTATCGCTGAAATGCACCAAAGAATGGTCGCAGGTAAGCCATTATACGTCGCTTTAGCTCAAAGAAAGGAAGCTAGAAGATCACAATTGTCACAACAAATCCAACAAAGAAACCAAATGAGAATGCAACAAGCTGCTGCTGTTCAAGGTGTCATGGGCCAATTTGTTGCCCCAGTTATGTACGCTCAAAACCAATTCATGCAACCAGGTGCTAGACCTCCATTCCCAGGTGCTCCAAACCCACAAATGATGATGCAGCAAGGTATCCCAAGACCAGGCCAAGGTGTTCCAGTTCAGCCTCAATTTAGAGTTGGTCCAAACGGTCAACCAATCCCAATGTACGTTCAGCCTGTTTTCAACGAATACCCACAGAACGGTAGAATGCAGCAACAAAGATACTACAACAACAGACCACAACAACAACAACAACCACACCCACAACAACAACCAAAGAGAGTTGGTAAGGAAGATGCTTCCTCATTAGCTCAAACTTTGACCCAATTCCCACCTGAACAACAAAAGAGAATCTTAGGTGATGAATTATATGCCAAGATCTCTGCTACTGGTAAGGCTCAAGGCCCAGAAGCTGCTGGTAAGATCACCGGTATGATGTTGGACATGGATAACCAACAAATCTTAGCTTTATTAGAAGATGAAGAATTCTTCAAGACTCAATTCGATGAAGCTTTAACTGCTTACGAAGACTACAAGAACAAGGAAACCGAAGCTTCTGCTTAAGATTCCATCTAGTATGTTTTCTTTGTGTTTTTATTAATATATTATCTCTATATAGAGATCTGAATTACATTTTGATGTGCTGAAGATGCTGTGTATGATCCTTTTGTGAACTTTTTTGCTTTTATTACTTTTTGACTCGTATAGATGTGTTATTTTAATTAATTTACATATCTTAGATTATTTAATAATCTTTGTCCAAGTTATTTTGTATATACTGCTCCATTATCTACTGGATGAGTATGTGCTTAAGGACAGGCAATCCCTCTCCCCCAATATTTTCTACTTTTTTATTTTTTTTAATTAAAAAAAAACCTTTGGCGATTTAGAATCTTTATACAGTAATTTAAAGTGATCCCGATTTTTGTAAAACTGAATGAAATGCTTTTGAACGATAAAACTATTCACACTAGAGGCACCACACAAACGCCCAAAATAAAAAATTGGAATTTGCAGTAAGGTGAAAACAAAAAAAGAAAGGATGATATCATCGAATTTCTTTTAAGCAGGGAATAAATACAACGCAGAATTTTTAGAACGATCAATAGTAAAATTGTGATTAAGACACACACCAAACTGTAACAAGAAAAGTCATAAGATGATGGAGAAGAACAGAAAACCCGAGCATGGAAAAGAATTGAAGAATAGTTATTAGATGTAAAAAAGTAGAAAGTTATTAAGAAGTCACTTCTTCATCACCAGGATTGCCACGTTCACGAGAAGGATTGCTATTGGCAGAAGAAGATGTTGTGTTACCTGCACCGTGGACTAATTGACTGAACTCTTCACCAACTTCAGCACCAGCTAACCATGCAGCTTGACTAGTAATATCTTTCCAAAGTTCCATGTCGTGAGTGTTGCTGGTCTCTAAATTTTCAAAGTTCGGAACATCTTCAATATGCGCTAGTGAAGGTAGTAAAGATGGCGAAAAAATTTGCGAGCCTGATGTTGGAAGTTGTAAGGGAGAGAATCTATACAATGAATTCACGTTGTGTAATGGTCGATTGTCATCATTATGAGGTGAAGACTGGTGTTGTTCAGTTGAGTTTTGGGATAGGTGGCCACCAAATAAGGAAGCTGTTTGCTGGAAAAGGCCGTGCATTTGTTCCTGTTGTTGTTGCTGGCTGGCGAAATTATGAAGGGCCGACAGTGGCGAAGGTTGCGATTGTTGATTTTGTAATTGATTGAATTTGAGTTGGTTGACTTGCGCTTGGGTCAGTTGTTGCTTACTCAATTCTTGTTGAGAAAGTGTGTTGTACGGAGATTGCCCAGGTTGTTGTTGTTGATAGTTAGTAAAGCTTTGCATCTGATACATTTGGTTCAATTGCTGCTGTTGGAAGTGGTTTTGGTGCGGCTCTTCTTGTTTTCGGTTTCTTTGCTGTTGTTGTTGTAGTTCCTGTTCAAATTGACGACGAGAACCTTGGAACTGAAATCCAGAAGAACCACTTTGATGATTCAAGTCAGGAACTGGGGTAATCACATTATCCCCATGCTTACGAATCAAATCAGCCATTGCGCCATTGAAGTCTAGAATACCAAGTAGCTTTAAAATTTGCTCTCTTCTTAAAGTAGCTGGATGGTTACCAAGGTTTCTCATCTTGGTGAACATAGTCAATGACTGATCCAAATATTCAAGGGTGGCATCATGAACACCAAATGTGGAATTGAATAAAACCAAAGTAGCAGTCGACGTGAATAAGTATTCTCTGTCCATATAACCGAAGAGAGCAACCATATTTTCAGGCATCAAAGCCCACAATGACCTAATTGTATTGACAGAAGCTTGAAAAGAAGCGTTCAATAACGTTAAAATGTCGGAGGAATATTTTGAAAGATCTAAATAGGTCCCTGATCTTGGATTACTTGCTTTCAAATTCAATAGCACGAAATGAAACAATAAGGGTCTAACAGCTAAATTGATACCTTGGAAATATTCTGTCATCATATTGACAACTAGCCTACTAACTTGAATTTCTGGTTGCTGATAATCACAATTGATGTAGTCTGGTAAAGACTTTTTCCATCTTAGTAAACTAACAACTAACTCATGGACAATTGGTAAGATATTTGAAGAGGGTTGTCTTGTATACAATCTTCTTAGGATGTTAGCATTAATTTGAGTTATTTTAACACAATTTCTAATAAACTCTGCTTCAGGGAAAATATAGTTTTCACAGCCAGTTGGAGGGTCTGACATATCAAAATCGTTCGGCAATTCACTTGAAATGTCATCATCGGTAAGAGAGAGTGGCAACCCAGCTTTCGATGCCAACATTCTTTCATACATGTAAACAGTCCACCATAATCTTCTTCTATGTTCCAATTCGTATCTATTTAAAGTATCTTTACCAACATCGACATGGGAACCAAGGATCAATGAAGCTCGCAAAGCAATACCAAAGTAGAAATATGAAGCCACTGTACAATCAGCAACTTGAAGATAAAATGCATACAATAGTAAAACTTCGATACCGCCTTCTCTAGCACAGTTATCAATAGCACCACTGGCAAACAAACCAGTGAACAATTCACTTGCTTGGTTAAAGAAACCCGAACCAGGTAACTTAGTAACAGCTTGATGACTAGAGTTCAGCTTTTGCTTCTTTTTCTTACCTTTATCGTTGAGTTTGTAACCATTCAAGTTATTAGCCGTACCTAGATACATTTCACCAATAGCAAAAATGAGTAGTACTTTACAGAACCAAATAGTTTCCAAAATTGCTTCTGTTTCTTTGGAGTTCAAAGAGTCACTTCCAAAATCTGGTTTGAAACCAGTGTCATCGTTGTAAATACGTCTTAAATTTTCTTTCACCAAACCTTCGTTGAAGAAATAGAAACAACCATCATTATAGGAAATGAATGAATCAACCAATAACATCGCATAGCTGTAACTTGGCAAGGTAAAATTGACATTGATACCAGGCCTTGAATGAGTCTTGCCAAGCATAATTCTGTAGGCGTTACCTTCTCTCTCTAAAATGGTCTCTGTTTCATCGGTCTGGTTATGGGAAGTACCGGCACCAGAAGATGCAGTAGACTCCGGAGATGCAGTACCATTAGCAGCATTATTAAGCATCATTGGTGCAACTAATCTATTGATTTCCAACCCAAATAGAGTTATCGAAGAAGATCCAATATAGATTCTTTCACCAGTTCTGGACTGGATGGTACGTCCGTATTTGTCTAAAAATGGAAGAATCACTTCGTTACCAACTGGTTTCTTGTCATCATTTGGTTCATTAGACTCAAATTTTTCTTCCTCCTTGAGTTTAGAGTCATCAGCAGATAGACCGTTAATGCTTGATGATGATTTAATTAATTTCTCCGGAGTATCCATTGATGATTTCCTGAGAGTTGAAGGTAGCATAGCAGATGACGACGAATTTTTTGACATTGATATTGAACTATGTAACGGTGATTGTGAATCACTAGAGCTTAATGCTTTACTACCAACAGTTGTAATGCTGCTGCTTTTGCTTAAATTTTCCAAATTCAAACCACTATTGCTCTCAAATTCAGTAACGCCAGTCTTCATCGCAGTTCTGAGGTTTGCATTTTCAATCTTCAATTTCGAGATCTCATCATGCAATTTAGTCAAATACTTCATGGATATAACGATTTTCTTTTCTCCTTCAATATATTCACACAGAGAATTTGACTGATGACATTTGGAGCAAGGGGGTCCCTCACCATCACATTTGATATGTCTCTTTCTGCATCTTATACATGCGATGTTTGATCTTTTCTTTCCATTCTCATCAAATTTTTGAACAGAAGACGAACCTGAGACTGCATGCTGTTTGTCACTCATTGTCTTTTAATTGGATGAATTGTCCGTTCTTGAGGTCCTTTTTTTGTTTTATAAAGCTAAAAGTAGCTTATAATTCTAGAGGTAATTATGGAGCGATGGAGATTAGCAAGACTTGTTAGACGGGAATGTTTCGTTTTTGTTTTTGCTTTTGCTTTTGTTTCCAAAAATAATCAAAAAAACAAATTGGTTATTATAACTAGATACCCGTAAATGCTATCAGCTCAGTCCAGAATTATTCCTCAAATAATCTATGCCTTGTTTAATGAAGCTTGTATTGATGCAAGAAAAACATTAAAGAAATCTTTAAATGGAGTTGAGCCAGACAAGACCGTTTAAAAAATTCAAAAAAATTAACACTGTAATTCAATCGATTGATTCTCAACGTCTCAAATGGCTTTAACGACTAAAGTATAGATTTATTCCCCATAGAGCAAAAAAAAACGATGAAGATTCTGATGATGATGTCAGCATGCTATTAAGTAATAGCGGAATAGAATAACCGCATGACATAATAACGTCTGCACTTTTTACTGCTTTTCTTTGCAAACATAGATAGATGGATAGATGTCTTTACAAGCGAATGGTTTATCAACAAAGATGCTGGCCGGGGTAATGAACTGTTGATTCTCAGTTAGTATCTCAATTAAAATGAAGGCATGAAAGATACAAGCACGTATACGGCAGTTCGATAGATGGACAGCTATATATAAATTAATACTGTAAAAATTATTCTAATTTAGTTTCAGAAACCTTTTCAGCAACTTCAGCAACAGCTGCTATTTCCGGAATTGGAGGGCCTTCCTTAGCACCAGGGTATCTAGAACCTCTGTCCTTAACCTTCTTAACCTTCTTAGTTTCTTGAACAACAGGATAACCCTTTGCTTGAGCTTCTTCAAATTCTGGGTTCGACTTTAATTCTTTGATGATAGGCTCTAATAATTCGTTAATAGCATCTGAGACACCAGACTTTAAGTCAACAGGACTCAACTCTTCGTTTTTAAAAGCTTGTTTCAATTCATCAAAAGTGTGGTAGTCAATATTACCACCGTACTTTTCTGGTCTTTCAACATGGAATAAGAACTTACCTTGACCGTTCTTTAATTCGTAGATTGGAGCAACAACGAATTGAATGAAAGATAAAAGACCGTTTTCTTCAACGTTACCTGGAGCACAAAAAGCAGTAGCAATCTTCTTCTTCACAACTTTTGGGTCTTCTAAGATATCAATCTTGGAGTTTGGATCAGAAGCAGACATCTTACCACCTTGGGCTAAACCTGGCACCATCGGGTTCATTAAATGTGCTCTCTTCTTGTAACCTAAACTTTGTGTGTTTTCTTCAGCTAAAACAAAGATCTTTCTTTGATCAATACCACCAAACTGAACATCACAACCTAAATGTTCTTCGTCTAAAGCTTGCATTAATGGGTAGATCAAACCGGATAATAGAGGGTTGGAAACTTGCTTAACAACATCAGCACCTGCTCTTTTGGCATCGTTTTGAGAGACCTTGTTTGACAATCTGAAGAGATCCATTGTGTATTCAGGAGATAATTGGTACTCGGAACCAATGACAAACTTCAATTTCTCGATTGGAACATTAATAGACTTCAAGATAGCCTTAACAACCATACCGTAGTACGTAGCTCTGTATTTGACAACTTCTAATGGTGCCTTCATGTTGTCTAAGTATGCATGTAAGTCAGCCAACAAGACAGTAACTTCACAGCCAGCTTTAAGGAAATCGGCTAACTTGGTCATTGGCACAAAGTAACCACAATGAACCTTACCGGTAGGAGCAGTACCCCAGTAGATCTTTAAAGGTCTATTTTCCTTTTCAAGGATGTCTTTGATAATTTGTGGATTGAGCACTTCTTGCAAATTCTTGGTGATCAAATCGTATTGCTCTTGTGGGGTGAATTGTGTTTCAGACATGACGGAGTTCTGTATTTACCTGTTTATAAATTCAAGTGATGAATATTATGATTATTGACTTTGAAAAGTCCTTTTCGATTTACATTTTTTTAAAATATCTATTGAAATTTAGGATGAAAGAGAATGGAAACGATGAGAAATTTGACGTTCTCGATAAAATCTTGCATAATTTTAAGACAGGTCGATTTGTGAGTGAGTCACTAATAGCCGCGACTATGTATTATCATTCTCAATGAAATCTGAGTCGATAGATGCTTGCAGTTTCATGGGTTTTTCAATCTTCATTTTGCACCTCATAACCTCTCCCTTCATTTTTTTGATCTTCAACAGCTACTACCACTGGACTGAAATAGATGATTACTGCTTGAAATAACAGATAAAACTTTTCACCAAAAAAAATGTCCGAAAATATAAAGAATGACACTCATCACTTATCACCTGAAAAAACTCTGTCCATAGATCCCAACAACCTCACAGATTTTTACGTCCGTGTTTACCAAGGAGGAAAGACTAGAGAAGTCGGTCATGAATTCCTTGAATTTGATATCCGTTACGACTCCGGATCTACTGACCATGGATTATTAAGATATGCTAATCAAAGTAATTACAGAAACGAAGAATTGATTAGAAAAGAAGTTGCCATATCTAAACTGGTGGTAAAGCAAATTGCTCTTTTAGTTCAGGATAGTGAAATCCTTATGGAAAGTGACGAAAGATGGCCTAAGAGCAAATATGGACCCAAAACTGAAGTTGAAATACGATATGGTAAACAAAGAGCAATTTTCAGATCTGTTAGATTAGGAAGTGTTAGTGATTGTAAGATGTACGATGATCCAGAAGGTTTGAAAGTTTTTTTCTACTTCATTCAAAACATAAGAGTCTTCATATTTTCGTTGATATCTCTACACTTCAAAGTCAAGCCAGTGTAAAGAACATAAATGCATTAATCTTTGTGTTAAAATTCAACCGTAAAGTGTATATAAAAACTGTCGTATAATAACATATTTTCTAATTCCATTGAGCTTGCCGAGCAATGTATGTCTTGATTACAAACTGGTCCAAAAACCATTTATGGAAACGATAATCATTCTGGACCAATTCAGGATGGAACGATGTACCTAAAATGTGGCCTTGTCTAACGGCAACGATAAGATCCCTGTCTTCTCTGCGAACAGTCGATAAAATGCTAACAATTGCACTGTTTTGCAAAACATCAGGGGCCAACACAATTTCCATTGCCTCATTAGCATTTTTTGAAGATTCTGTAGATCCATCAACATGAATTGATGAATTTTCTAGGATCCCAGTAATAACAGGGGCTCTAATGAAAACACCATCAAACCCACCGTCTCCATCCAAACCTTCAAATCCATATAGTGTTTGAGTAAATGAATCCAATTGTCTTCCAAACGAATTTCTTTCAATTGAAACATCCAATCCACCTAACAACTTGTATTCGAGATCACCTAAGTTAACCTTTGTATTTGTAACCATTCTGGAGATAAGGATTAAACCTGCACAAGTTCCCCAAATTGCAATCTTTCCAGATTGGATCAGCTCTGACAAAGGCTCATACAGACCAGTTCTTTGTAGAAGGATTGAGATAGTTGTTGACTCACCACCAACTAAAACCAACCCGCTAATAAGCGGAAGATCATGTGGCCTACGAACAGGAATAACGGATAAATCGTACTGGCTGTAGTGTGGGTCATTAGAAAGTTGAATGAATAGATTTTTCAAATGTGATATGTGCTCTCTGAAAGATCCCTGTAGTGCCAAAACACCAATGGTTAATTTTTTTTGGATAGTCATAATAAACGCCGTATGTTTAGTATTTGGTGACAAAATTTTTTTGAATTTTCGGAAATTCACAAGATGATATCAAGAGTTTGAGACATATATATACTCGTCTGAAACCAGTATTCGAGATAGAATTTGAATAAGTATGGTTGAAAACTAAGTTTGAAAGTTTTTGACATACTTGGAAAGCCAAGCAAGGTTTTTACCGGTTTATCCATACCATATCAGTCCTTGATCCGATCACATTTAATTGTACCTCGGCCTGTCATAATTGAAATCACTCCTAACAAAAAGTTAACCGTCAAGGCTCAACTCCCGCAACCGTTACCTTCAGCCCTCTTTTGGCGCCCTTTGTGGTTTTAGGGGAAAAGCACTCAATTCGCAGTTGTCAGAAAGCTCTCAAAACTAGTAACAAAACTGGCTGTGCAACCATATCAGTTTTGACAGCGAATACAATCGGATAACCATCAAACATGATTTTATAGCCTGTATCTTTTACCCACCCTACTACTCTATTTATCATTTTTCAGTACTAACACACTCCAATTTGAGTGAATTAAGTCTGATATAATCCAAACTCCTCACCAAAAAACGGCAGACAAGACAAGAAACTGGTAATGGGTGTAACAACATGCAGCTCTCTATAAATACTCTTACTTATCCTCAAAATATGCTTTTCAACTTTTACCATCTTACTTATTACATTAGAAACCAAGGTTAACAAGAATAACTATCTACGTTTTTACTTAACAAAAAACTAAAAATACAATGTCAGAAACTGTTTCAACTTTTCAACACAAGGCAGGTCTTGCTCAAATGCTAAAGAATGGTGTGATTATGGATGTCACCAACGTTGAAGAAGCGCTTATTGCTGAAAGATCCGGCGCTGTTGCCGTCATGGCTTTGGAACGTGTTCCATCCGACATTCGTAAAGAAGGCGGGGTTGCCCGTATGTCTGACCCAAAGATGATCAAAGCCATCATGGAAGCTGTGAGCATCCCAGTTATGGCAAAAGTGAGAATTGGCCATTTTGTTGAAGCTGAAATACTGGAAGCTTTAGGTGTTGATTACATTGATGAATCTGAGGTTTTAACTGTTGCCGACAGACAACTTCATATATCCAAAGATGAGTACAAAATTCCATTTGTGTGTGGTGCAAAGGATTTAGGTGAAGCTTTAAGACGTATTGGTGAAGGTGCTGCTATGATTAGAACTAAGGGTGAAGCAGGTACGGGTGATATCAGTGAAGCTGTTTACCACATAAGAAAGATTCAAGAACAAATAAATTTCGTTCTAGAAAACTTTGAAGGTTGTGATGTTGGTGACGAAAAATTGAAGCAATATGCTACTGAAATCAGAGTCAGCCCAGATGCCCTAGCTAAATTGATCAAGGATAAAGGTAAGTTGCCTGTTGTTAACTTTGCCGCTGGTGGCGTTGCCACTCCTGCTGATGCAGCTCTATGCATGAAGCTTGGTTGTGATGGTGTGTTCGTTGGCTCTGGTATTTTCAAAAGTGCTAATCCTGAAAAACTTGCAAAAGCTATTGTTACAGCTGTCAACGCTTTTGATGAGCCAAACTCTGTTTTAGCAGCTAGTTTCGATCTAGGTAAGTTAATGTTTGGTGTTCAAGTTTCTGATTTGAAAAACGAACAAAAACTATCCAGTAGGGGATGGTAATTAACTGTCATGTATAAACAACCCTTTTATAATATGTACTTCTATGAGTTAAATAAGTGGTATCAGTAATTGAAAAAAAACATCTATACTTGAAGCGTAAAACTAAATAGCAGAAAGAAAAGGAAAAGGTGTAGCGAAATAAACAAAAGTTCTTAAACATGAGAAGGACTAACTAAATTTTTTGAATCAATTAGTTAAAGCTTAACTAATTGTCAAACTTGAATTGGTTGCGCTCTAATCCAACAGGACAATATATTGAGTCTTTTATCAACTCACCGTCGCATGAATCTTTAGCATCAACATTGATATCATCTTCAATTTTCGAAGTCGGAAGTGGAACAACCGGTTTGTTAAAGCTAATTGCATATTGGGCCATCTGATCGGGAGAAAATGAACGATTATCTCGAGCACCTAGAGATGCTAGACTATTATTTCTATCATATATACTACCAAATGGATTTCCATTATCGATTGAGGACAACGAAGGGTTTCTATATTCACCGAATATTTCTGCATTTGGAATCATTGGCGTTGTCAAAGGCGTGACTTCAAAAGGATTTGCGTTTCTATCATCCCTCTTTCTTGCCCCTTGAACGTAAGTAGCTCTTTGAGAAGTATCCAGGTCTCTCGTACAAGTCGAACGGGAATGATATACTGAATCTTCTGAAGAAGTGGTTGATTGTTTAATAATATAACGTTCAAGGTCTGTGGTGGTTGTCATTGGCATGCCATATTGGCCCTTACATTCATCCAAAGACGCTAGAATGGAACTTCCTTGATCAACAGTGGGAAACTTCCTATTCAATTTCATCTCCAGACGATGTTTTTTCTCTTGCTTTTCATATAGTTCTTGAACAGCATCACTAACCAATTCAAGCGTATATCTTTTGAATGATAATTTCTGTGTACGACAAGCAGTGCTTCTAATACAAGCAGTTGAAAATAAAACTGCCAGGTACTTGGCGGTAAAGAAAAGCCACACAAGAAACGAGAATGTCATTAATGATAATAAAATGGCTTCATCCCTGTTGGTTTCTGCAATGTCTTTCACGATTTGGGCAATGTTGGATGAGGTAAATGAATTTGAAATGGAATATGCAATGGTGGCACCGTTTAAAACTTGTCTTGGAGTATCTGCAAAAAACCAAAGATATATTGAAAAATGCCATGACTGGTAAACTGTAATAACCCACCAGTCAAAGTAAGATTTGGTATCGATAAGTTGATAAATACAGAACCTTTCGAATGATCTTAATGATTGAAGACGTCTTGCAACTTCATCTAGGTATGTGTTTGTAACTTTGTTCGCTCTATAAACGAGTATACCATATATCCACGTAATAATCAACCAAACCATTGAGATACCAATGCATACTGTGAAAATGATTTTATAGGCCATTGCTGGGACGTACGAGATTGCATGATAATCAGACCAGTTCTGTAAAGCGTATATGGCAATCAATGTGTATACATCAGAAGCTAGGAAAGCAAATTGTAAAAACATTAGGATCAACATGTATATATAGTTCAATACTGAAAATAAAGTCACCTTTTTAAATGTGTGTTCCCCTGATAGGATGTCATCAAAGGTGATCTCTGTTGGATCAACATCTGTGAGTTGGGATAGATATGACATTTTGGTGACCTCTATCTAAAGGATCCTTGAGATGATTCTGCTTTTAAAGATGTTTGGGTACAGCTTTGTAAATACAATGATATAGGCAGTCAGTGTTATCGGTGAATAGAAAAGAAAGTAGAGATCAATAAACGTTGGTAATTGATAGAATGGTTGTTTAAGATCTTGTAAGGTAAATAAGGGCCCTGAATGTTTTGGTACAAAGCGAAGCGTGCCTGCTTGTTTCTATTTATAACGCGTTGCAGAGAGCTGGAATCTAATTCTGGCTGCTTTACACTTAAAAAGGCTACTGGTTTGCCGACTTTTGGATACGGGAGACAAAAAAAGAGAAATATATACTGGAATGGAATATACCTCTATTTATAGAGAGAATGAAGTATCAGTCACTCACCAGTACATGAAACCTCAACTAGAGACTTATTTCTTTTGGGTAGGAAATGTCTGGAAAGTGTTTCATCGTTTCCATTTAGCTGAGCGCACATATATACTGATTACCACGAACACGACTTCATCCCATTCATACCTTATTGCAGAGACAAATATATCGATGTGACGTTGTTCGAGAAAACGTTGATGTTGGCTCCAATTGCTTACATCACATTTTTATTGATCCCCAGCTGTAAGTCTCTCCCATTTCAAGGTAGCAAGAGTACTTTAACAGATCCAATATTGAGAGTAAATTGATTTTTATTAAAAAAATACAGACAAGAACAAAATAATACAGAAAGAAAAAAAAACCAATTAATATATCCACCCAGATTCTATATGACCATTGCTGCTCAGGCAGGATAAGCAAGGATATCATCAAAGTTTCTAACAGGTCTAGACTCTTCTATCTTCACACATTTAAACAATGATTTTTCCAACGCTATATCATCGCCAATCTGCTCGTATATTTGAGACAAACAGTAGTAGACTTCACTAGAGTTATAGTATTTGAAAGAAGACATCAAGGATTCTAAGTAGTTCTTGCATCTAGCAATAGACGAGTTCTTATCTTTTTCGCTAATAAAGATAGCGTCCGTGGTGCCTTCGTAGAGTTGTAAAACCAAACAAGCAAACCCTAGGATAGCATCTGCATTACCATCTTCTTTCATATCTAACGAAATTTCAAGTTCTTGCAAGGACAAGTGGTCGTTGACACCAAGGTTTAAATGCCCTAATCTTGCGTGTATTTTGTAACTGGAACCACCAATAGCCTCAGCTTCTCTAACACATCCTTCGGCGTCATTCAGCATAGAGCATCTTTGGAATAACTTTGAAGTCCATAACCAGACTTCAACTAAAATTTTCGTGTCAATAAAAGATAGTTCTGCAGCAGGACTTGTAGCAGATTCAGCACCTGATTTGGGTTGTTTCTTGGATTTGATCTTTTTCAAAATATTCTTCTTTGACTCTTTTCCCTTTCCAGAAGTTGAGTTATATTGGCTTGGATCAACAATCGATGGACGATGGGATAATTTATCGTTTGTATTACTTTCATGATTTTCAGCTTCTCCATCCGAAAAAGAAGACTTATAACCAAATAAGGCGTGAACCAGCCCAAAAAACGAAGGAAGACATTCTAAAGCCTCAAATTGATCCTCATCGGCCTCTCTCAAAGCAATGAATGTCATATGCATCTGTATAATTTCCCACTTTTTCTCACTTGTTAGTTGATCTAGAGGAGTATTTGATAAGTATTCGTTGGCGTTGGTTAGGATATCATTTGCAATGCTTAACGGTTTTTCATATTTTCCACCGACGGAATACAATAATGTTATCACATTCAAATATTTCAATTCATTAGGTGAGAGCTTTATAGCAAGCTTGATGTTTCTTGTAGCCTCTTTTAATTTGCCTAATCTTATGAGAGAAAGGGAATATTCAAAGTATTGAGCTGCAAGTAAACCTATGTTAACAACTTCAGTGGAATTGCTGATTAAAGACGTTGAGTTTGCGAAATACAAGCTTGTTCTCTCAAGTCTTCGATACAACGTTTCGGTGGTAATGGTGTATGATTGACAAAGGGACTTAGAAATTAAGCCAAGCTTGTACCACATGACGCTCAATTTTTGAGTCAAAATTGGATTTAATTTAGTTTCTTCCAGTAGTTGTAGAAAATCAACGTTGATTAATTGTGATATAGATTCAAACCATTTTAGAACTTGTTCAAATAAACATCTGTTGAGTTTTTTGTTCAATAGACAATGTAGAACTTGCAAATTAAGGTCTATAAAGGTGACGATGTCAACGTATTTGTTACCATTTTGGAGTTTTTCTTCGTGGGTATACTGCAGATAAACTTTAAAAGTGGCCAGAACCTTTTCTTGGTCGTTCTGCGAGATTGAGTTTAGACACCACAGTTTCATGACGGCAATACTTTGATATGACTTGTCGAGAGCATTGCCAATGATGCTGTCAAGGCTAAATTTCACACTGTGCTTTTCAACAAAGTATAGTAATCCTTCAACAATCAGCCTGACATCAACATTCGAATCTGTAGCTTTAGGGAAACTTAACCTGGAAATAGATTCAACGGAGAGCTTTTGAAGCGAACTCATTAACTCCGACTTGATAATGAAGTTTTGTTCAAAAACTTTGAAAGCCATTATATAATTGATCATGCTTCCAAAAACAGATAATGTACTAACACCAGCAAGTCCCAAAAAGATAGGCTCAAACTCAGAATAAGTGGAAACATGGGTAAAATAGGTTTTGGAGACATTTTCAATTAATTGGTCAAAGTAATACCATGCCATCAAGTTGGTACCAGAAGGGAATTTGTTAATCGATAAGAAAGTATTGAAAAATGATGCAAATTGGGGAGTACCGACAGCCAAAGTCACTGCCTTTATGAATATCAAGAGGTCCAATTCATTTTCACTATGTTGTGATGAAAGTAAAGTAGGAAGAGCGGATTGTGGATCTTTTAATGCTTTCAAGTATTCTACGTAGTTTTGGTGGTCACTTGAAAAATCTATTTTTTTTAATTCTTCATTCAATTGATCGATGGAGAGATCATCATTCAGTTCCAAGGCCCTTAGATCAATCAAAGACGAATTGAGCAATTTTTGCTTGCTGAAAATGCCATTTCTAGTAACACCAGATTCTCCCTCAGAGGTACCATTGAGAGTAGCAGCTGCTTCAGGATCGGTGAAGATTGGTTCGGCACCACAAATTAGCTGGGTTCGTATGTTCAAATCTAAGTTTTCAATCTGTCCAGTCATGATCTTTGATAAAATTAAGGTGATTGAGCTTTTGTATATAGTCTGAAATTAGTCGCAACACCTGTAAAATAACGTCCTGCCATAGCTTGATGCCTTCTTCAACGAGAAGGTTTAGTTATACTAACTACCCTATTCTCTCAGTTTTCGAGTCTACCACGCCAAAGGCTGATGAATCAGCTCAGCACAAAAAACACAGATATATACATTTATTTATGCACGACTCATTCTTATCCTACTTTTTTATACCCATCTGCTTTTAGTGACATTCAATCTAATTCTTCACTTTCACCCAATACACGGAGCTGGTATTTGGCATAGTCTATAATTTAGAAGTTCCAACAAAGTACTTTTTATATAGGTTTTGTAAGGATCTTTAGCTGCAAAAGTTTTCCAGGTAAAATGATCATCCTGTATAGTGTTTTTGTATCTTGCTATTTTGTAAATGAAAAAAAAAACAAAAAAAAAGCACTAATAACCTATGTCTCTGCTTCTTAACATATCTTACTCAAAATAAGCCTAGTATTATATTACTATACTGTACTATCAATTTGATCTCGACTCACTTCAAAGACAGGAGAATCAATATCTTTACATTATTAAAGAGAATGCGCCACCTATCTCAGTTTACGTCAGCTTATCTAAAGATATGTGGCATAGCTCGACAATTTTTTGATTTCTTATTTATTATTGTTTAAACATTCAACAATTTGATTGATTGCAAAACAAAACACAGAGAATTATTGTTATATGTCATATTTACATATATCCCATATAGAACAGCATACAAAACCAATTAAATAGCCAAATTTTGACAGGTAGCATCTGATTTATTTGTTTACATTTTCCACGAAAGTTTGGCCAGAAACGATATCCACTTTATTTTATATAGCTAACAGTTTCTTGTCAAGGTGACATTTCGGTCTTTATTTCACCTGAGTTCTCTCTTCTAGTTATTAGATACACTCCTTCAATATCAAACACTCATAAATACAACCCAATTACAATATTAATTTTTTAGTATTACTATGTCATTAGCCGATCAATATTATCAACAGCGTAAAGCAATGTCCGACTTGAACTCATTGAACCTGAAAACAAGACCCAACCGCAACCTACCGTCTATTAGCTCCGGATCATTAGGGTTTTCTCAAAAGATTAGATCAACAATACCTTCATTTTCTTCTACATCATCCAAGGGATCGACATATAGCAATTTACCAACTTTTATGAACTCAAATATGATGAACCAGTCCACTACTACTTCAACTATACGTCAAGCATCCTCAGACTTCGCCAATTTACCGTTTGTTCCTCGTGATAGTCTTTTGGACAGAGGCCCTTGTTACTCCAATACCTATTCTTTGGGTAATGGGTTTACCACTTCTACAAGAGTTCCATCGCTATCTAGCACAATTTCATCTTCAACAAGAAACGATTTGTTTAGTAAGCAACGCTACACTCAAAGACCAGCATCTGCACATCATTTGTTTCGTAATTTCACTGGAAAAGGAATACCTTCTCCTCCCACAACAGCCGTTGATAGTGATACCATTATAATTAAGAAAGGACCGTTGCCTTCGTCCTCTACTAATACATTTGACTCTTCTGGTCCGGGCTCAAGAACCATCCCTGATGATGGGCTTGATCCAGAAACAGAATTCTTGAATTTCTTAAAGTGTATTGCGATTATATCACTCCAGCTAGGGAAAAAAGGGTTTGTTTGGATTGTTTATTTTTTAAGTTTAGTTGCATCGTACTTGCTTAAAATAATAGATGACATCCCTAATCCAACGCGATTTGAAGAAGTTGAAGAAAATATCATCAAAGATACACAAAAATCGGCTACCAACCCGACCGACATAGAATTAAAAGATTCATCAAGATCACAAAGTACTCCAATAGTAAGCAAAGACAAAAATCATGAAGGTATTACAGGGCTTCTGAGTAAGCTGGTGCCAGCCAGCTTCTCTACTCCTCTTGTTGAACTTGAAGACGAAACTTTTCAAGGACCAGATGACACCCCATTACATTCCAAGATTTCTAAAGATATAATACCAAATAAGAACAAAATTCTAGAACTTGCAAGCAAGTTACAAGAAAATTATCAAAAAGAAAATGACAAACAATCATCAAAACAAAGTTCGGATATAATTTTACTCAGAAATAAACCCAGTATAGCTTCACAAATTTCACAAGGTAAAAACTACGGTAGCTTTTTTTTTAAGCCATCCACTAAGAATTCCAATGCGCTTGATATTGAAGCTATGTTTTTGAAGACAACATATAACTTACAAAATGGAGATTTCAAACCTCAGCTACCGGAAACTGAAACTACACCAACGTCTTCCATACTAAACATTTTTTCTGCTCCAATGAGGGAGAATGATTCTAACAAGAATGCTATTAATAGAGCAGCAGTCACTTTTGATAGAGGAACCAACAGATTCAAGGACCTGGAATGGTTGAAGAATGACAATGATGACTATATTAATAACTTAGAAGCAACAAGCTTGTTCAAAGAGTATCAAAAGATTGCTGAAGAACGGAGCAAGATGCAAGACTTGATCAAGCTTGCAAAGCTCAAAGAAGAAGGTTTACTTAGACCACTTTCTCGCTATCAAACTTCTTTAGTTGAAGAGTTTTGGGAATCTGAAGATCTATACCATAACCTTGTTACTGCATTCAACATTGATATATCAGTGAGAGATTTGAAGACACTAGCAGATCGTAGATGGTTGAACGATAATGTTATTGATTTTTACACAAGTCTAGTTACGCAACGTTCTGAATTAGACCCATTACTTCCTAAGATTCATGTTTTTTCAACTCACTTCTACTCAACACTCTATAGGAAAGGCTATGAGGGTGTTAAAAAATGGGCTAAGAGGGCTAAGGTTGATGTCACTAAACTTGACTATATCTTTGTTCCTGTAAATCTAAATCAATCTCATTGGGTGTTAGCCGTGATTAACAACAAAGAAAAGTGTTTCCAATACTATGATTCTTTATATGGTTCTGGTGATGACGTTTTATACAGGCTTGAGGATTACATGAAGAATGAATGTAAGAAGTTGTACAATGACGACAATAAAGCTGCCCTTTACGATACTTATGCTCATTATGACTCCATGAAGGCGCCAAAACAGGAAAATGGATTTGATTGTGGCGTGTTTACTTGTACTGCAGTTGATTATATCTCTCGTGAGAAGCCATTGTTGTACTCTCAAAATGATATGGGCTTGCTAAGAAGAAGAATGGCTTATGAGATATATTCAAAAAAAATGCTACCTCATTGAATCATTGAATTAAATACTCTTGCATTTATATGTATTATTATAATATTGCTGTATAATCCTGTGTGTGTTTTTAGATTAAATCCTCTACTACTCATTAATTATTAATTCAAATGTATAGCTGGCAACAGTAAAGCATATATAAGGACCATTGCTAACCACAAAACTTAAGTATCAGCAATTCTAAAATCAATCAAATCGTCTTTACTTAACCCAATTAATGCCACGTTTGGGTTAGATTGACGACACTGTTTCCCTGTGGTATTCGTACCATTTCCTTTATTACTGGTATCACTATCACCACTACCATCACTATCATCATATTGACCAGCAGTGTCGCCATCTTTTGAACTTTCTGGGGTGCTTAGCCTAATAGAAGTGATACTTTGAACAAAACTAAACTCTGCTAGTTTTAATTGATTGATAGTTGATGCAATAGATGTACTTTCAGCAATGTGTTTTATAGTTTCATAGAAGTCTAAAACTAACTTGTTTCTCTTGAGAGTAGAGATATCCTCTTTGTTTCTAGGGCCATGGCTTTGTGATAATTTCAATTTCGCACCTATTTCAGTTGCATCTTCCAAAAGGCTTTGAGGGAAAATCTTAGCAGAACGTAAAATTTGAATCCCATATCCGGTTATCCAGTTAATACCGTTAGTCAATTTATAGTTCATTTTCAATTCGCCTTCATTACCTTCAGAAATTTCAGAACTCATATATAGTTCAACAACCCCAATTTTGTGTTTCAAGATCTTGGGAATGTCCACGAAATGTGTGCATATGAAACAAGTAGCTTGCAAAACAACCAACCTTTCAATGATAGCCAAACAAATGGAAAACCCATCAGTGTATGATGTCCCCCTTCCTAATTCATCAATAATCACTAAGCTATCCGAACTTGCGTTGTTCAGAATAAAAGCCATGTCTGTCATTTCTGCACTGAATGTAGAAGCTGTAGGCTCCAGTGAGTCAGATGCCGTTCTGGTGTGTATGGATCTAAAAATCTTCATAACCGCATAATCTGCAGGGACAAAGGAACCAATCTGGGCCATAATAACAATCAAGGAAAGTTGTTTCAAATAAACCGATTTACCACTCCTATTAGCCCCTGTAATGATTTGGATTCGGGAGGTCTCGTGCATTGATATTATATCATTAGGAATGAATTTATGGTCTAAGATTGTTTCCAAGATGGGATGTCTTGCTTCCTTTATAACCAATTTGTTAGAAAATTCGGGGCAAATATAAGTCTTCAAGGATTTTGTTGTGTTTTCTGCAAAGCAACAAACTAAATCTAAAATTGCAATAGCTTCAGATAACATGAAATAAGTTGAGACCTTTTTTTTACACTCTGATAACAATGCTTCCACAACTTGTTCACTCATCAATAATATTTCTTGTAAAACACTTTCAAGCCTAGAATTTAGTTTCACAATTTCCAGAGTGGTACATTCACAGAATTTTGAACGCTTTTTCCGATTGATGAAAATTTCTGGCAATTCGTTCATTTTCACTGATGGATCCTTGATCTGAATGTAGAAACCTCTAGCACTATCGTACTTCGATTCTGACGCAACATGGTTTTCTTCAGATATGAATTTAATAGAGCTTATGATTTCATCAATTATATTTTTGTATAACTGTCTGCTAACATCCAATAGACCGTTCATCCCACTTTTTACGGCATAGCACTGTTGATTCTTCAAATCCAAAGGTTTAGACGCCCAAAAACAGTCTTCACTAATACTTTCATTAATGAGTTCCAAAGTTTCATTCACACTTTTTTGTCCAAGAATATTTCTAACTTGTATCATTAATGGACTAGTAGAGTCTTTTAGTTTTTCTTTCAACTGGTTACACGTTGTCATTGTTTGCTTTAATAGGATCACTGTGTTAATTCTTTGACTTGAGACGACATCTACTGACAATTTGTGCTTTTTGATCAAAAAAGAAAACACTTTATCCAAATCAGTTAGTTCTTTTAACAAACTTTTGATTTCTACCAATTTTCCACTATCGTTAAGTATTTCTTGCGTTGCTTGGTACCTAGCAACAAGCGACTCTTGATTTGTTAGAGGCTGTAGTATATTGTTTTTAAGTAACCTTTCACCCATCTTAGTTGAAGTTGAGTTTAAACATTTAAAGAAACTGATTCCTTTTACTGGATCCACTAAATTATCAATTAATTCTAAACTTCTGATACTATTAGTATCTATGAACATGGAGCTTTCAGAACTTTGATACTTCACATTGAATTGGTCGTGAACAAAACTGTAGTCATTCGACTCTTTCATGAAGCTGATTGCAGCATTAGCAGCTGATAATGCATAAAATTTACTGTTCAATTCCATTGATATTTTTGATTTATCGGATTCTTCAACATAGTCTGTAATCAACCACTTACTGTTTCCAACTGGACTGAAATATCTTTTTGCAACAGAAGTTATCTTAATATTATCTTCGAAATTGGATTCCATAATTTTAACTAAATTAGTTTTTGTAGGTTGGCTATAATAATTTGGAATAATAATTTGCATTTGCTGCAGACTGTAAACTGTGATCTTGTGAATTGTTCTAACGTATGTTTGAGAATCAACTAGTTCAGTAACTATCATTTCACTGGTCATGGTATCTATAAAACAAAGCCCAACCTTCGGAGCCAACCCTTTAGATTCATATAGAGAGCATAATATTTTGCCTTGTGAATGTTCAGATTGGGGTACTCTTGGTGATAATTGCAGGTTTCTTGTATTAAAACCTCTTGTTGAATGTACCGTCCTTGAATAATCTGCTCGAGCTCTTGACTTCAACATCATAGGAGTTACAACATCACTTGAGTTCATGATGAGTGAAATCGGCCTTCTTGCTGAGTTATTCATCGTGCTGGCAATATATGGATTAGTAATTCCAGCTAATCGTTAGAAACTTATAAAGGATTGCAAATTAATTACCAACAATTACTGTCTTTGACTGCCCTTTGAAGTTGATCCCCTTTTTCCTTTCCACATATCTCATAAGTTTTTAAGAAAAGAACGAGTTAGTTGGACAGCGCGGCAAATTCTGATCCTTTTTATCATTCGAGATATAATAAGAATTACATTTGATACACAACTACATAAAATAAGGAATGAAT
The DNA here is from genome assembly GCA_003707645.2 of Ogataea trehalophila. Lineage (NCBI taxonomy): Eukaryota > Fungi > Ascomycota > Pichiomycetes > Pichiales > Pichiaceae > Ogataea > Ogataea trehalophila. Next base: position 70,082 of record PPKI02000031.1, read on the forward strand.
TAATCGAGCTTAACACTGCCCACTCCTTTCGTAATATCAGATAGTTCATCTTCTTCCTTGTCAGCATCCCCACTCTTCATTTTATTTTTAGTAGAGTCTTCCTCTTCGGCTTTGACAATTTCAGTAGCAATTTCCGATGCAATAATCTCGGATTTCTTTTCGGTGGAAATAGCTTCCTCTTCTTTTTCACCTTCACTTTCATAGTTCGTTCTTGATTCATGCTCCTTTTCACCCTGAAAAATAAGTGCTTTCAACTCACTTTCCCAACCAAGAAGTTTCACTAGTTTATCTGCAATCAAGTCGCAATCTTCGAGAATCACGATATCACTCGTTCTTGGGGAAGACTTGAAATCGCCGCATTTTTCTCGATTAACTAGAACCCTTGTAGTTTTGGTACTCACTTCTGAAGGTAATGAAGCAAACGGATAAACGCCTAACGAAGTACCAGCAACAAATGCTAGGTGCATGTCAGAGCTGGAATCGTCATCCCAACAGTCAAAAAATTTTCGAGGTAGAGCTTCGCCAAAAAAGACAATATCTGGTTTAACATAACCTTCGCAAACAGCACAAGTTGGAATTTTCGTTTTCATTTGTTCCTTCAACGCCTCTGTTTCCATTTCTGCTTTACATTTAATACAATGATTGGTAGCAAACGAACCATGTGCTTCCACCATATATTCATCTTTAACACCAGCAATTCTCTCTAAAGTGTCAATGTTCTGAGTGTAACATCTTTTGAGCTTCTTTTTCTCTTGACACAGTCTGATGAAAAAATGGAATTTACTTGGAACAAATTTTCCAGGGTATAATTCATCAGCCAATGTATAGAAAGCTTTAGGGTGTTTTTCGAAATACTCTATATCAAAAACTGCTTCTGGATATGGTAAGTTGAGTCTAGCTAAATTGGCATATAAACCTGTTTTCGGGGATCTGAAATCAGGAATACCACAGCTTGTTGATATACCAGCACCCACAAAGAATGTAATGTTAGATGTGTTTTTTTTTAGTATATCCGCAATTTTCTTCAGATCTTGTTCCATTTTTATTCAATAGATGAGTACATGACCAAGAGACATAAACAAAAAATTAGGGTTCCAAATACTGAAGGATTCGTGTCGTTTTTATACTCAGAGAAACCATCAATTATGATAGGTAACATTCATATTTATAAAATATTAGGCAAATCTTATGAATTGCCCAATCCATCTCTCGATTCGCTTATCATTATTGACATAATCCTTGTCCCTCTAGCGGCGCATTCGAGGAAGAATAGTATTGGGTTTACCCTTATACCATCTGATTGATTGCCCTGTTTGAAGTAATAATGGAAGTCAGGGATTACGAGTAAAACAGAAATTTTTAAAAACCTATGTATATAAACTTGATATGTCAATTTCCGTCATATATTACATACCCAGAAGTTATTTAATTACTGACTAACTCCTAATTGGATTATGTCATCGCAAGCTTGAAATAAGGCACGGCCAGAGGCAAAGAGATTCCTCGATACAAAATTGTATGTTCTATCTTGCCTTTAAGAGTTTGCAGAATTTTTCAATCTAGATGCCTTAAGCCTTTATAACTATAACTGTATTCTGACTCTAGATAAATATTCAACATGAAACAAAGAGTATCATCATTAGATTTGAAGATTTTGATATCGGAAATTGAAAAATCCATTAAAGACTTTAGATTGCAAAACATCTACAATCTTGTATCCAATGGCCGTTCTTTTCTTTTAAAATTTAGCGTTCCAGATTCCAAGATCAATTTAATTTTGGAATCAGGTTCTAAGGTCTATTTGACCGATTTTCAAAGACCTACTCAACAGCAGCCTTCAAATTTTGTAACAAAGTTAAGAAAACATCTTAAAACAAAGAGACTTTCAAACATCAAGCAAGTTGGAAATGACAGAATTGCTGTCCTTCAATTCAGCGATGGTTTATATTATCTTGTTTTAGAATTCTTCAGTGCTGGGAACATTATTCTTTTGGATTCTGAATTGAAGATTTTGTCCCTCTTTAGGCTGATTGACGAACATGAGAATAATGATAGATATTCTGTTGGTTCAACATACTGTATGTTTGACTTATCGCTTTTCAATGAAACCGAAGAGACTACCCAGCACACATTTTCCAAACAAGAGGTTATAGAATGGGTCAACACATCCAAGGAAAAATCCGAGAAGAAAGAGTTGTCTATCAATAAGTTGGTATTTTTAAATGCTGTTTACTTATCATCGGACTTGATTCAAATCAGACTTAATGCCAACGGTGTTAAGCCATCTTCTACTTCACTAGCTCTCTTAGAAGATGAAGGATTGGTTAGCAAAGTGATCCAATCTTTGAATGAATGTGAATCAGAACTAAACTCTTTACTGAGTACCCCAATCGGTGGGATAGCTGGTTATATCATCAGCAAAAAAAATCCAATATTTGATGTAGAAAAAGAGTCATCTCACCAAAATTTAGAGTACATATACGAGGAATTTCACCCTTATGAGCCAACTCATAAAGTAACTCAAGACACCAAAGTTGAAAAGGTGATGGGTTACAATAAAACTCTAGATAAGTTCTTTACAACCATTGAATCTTCCAAGAATGCTTTGAAGCGTCAACAGCAACAATTTACAGCCTCTAAAAGACTACAACTGGTCAAAGATGAAAATTCTCTCAAAATTGAAAAGTTAACGAACTTGCAGATGTTGAACTACAAAAAAGGTGAACTAATTATGCTTTATGGTGATGCCATTGAAGAATGTAAGAAAAGTGTCCAAGTTTTACTGGACCAACAAATGGACTGGAAAAATATTGAAAAATTAATCAAAATGGAACAAACTAGAGGTAACGAAACTGCTAAGATGATCAAGCTGCCTTTGAACTTGATCAAAAATGAAATTGTTTTAAGTTTGCCTGATAATGGTTATGAAGATGAAGGTACTGAATCTACTGATTCCGAAGCAGATTCTGATTCTGACGACTCTGATTACGATTCTGAGAGTAAATCGCGTGAAACGAAAGCAGGAAACAATACTGTTCTTGATAGAACAGTAGATGTCGTTATTGATTTATCCGTTTCAGCATTTGCAAACTCCTCCCGTTATTTTGATGCCATGAAAGTTGCTCAAGATAAGCAACAAAAAACCGAAAAGAACGCCAACATGGCCGTCAAGAACACAGAACAAAAAATTGCTCAAGATATGCGTAGACTTGAAAAAGAGTCCAAACAGGCTAAAGAATTGAAACAATTACGTTCCAAGTTCTGGTTTGAGAAATTTTTCTGGTTTGTTTCCAGTGAGGGATACCTATGCATCGCTGGACGTGATAATAACCAAGTTGATCTTATTTATTACCGTCACTTTGACAACTCGAACGATTTATTGGTCTCCAATGATATTGATGGTGCGTTGAAAGTTATTGTTAAGAACCAATACAAGAATAAAGAAATTCCACTTTCCACTTTGTTCCAGGCGGGTATGTTTTCATTGACTACTACCAAAGCTTGGGAAAATAAGATGGTGACAAGCCCCTGGTTTGTTAAAGGCGCAGAAGTTTCAAAGAAAGATTTTGATGGAAGTATTTTGCCTTCTGGTATGTTAAATGTGTCCAAAGAGAAAACGTACTTGCCGCCATGTCAACTAGTTATGGGTTTTGCATTATTATGGACAGCTGATGAAACTACCACTAAGAAGTATAAAGATGCAAAAAAGGCCAGAGATGAAGAACTGGAGTTTAAGTTGGTTCGTGGTGACGAAAGTGTTCAAAGCAAGATCAATGAATTAAAATCGATGTTAGATAAATTAGGTGATTTAACATTCCAAGATTCTGAAAATGAGCAATCCATCTTACCTGTTGATCAGCCAGAAACCAAGTTTTCTCGAGAACTAGAGCGTGATGTTAGACCTCCAGGTCCAAATGATCAAGCGCAAACAAAGATCAGAGGTAAAAAGAATAAGTTAAAAAAGATCAGAAACAAATATGGTGATCAGGATGAAGAGGATAGAAAGCTGAGAATGTCAGTTTTGGGTACTTTAAAGCAAGTTGAAAAACGTGAGGCTGATTCTCCACCAACTGATGGATCAACCAACAAGTCTACATTTTTGGAAAAGAAACTAAAAAAGAAGCAACAAGAAGCTAATCAATTGAAAAAGTTGCTGGATCAATTAGAAGAATTGAAGGATGAATCCAACGGAATGGCACCAGTAGACATTGATGAGCCATTCTATACAACAATTTCTGGACTACTTGCCAGCCCAAATAAGACTGATCAGGTGGTGGATTGCATTCCTGTCTTTGCGCCTTGGGGCTCGTTAACCAAATATAAATACAAGATCAAAATCCAACCAGGAAATTTGAAAAAAGGTAAAACTGTTGCTGACATCATACAGTTTTTTAATAATTACACAAATACTTTAGAAAAGGAAGGAGCTGAATGGGTTGATAAGAAAAATCTTATTGATCTTATTAACCAGCAAGACGCATTGATGTGCTTAACTGCCTCAAAGTTGAAGGTTGCATACCCTGGCGGTGAGCGTGGAAAGGGAAGCGGAGCCCATAATAAAGGGGGCAATGGTGGTGGTAAGCAAAAGGTCAACAAGAAATAATGATTATTATACAGTTACTGAAACTTAATGAAACATAACCTTTTCTCTGGTTATTGTTCTATTACAATTTGCAATATATATACGGAATCATAGTAGACTAAAATGTTGGAAAATAAATTACAAAGTAATAATAATTGAAAAATAGTGATAATGAAAAGATCCTCGATAATGTATGCATATAATGACAACCTCTCGTTACAAAACGACCTGCACAATGCCATGAAGGGAATAGAAATTAAGTTAAGAGTACATGATTAAAGCGCTTGTAGACGGTCCGAAATATTCTTCTTTGCAAAATTGAAGGCACTGAGGAAACCCTTTTCAGAAAGGTCTATCTTGATGTTGGTGACGTCTTCAGTTGGGGCCTTGGTGACTCTTGAAGCAATAACACTTGGATCTGTTTCCAAAATAATACCATCGTCAACTGTTTCATCAATTGCTAGAGCCAACATATCATAATTTTCTTGCATTGATTTTTTATCAATTTGGGTCTTCAAAATGATCTCTAAAGCACCAACTAAACCTTGTAAGACATTGTATAATAAAGTTTCGTTCTCGTTCAAGTCACCAATAACATATATGATAACATCGGTAAATTCTCTGTAAACGACAATTTGGTTTTCAAAAAGTAGGATGTCAGAATTTAACTTGAAAGTCTTCTTAAATAAGTTAGATTCAAATAATAATTGTTTCTTTTCATTTGTAATTAAATCTTCGTGTTGCTCTGAATGTGGTGCTTTGTAGTATTTGGCAAACAGACGCTTACCTTCACTGTCCAATATGACAGTGGCTTTTATGGAGTATAGAGAGGTGTTAAAAGTCATTATGTGTAGGATTGTATGTATATAAAATATACTTGGCTCTAGATCAATTGAGTTCTACTGATCGAGATGGAACTTTGAGATCAAGTGAACAAAGATTAAACAATCCATATACATTGTGTTGAATAATAACACGTCCGTTTCAAAATTATTATATATTGAAGAAAGATCGATCAAATGAGCCTTAGTAAAGGATGCGCGTTGAGAAAAGCCATTACGACTTTAGGAAGCCACGTGATATTATACTGTTGTTTTACTAAACATCCGTGCACCCTTCTTGTAGATTTCTGCAAGTTCGGGCGAGACCTTCAAAGTTCCAAAATATATGATCCTTTGTTCAGAGGGGATCCTTCACTTTTGTCTTTTCCTTCTTTCTCTTTACCTTTGGCCTGTTGTAATTAAACTTGAAAACGTCTTAGTGCATTATTGTATTCAAAAAGGAATTGAAGATATAGCGTCCTGTTGTCATCATGTCATACAATAAACAGTTAGACTTGATGAGTGATGGTTCATCCGAAGACGGACGAAGCTCATCATCAAGTCAAGAGGAACATCAGAAATACAAACTACACAAGAAAATTGATAACAAGGAAGGTGAAGCTGCTTCTGTTTTATGTAAGAATTACCACCCTTAAATACTTTTTCTTGTTGTTTTTTGTTTTGTATATCTATCATCTGATCTGTTAAGGAAGAATCAGCCGTTTTAGAATTTTTATAACTAACACCTCTCAGCCCCTAATCACCATCAAGGATCCACTGAGACAAATTCTCCTATCTTGAATTCTTCTTGGAGTGAAAAAACTCAACAGCCATTCAGCGCTTTTAGAACTCCGTATATTAACACAAGTAGATGGAATAATATTGATAGGTTAGGTGATGTTTTTGGTGTTAGAAATTTTGCAGACACAGAATCCAATGAAGAATGTCTTGCAGAAAGGGGCGTTTCTGACTTGTTTTTTAATGATTATGATCCTTACCCTGCTTGGTCTTCTTCTACTGATTCTCCAATCTCTAAACAAAGAATCGAATCAATTTTTTCACATTTGTCCAAGATCTTCGGTTTTCAACAAGATAACACCAAGAATATGTATGACTATTTGATGAGAATGCTTGATTCCAGAGCCTCGAGAATGGGAGCGGTGAACGCATTGAAATCATTACATGCAGATTTTATTGGAGGTATCAATTCCAATTATAGAAAATGGTATTTTGGATCGCAAATGGACCTCAATGACCTATCGAAGACCGCAAATCCTAAAGAAACTCCGACTCTTGCTGATTCTAAAAAGCGTTGGACTGATACCATGAATTCACTTTTACCTGAAGATTGTGTTATCCAATTAGCTTTGTACTTAATGTGTTGGGGTGAGGCCAACAATATTAGGTTTATGCCAGAATGTCTATGTTTTATTTTCAAATGTGTTGTTGATCTTTTTTATTCGCTTGATTTTACGAAAGAAATTGAACCAATCACAGCAAGCTTTTTAGATCATGCTATCACTCCATTGTATACATATTATCGTGAACAGCTTTATGAGCACGTCGGAGATAAATGGGTCCAACGTGACAAAGATCATTGTAAGATAATTGGGTATGATGATATGAATCAGTCATTTTGGTATTGCAAAGGCCTTTCTAGGATAACACTAGATAATAAAGATCGATTAATGGACTACCCTCCCTGTGAACGATACCTCAATTTAAATAGAGTTGTTTGGAAGAAAGCTTTCAGAAAGACTTATTACGAATCTAGAAGCTGGCTGCATGTAGTCATCAATTTCAATAGAATTTGGAATATTCATATTGGCGTGTTTTGGTATTATACATGTTTTAATTCTTCTATGTTTTATACTCAGAACTACAGAATAGCGCTTGATAATGATCCAACAGTTATGGCAACCATGTCAGCGTTGTCACTTGCTGGTGGAATAGTTTCTTTCATCAACATGGTTTCCTTATTCGGCGAAGCTGTTTTTGTCCCAAGATCGTGGAATGGTGCCCAACCTTTGTTAGGAAGACTTTTTTTGGTTATATTGTTACTGTTATTGAATGTTTTACCATCCGTTTATCTCTTTGGTTTTGTTGGGCTGGCTGATACTGAACCGCTGAATTTGGCTATAGCCATATCGCAATTTATCATTTCAGTCTTTACTGTTATCTATATGTCTGTTACTCCGTTAGCCTCATTGACCGGGAACAGCAGAGAGGAAACTTCAAGAAAGTTTTTGCCCACCAAATATTTTACTGATGCTGTTCATGAATTGACAGGTAAAAGTGCATTAGCTTCTTATGGTTTATGGGCAGGTGTTTTTGTTTCAAAATTTACTGAGTCTTACTTCTTTCTTACTTTGAGTTTGAGAGATCCCGTTCGAGAGTTAAGCATCATGAAACTAACAAGATGTGCTGGTGAGGTGTACTTTGGTTCAATGCTTTGTAAGAGGCAAGCTGACCTTATTTTGTTGTTATTGTTTCTTACCGACTTGTTGTTGTTCTTTTTGGACACTTATCTATGGTACATTATTTGGAATACCGGCTTCTCGGTTTGCAGATCATTTTACTTTGGTGTCTCAATATGGACTCCATGGAGAAATATGTTTATTAGATTGCCTAAAAGAATTACCTCCAAGATTCTCTCTCAGAAAAGTGTTGCCAATAGTAATGCTACCAGAAGAAAGGCCATGATTTGTCAACTGTGGAACTCTATCGTTGTTTCTATGTACCGTGAACATTTGATTTCGATTGATCACCTTCAAGGGTTGATTTACCAAAGATTGTCTGTTGCTGACGGTAGTGTGGTCTTAACAGAGCCCAGGTTTTTTATGGAGCAAGAAGATGGTGAAAGCTTATCTAAAACTGAATCAGGATTGGAAACCGAGCCAGAGGCAAGCAGACGTTTGTCTTTTTTTGCCCATTCGTTATCAACGCCAATGCCAAATCCAGAACCTATTGAACAAATGCCAACGTTTTCCGTTCTAATACCACATTACGCTGAAAAGATTACATTATCTTTGCAAGAAATAATTAAGAAAGAGGATGAATATTCAAATGTCACCCTTCTTGAATATCTAAAGCAACTTTATCCTCAAGAATGGCATAACTTTGTCAGAGATACTAAATTGCTTGCTGAGGAGTCGGAAGATGCTGTTGCAGATACAGCTAAAGAAGCTATCAATGATTTACCATTCTATTCTGTCGGGTTTAAAGCTGCAACCCCTGAATACATTTTGAGAACAAGAATTTGGGCATCGTTGAGATCACAAACTTTGTATCGTACAGTGTCGGGCTTCATGAATTATTCAAGGGCTTTGAAGTTGTTATATGCTACTGAAAACGAGTGTGAAGATGTAGAAGAAAGTGTTAGGATGGAGAGAGCAAGTGTCTTAGCTCAAAGAAAGTTCAGAATCGTTGTTTCATTACAAAGGATGAAAGATTTCACTCCGGAACAAGACGAATGTAAGGAATTTCTATTGAGAACCTATCCTGAGTTACAAATCGCATATTTAGATTCGGTTATTGATCCCGAGACAAATGAGTCGGTCTATTATTCCTGCTTGATTGATGGTAACTGTGATATTTTAGAGAATGGTAGGAGAAAGCCTAAATATCGTATTAGATTATCAGGAAATCCAATTTTGGGTGACGGTAAGTCAGACAATCAAAACCATGCGTTGATTTTCTGTAGAGGTGAGTATATTCAGTTGATTGATGCTAACCAAGACAATTACTTAGAAGAGTGTCTCAAAATCAGAAGCATATTGTCAGAATTTGAAGAATATCTACCTCCTGTTGATCCATATAACATTTCAAATGATACATATTCAGCTGATGCAACCCTATCCAGGAATCCAGTTGCCATCATCGGTACAAGGGAATATATATTTTCGGAAAATATTGGTGTGTTGGGTGATATTGCTGCTGGAAAAGAACAAACCTTTGGTACCCTATTTGCTCGTACATTAGCTCAAGTTGGGGGTAAGTTACATTATGGTCACCCTGATTTTCTCAATTCTGTTTTCATGACAACTAGGGGTGGTGTTTCAAAATCCCAAAAGGGTCTTCATCTTAACGAAGATATCTATGCTGGTATGAATGCTATTTTACGCGGAGGAAGAATTAAGCATTGCGAATATTTTCAATGTGGTAAAGGTAGGGATCTAGGTTTTGGTTCTATTTTAAATTTCACTACGAAAATTGGCGCTGGTATGGGTGAACAGATGTTATCCAGAGAATACTTCTACTTAGGTTCACACTTACCATTAGATCGTTTCCTTTCCTTTTACTATGCTCACCCTGGTTTTCATATTAACAATGTCTTCATCTTGTTATCTTTAAAGATGTTCATGTTATTCTGTATCAATTTAGCAGCACTATCCAATGACTCCGTTATTTGTGAATATGACAGAGATAGACCAATTACTGATGATCGTTTTCCAGCCGGTTGCTACAACTTGATTCCTGTAATTGATTGGGTTCAACGCTGTATCCTTTCTATTTTCATTGTTTTTTCTATTTCATTTATTCCATTAAGTGTTCAGGAACTTACTGAAAGAGGATTGTGGAAATGCTTAACAAGATTGACAAGGCACTTTGCGTCTATGTCTCCCTTATTTGAAGTGTTCGTGTGTAGAATTTATGCACAATCGATGGTAAACGATTTGGCAGTTGGTGGTGCAAAGTATATTGCAACTGGTAGAGGATTTTCCACAACAAGAGTCATGTTTTCCGCATTGTACTCAAGGTTTGCTTTTGAAAGTTTATATTTTTCCTCTACAATGTTTTTGATGCTTTTATACTGTTCGTTGGTTATGTGGAAGATTTCATTACTTTACTTTTGGTGTACTGTTGTTGCATTGGCATTATCTCCATTTTTGTTTAATCCAAATCAATTTCAATTCAATGAATTTTTTATTGACTACAGAAACTTTTTGAGATGGCTCAGTTCAGGAAATGCGAAGTCTTTGAAAGATTCTTGGGTGACACATGTTAGAAACACAAGAATGCAACTAACTGGTTCTAAGAAGAAGAAACTAGGCAGACCTGGAGATAATCTAGCATCTGATCATAAAAGGCCATCCTTGTTATCCGGTATTTTCACTCAGGTTGGATCTAGACTTCTTGTTTGTTTTGTCGTTGTTAATGCATTTTTGTTTGCTAATTCCCAAAATGAAAGCAGAGGAGCAGCTCCTAGTAACTCAATTCTAAGACTTGTTGTTATAACTATTGGTCCGATTGTTATCAATACAGCTATATTGATAACATTATTCCCTATCTCCTTAATCATAGGCCCGTTGTTATCACTCTGTTTTTCCAATTTCCCCGACTTTATCGCCAACACAGCTCACATTTTAGGTACTATCAATCACTTCTTGTTCTTTGAATTCTTACTTCTATGTCAAAATTGGAATATATCAAAATCCATTTTAGGTATTTGTGCTTCATTCATGCTGCAAAGTGTCATCTTTAAATTCCTTACCATTATATTTTTAAGCCGAGAATTCAAACATGATAAGTCCAACAGGTCATGGTGGTCTGGCAAGTGGTTTACTTCGGGTCTGGGGTGGCATACATTAACACAGCCAGGAAGAGAATTTATCTGTAAGATTATTGAAATGTCAACCTTTGCCTGTGATTTTGCTATTGGTCATTGCCTCTTATTCTGTCAATTTCCACTTCTATTCATTCCTTATATTGATACCTGTCACTCTTATCTACTACTTTGGTTGAAACCTCAGAATCAGATTAGAAGACCTGTCTTCTCACCTGCAAAGCGTCGTGTTCGAAATAGAATTACTGTTTGTTACTTGTTGTTGTTTATTTTCGTTATGGCCTTGAGCATTTCTTTGTTTGTGTTCCCAATTGTACTGGTAAAGATTTATGATTTTGACTTCGATGAATATTTACCAGAATTCATGGGAATTCTATTGCAACCGGAGGAGCAAATCAACCGTAGAAAAGGTTTAAAAGGTTACAGACCACCAAAAACTCATGGTTAAGTGAATGCTGTTTTGATATTACTTCTCGCGTTTTTTTTTGTCCTATTCTTTTTTTCCCCTTTTTTGTTCGTAAACTTCTTTGACTGGTTCGTCATGTTTGCTTAAAAAGCTTCTAGACTAGTATCGGTGCTTTGCATATTTTTATACACCTTATTATTTAACGATATATAGCGTGAGAGTTCGATTTATTTTATAGTAGACTAATGAATATATATATACAAATCAATCTATTTCCATAAAGAGCGTAAGTCCTTGGAAGTTTTGTTTTCAAGAAGTTCAAACAAGTCGTTGACTTTAGACGTAGAGATGAACATGGAAGCCAGGTTAAAACGAGGCAGCCTCGTGAACAGTTTCACGTGGCCAATTATGTTATCTAGCATATCATCATCAGTATATCCTTTCTTCAAGTAGATTATGAGGGAGTCGACATAAAAAGCAAGGAAATCGGAATCCACTCCAGCTGTTCTAAAGAGAGGTTCATATGCGGATGCTTTTAACCATAAAACATAATCTCTGTATTCCACTTTCTCTGATTCTGGTTTCTTGTTTAAGGAAGACAATAAATAAAGTGTAGGGTTGTTAGGGAACGTGTTCTTATCAGAAAAAATCGATTTTGAGTTGCTGTCATTTGATTGTGAACTTTTAGCTCTTTTGGTTGGTACAGTGACACCAGTAATGTTCATTAATTCCAATTCCAAATCCAGTTCATTGCTAATCGGCTTTTTGCTCGGTTTGTCTAATTGAAACTCGTTTGGAAGAGAATTCAATACTTCAATTTGTATCTCAGTAATCATTTCGGAAAACGATTTAAAACCAGAATCTGTGTGCTGATTAGCAATGAGTATAGTTGAAGCAGGTGTTCTATGTTTTCCAGGATTTTTCTTTGCCCATAGGTGCTCCAATCTTTTGAGCTCACTTTGCAAAACTGTATTTTCAGGGTAATATTTCAATCCTTTCTCTATTCCTTCGAAAGCTGTATCAAGAAGATTCAATGCGATGCTAGCCATAGATTTTCTGTAGCATAACTTAGTGAAAGATTGAGCATCATGGGGAAATATATCCATCCCTTTATCACAGTCGTCCAAAGCCCTTTGATAATCACCTAGTTTTATAAATGCCATTGCCCTATTTGCATAAAGGGTAATATTTTTAGAGTCAAACTTCAACGCATCTCTGTATATCTTTGCAGCTTTTTTGAATTCCTTGTTCTTAAATGCTTCATTTCCTTTATTTCTTAACTGGTCCACTATGTGAGCTGTATTACCATTGAGCTGTGAGTCTGAAATTTGCAGATCCATTTTTAAAACGTTATGGCATTTTCGTTGGAGGTTTTCAGTTCAAAACTCTTTACAAGTAAGACTGAAATATCGAACTGATCCTGACAAAGTTGAAGAGGATTTGAACAACACCGCGGTCGTAAAAAAGAATAATTTCCGAACGCATATGTTTGCCATTTTTCACAATCATTAAATCAAGTGCCTTAACACCGAATTCATTTTCTAATATACCTAAATCTACATATAACTACAAAGGCGGCAAGCGCATCAAGAAATGGAATCTGAAGTGTTTAAAGAGGAGGTGGGGGCTATCGAAGCTATCTACCCAGACTGTCTAGAGAAGCTTGCACCACTGATATATAAGTTCAAAATACCCCAACATGAGCACATCACGGTACAAATGTCATTCCCTGAAACATATCCGGATGAAGTGCCATATATTCTGGATGTTCTATCTACTGAAAAAGGATTTGATGAAGAGTATCTAACAGATCTGTTCCAAGAAGTCCTAGAATCTATATATGATGAAGGTGTCGTTTGCATATTTGACTTTTTTACGGAGATAGATCAAGTTCTGTATACTGAAGAAGGGGGAGCTCAGGTTCACGAGGATTGCTGGGATACCTATGACTACGTGACTGCATGGGAGAAAACAAGTGATGATGTTGCTGAAATATCCAATAAACTGAAGGCGTCACATTTTAGCGATGGCAAGAATAATCTACAGACTACCGAAGAAGATGCATACGACGAACAGGGAGAAAAAGATACAGCTAAATTTTTTAAGAAGAAGAAAGATGTAGGGCAGGTAAGAGAAACTGAACAGGAATTATTGAAAGGTTGGTTTATATCTGAGCCTATAGTTGATAGAAAGTCAACCTTCGTTGCATTTGCCAAAGAAGTCCATTCAGTTTCGGAAGCTTATGAGTCTCTTGAGCTATTGAAACAAGATAGGAAAGTTGCCAGAGCGGCCCATAGTATGACAGCATGGAGAATTAGGAACGATGATACTGGCGTACAATATCAAGATTGTGATGATGATGGAGAAACTGCAGCAGGTGGCAGAATGTTACATTTACTAACGATCATGGATGCTTGGAACGTTATGGTTGTGGTAAGTAGGTGGTTTGGAGGTATCCATATAGGTCCTGATAGATTTAAGCATATTAATGCTGCTGCTAGGGATGCTGTTGTTAAAGGTAGGTTTGTTGTTATTGACAGCGGAAATGGGCGTAAAAAGTGGAAAAAAAAGAAGTAGAGCTCAATGCACTATTACTAACCACGGCAAAAAAAAACTTGATACTAATGTACATATTTATATATATCGATTTACTTGATTTAATCAAAGTTAGCCCCTGAATATGAAATACAATCGATCATTGATCAACTTTTCTCTTTTTATTGGAATCCTTGCATTTTCCTTCGGGTCTTCTTTTAGAATTCTTATTTTTAACCCATAGAGCAACTAAACTATTTGATTTGGATTCGATTGTGGGTTCATATGCATCATCATTTGCATCATCCTCTTTATCTTTGTCGTTTTGGTCCGCTTCTTGATCTGGATTGCTTTCAGCTGTTGTTTTTGTATTCGCTTTATTTTCTCCGAAACTTCGTCTAACCATCACTGTGGTTGGTGCTATATTAGTAGGATCTTGATGGGTATATATTGTGTTCACCTGTGAGTAACCAATTGTTCTTATTCTTTTCTTCTCTTGTTTCACTCTTCTTAGTAGCCCCTCAGATGACGGAAGTTTCCACTCACTTAAATCCTGCAGCTTCTTCTTCTTTTGTTCTTCCTCTTCTTCGACCAGTTTCTGGTCTGCAAGTTTCATAAACTTCATATTACGCACGCGGCTCGAAAAATCATTCCCACTCATTGTTTATACAGTCTGTTTCTAGTAGTTTGTTAGCATCCTTGCTTTAGTTTTTAATTATGTATCTTACAGCTAAAGCTAACTAACTGATCATATGTGATAACTAAAAACAAGATCAAACAAAGAGGAAATCACAAAATTTTCATGTTCAAAGGCTGTGCAAGTCAAAATTATGATTATGTCATTTATTAGTTAGAACACGCCATTTTCATACTAAAAAAATTGGATAAAAAAATTTTAAACAAATTCTTTCTAAGTTAAACTAATATAGTATATGAAGAGCTTGAATAGATCTCAAAATTTATAGTTACACACATTCTAGTCATAGGTACAAGGTATTTGCATTTGCGAGAGAGAAAAGAGAATCATTATAATTACAGTATTTTAAAATCATTGTCCACTACTCCTCAATATACATTCAAATATGAAATCAGACTTTAAATTTTCCAACCTATTGGGGACCGTTTACAGACAAGGTAATGTTGTCTTCACAGATGATGGTACCACTATTCTATCTCCAGTGGGAAACAGAGTTACTGTATTTGACCTAATTAACAATAAATCATATACGTTGAATTATGAGCACAGAAAAAGCATCGCATGCATTGCATTAAATAAGCAAAGTTCCTTGTTACTGTCGGTGGATGAAGACGGGCGTGCAATTTTGGTTAATTTCAAGGCCAGAACCGTTCTACACCATTTCAATTTCAAAGAAAAGGTTCATGACCTACAATTCTCTCCTGATGGCACTCATTTTGCTTTAGCGGCAGGAAGATTTATTCAAGTTTGGAAAACTCCAGATATGGCCGAAGACAGGCAGTTTGCACCATTCATACGTCACAGAGTCTATGCTGGTCACTATTCTGATATCACATCCGTGACTTGGTCTGGTGACTCCAAATACATTTTATCAACAAGTAAGGATATGACTGCAAGGATCTTTTCCTTGCATTCAGAAGACAAGAATGTTAAGATGACTTTGGCTGGACATAGAGATTGTGTAGTTAAAGCTTTCTTTGATAAGGATCAAGAGATTATTTACACTGTTTCAAAAGATGGTGCATTGTTCAGGTGGGAATATACAGAAAGACCAGGCGAAGAAGAATTGGCGGAAGAAGATAAACATATGAGCTGGAGAATTATATCAAAAAACTTTTTCCATTCTGTTGCTAACCTAAGATGTGCTACCTTCCACTCACAATCCAACATTCTGATTGTTGGTTTCACAAATGGTGAATTCAGACTATACGAACTGCCATCTTTCACTATGGTACAGCAATTATCAATGGGTTCCAATGCAGTTAACACTATTTCCATAAATTCCACTGGTGAATGGATTGCATTTGGTTCTCAGAAATTGGGTCAGTTACTAGTCTATGAATGGCAATCAGAATCATACATCTTAAAACAGCAAGGTCACTTTGACTCTATGAATTGTTTGACATATTCTCCAGACGGGTCTAGAATTGTTACAGCTTCAGATGATGGTAAGATCAAAATTTGGGATGTTGTCTCGGGATTTTGTTTGGCTACATTTGAAGAGCATTCATCTGCTGTCACGGCTGTTGCATTTGCTAAAAAAGGTCAAGTGATGTTCTCCTCATCATTGGATGGTACTGTAAGAGCTTGGGATTTAATCAGATATAGAAACTTCAGAACTTTTACAGCTACTGAAAGAATTCAGTTTGGTTGTCTTGCTGTTGATCCGTCTGGTGAAATTGTCTGTGCTGGTTCCTTGGATGACTTTAGAATTCAGGTGTGGTCAGTGCAAACATCTCAGTTATTAGACCAATTAGCTGGTCATGAAGGTCCTGTTTCCTGCTTGAGCTTTGGTATCGAAGGTTCTCCCTCACTAGCGAGTGCTTCGTGGGATAAGACCATTAGAATTTGGGATATCTTTGGAAGATCACAAACCAGTGAACCATTCAATATCAATTCGGAATGTTTAGCATTAGCAATGAGACCAGACTCTAAAGAAGTTGCAGTTTCTACTCTGGATGGTCAACTTTTGTTCTGGAATATTGAGGATGCCAAACAAACCAGACAAATCGATGGTAAAAGAGATATAATGAAGGGTAGATACTTGGAAGATAGATTTACTGCGAGTAATTCCACAAGAGGTAAACATTTCTCTACTATATGTTACAGTTTTGACGGTTTGTCGTTGGTTGCAGCAGGTAATAACAACTCCATCTGTTTATATGATTTGCCAAATGAGGTCTTGTTAAAAAGATTTACTGTTTCACAAAATATGCAATTGAATGGTACTTTGCAATTTCTGAACTCTAAAAACATGACTGAAGCTGGTGCTTTGGGTCTAATTGATGACGATGGTGAATTATCTGATTTCGAAGATAGAAGAAGATTAGATGCTGCATTACCAGGTTCCAATAGAGGTGATCTTTCTTCAAGAGCATCCAGACCTGAAATTAGAGTCACCAGTGTTGGATTTTCTCCAACTGCTAACGCATTTGCGTGTGCTTCAACTGAAGGCCTGCTTGTTTATAGTGTTGATGATGCGTACATATTCGATCCATTTGATTTGGATGTTGACGTCACACCAGAGGCTACTGTTGGTATTTTAAAGGAAGGTGATTATTTAACCGCATTAGTAATGGCCTTTAGATTGAACGAAAGATATTTAATTCATAGAGTGTATGAATCTATTAAAGTGGAGGATATTCCATTGGTTTCTAAAGATTTACCAGTCATTTACGTGGAGAAGTTACTAAATTTCATAGGGTCAATTACTATGGAAAGTCAGCATATTGAATTCAACCTAATATGGGTTTCTAATTTGCTAACATGTCACGGTAAATACATCACAAGAAATAGGCACTTGTTCTCAAGTTCATTGAGATCTGTACAAAGATTCTTAAACAGAGTTGCTAAGGATATTGTCAAGGCCAATTTCAAGAACACACATTTGTATGAGTTCTTGATGGTTGCTTCTTGCACGAATGGTCTAAGCACTGCAAAGGAAGTGGAAGATGACGAAAAAGATGTCATTATCGAAGATGTGAATAGTGGGGACGACGAAGAAGAAGTTTTTAAGAGCTTCAGTGATCTAGCAGAAGATGAGGAAGAAGAAGCTAACGAAGAAAGCAATGACGAAGAAGGGTGGTTTGCCGCTGCGGAAGTCAAGCAAATGACCGATAAGTTTGAAGATGACGAAAGCGATAGTCAGATGGATGAGGATGATGATGAATAGATGTCTTATTTGTAACAATAGCAATCATTTAACTTGTATGGGCATGATTTAATATAAATTATCTTAAATTTACAGTATCCGCTTGAGAGCAACTTGAGATTGACTCAGATGTATGTAGGGTCTCCGATTTTCGTGTGTCGCTCAATACTAGTATGAAAGTGGTACTTATTTTGAATTGTCAATGCTCGGAAAGAAATGTCAAACGATTTAATTATGTCAGTCATACCTTGCTCCTATATTGCTGTGTGCCGTTTGTTTACAAAGGAATTTCGTAAAGAAGTAGGAGGTGTTCGTTCTTCCTATACATCACATCATGCCCAGGGAAACTGCTTTGCGAAGCTTGTCAGAATCAATCGATTTATTTCAATCCAGCGCCCCATTCTCGGAACTTGAGCCCAGGTTTTCGGAAAGCCTATCAGGATTTTCGTTTCTGCTAACACTAACTTCAAACGATAAAAGGGAGAGACAGATTTTAGCAAACTCATTATCACTCTGGGCAAAGATAAACGAGACTATTGCTTATCAAGTAGAATACTTGAAACAAAATCAGCAAACCTACGATGACCCGTGCGCAATCTATCGATTAAGAATTACCAGAGGAATTGTGCTACTTTCAAGAAACTTAGTCGTTGGTTTACATGCACTGTCTGAATTATCAGAAGATGAGAAAATTGAATTTTATAAAGAAAACGGTATACGGTGTAAAGATATTTCTGAAGTGGAGCTTATCAATTCGTTATATTCAAACCATATAGAGTTTGTGATTCCTCTATGCATGGCATACTTGGATCTGTTGAATAATATGCCAGATGATATATCTAACGATGTGGCAGATTTGTATGTACTTATGATTGTTGCATGCTTCCAATTTATGTGCAATGTTACAAACTTGACCCCTGATAACACTTTTGTGAATCTTGAATATGATCTGGATTTGTTGTTCAATCTTCTTGACAAGATAAGCAGGTGCTACAAGTTTTCGAAATGTACCGTATTATCAGAGACTGAAGTGATAATTCCATTTTTGATGTATATCCGACATCTTGCCTCTCATGAATCCTTTTTACTGATGGTCTTGAAAATGTTCTCTATCGAATTTGCTTCATTTTTCTGTAAATATTCAGATAGAATAAACTCCACAATAACTAATAGCAATAGCTCTGAAGTTAGCAGGAATCAGGTTGAAATTATTTATTTATCAACCTTCTCGAAGGTGTTTGAGCATGAAAGCTTCGGTCCCTTTTTGATCCAATGTTGTGACAAGGAGGCAGATGAGCCTGTTTTTTCCAAAACTGTGGATGAACTCATGAGACTTGCTCAAATCGTATTTGCTGGTAAAGACAATGGTTGGGATAATTTAGAGTTGACAAATGTTTGCGCTTGGTTGTTAGACTATTATCATTACGTGACCAAAAAAGCTACTCTGTTGTTGGAGAAACCAGTTCTAAATGATAAGGAAGTAAAGAGACTTGCTAGGTTGCACCCCAGAGTTATATCTGTGTTGGATTGTTTTTCGAGCTTGACTAGATTTGATCACGTTAGAGGGATGTTAAATGCATATAAACTACTACCAGATCTTATCAGGTTCTTTAGCACTGTTGAAAACAACACACAGAAAAAGAAATTGAAGGATGAGCCTATGAAGCCTGGATTGAAAACTTTTCCTCAAGTTAAACTTATAATCGTCGAGATTATGACATCATTAGTATATTTGAATTTTGAAAACCAGGAAACAGTGAGAAATGAGCATGGATTGGAGTTAGTTCTGAACAACTGTAACTTGGATACAAATGAACCCTTCATCAAAGAACGTGCCATTTTATGCATCAAATACATGCTTCTTGATAATCCAAAAAATCAGCAATTTGTTAGAGATTTAGAAGCGAGCGGTACGGATATTGATGGTTCTAGTGAGAAAGTGTTGGAAGAAGCTGGTTATGAGGTTGATATTGTCGATGGTAAGGTGAAGTTGAAGAAGAGTGCAAAACTAGAGGAGATTGAAGAGAACGCTAGAAAAGATTCCTCCTCATAGTAGCGCAGTTAATAATTTACACTCAATATATAAAAACGTTAGAATGCGTCTATATTACTATTTAATATTTATTTAATTTGCAATAGTTCTATAATAGAATTAGCTGGTTACCTGTTATCTGTTACTTTGAGAAAGCTTTAGTTTGAAGGCTGTGCCTATATGGGTTATTATGTCAGTTAAGCCATGTTGGATCTAATATATATTTCAAATAATTAGATTTGATTTACACGACCATTCAAGCTCCTTATAACAAGCTATTCTACTACCCTACTTTGATTAATAGTATGAAATACTGAGACTAATCAATGTAGATTTTGTCGAGTAATTCTAATTACCGGTATGACCTAAGTAATGATTATTTTGTTTATAGTTTATCCAATAGGATTTGTTAATCATTATATTCAGTGACAAGAAGAGATACAAGAATCATATTTCCATTGGGAATTCTTTATTACTTGTCTAACAAATTATCATAAAATGGTTTATGCAAATTCCCAACATATTTTAAGAAATGGATATGTAAGTGGTGATTTAATTTTATAGTTATTTTTTATTCTTATATGTTTTTCCTCATAGGGGGAGACCATCTTTCTTCCCTTCTGTTACAATTAGATATAGATATTTATTTAATTATTAAGATTAAGTAACCCATGATTATGTCATCAAAGTCACAAGAATCTAACGCCGCTCAAGTTCCAGAATTATCCTGTTAAGCCAAATCTCCTGTGCGGCTGACGACTAAAATTTTTTGCAAAAGATAATCTTCTTAAAACAAATCGAACCAATTATTCAACGTTCAATATCATAAATGCCTTTATCCAAGATGTAAGATAATCCAATCCCAAACTACACACAAAGTACAAAAATAAATTCTCAAATAACAGGGATGCCACCAAGACGTGCTAACAGCAACTTTTCAAAAGGGGGGGTGGATATCTCCAGTGCAATCAATCATGGAAGTGCCAAACTTAAAAA
The DNA here is from genome assembly GCA_003707645.2 of Ogataea trehalophila. NCBI lineage: Eukaryota > Fungi > Ascomycota > Pichiomycetes > Pichiales > Pichiaceae > Ogataea > Ogataea trehalophila. Next base: position 90,868 of record PPKI02000031.1, read on the forward strand.
GAAGATCCGTGACATTTCCAGGCTTTTGAAAAGAGATAGTTTACCATCCACAGTTCGTATTGAGAATGAAAGAGCTCTGAAAACTCTGAAAATGGAACTTGAAAATACACAGGAAAATTTGAAGGCCAAAAAATTAGCAACTAGGTACCATAAGATTAGATTCTTTGAAAGAAAGAAGGCTACAAGAAAGTACAATCAAGCTAAGAGAGACGTTGAAGAGTCCGAAAAAAAAAAACAATCAGAATCAAAGAGCGAACAACCTAACGAAACCACACTGAAAGAATTAAAGAAAGAAATTAAGAAGCAAAAGAAGGTACTCAGACATTGTGAAATCGACCTTGCGTATGTTTTAAACTTCCCAAAGACTGAAAAGTATATTGCATTGTATCCATCAGAAGAAACTAATGAAGTTGAATTAACTGACAAGGAAAAGAAAGGTATTAAGAATACTGAAAATAAGAGATTCGCTTACAGGAAACAATTTGCTGAATTAATGGATAAATGTGAACTTGAGATTTCCATCGAAGATGGTTTGAAGGGTCTGAGACAATCTGACGTGAGAGCTAAGAACCAAGGAGCGATTGATGATATGGACAAGCCAGCGGGCAAAGACAATACTGGTGAACAAAATGGTAATGATGATGGAGACGATTTCTTTGAGTAGGCTGTGTAAGTATAAATTTTGTTTTAATAATCTAATTCTTTGGGTAAATTATATTATCCGAAGTTACATAGTTTTAAAATGGTACTTCAACTCAATAGCCAAGTGTTCCTGTCTTTGAAGAAAAATGAAACACAGTATGCTTTATTATTGTGTATATAAAATCTTACTGACATGTCAAGTTATATGCAAAGTTGTAAGTAACGAAAAAAAGTAAAGAAAATAAAGCTCTCGGAGCAAAGAATGAATTAAAAGGGATCTTTTTAGACTGATAGCACACTTGAAACAAATTAGACACCGCATCCTATCAATTCAGCATCCAAAAACTTAGCTTGAGAAAGTTCCTCGCTCGTGAAGTCATCCTTATTGATAATTCCAAGTTGAATCATGTCTCCAAGAACAAAGCTATTCTTGCAGAAGCTGTACATTAAATGATTGAAATTATCGTCATTATCATCTTCAAGTTCTTCATTGTCCCCGTCATCCAAATCTAAATCGCCATCTTCGTGTTCAATAATTCTATAAGTTTCTCCATTTGGGCCAACTTCAATAATATCCTTTAAAACTTTGTCAGTTGTACCCTTGATTGAACCTTTAGTGATAACACCCCATAACGCCCAATAAATACAATTGGCTGCTCTCCAATAAATACACTCATTATAGAGCTTGGAAACTTTTTCAGGAAGCTCATTATCCATCAATGTCAAAATGGAGGCAGATCTGGCATTTGTTAACGATAACTCAGTCATAACTGTTGTACTAGATGCTGAATGTGGTAATAATTTAGGGGTATGGGAACCAGGGACATAGTTAACATATGTATTAAGTAGATTCAAACGCTGTTCTCTTGTTGGGTATTTCTCAGGGTGAGAGATATGACTTTCAGTTGGGTGGTGGTAGTTGGCCATCCATTCACAAAAATGATTTGTAATATCATAAGCTGGTAAATTTGGCCCAGCATACTCAAAATCAATAACAACCAACTTTTTATCATCTTTATAGTTCAAATCAGTAACTAAAGGTAAACTGGTATTGGAGGAAGATAATGACAAAGCAGCAGTTCTGTCTAACAGATCTTGTTCTGCAGGAGTCCCGGGGACAGATAATTCATCATCTTCTTCATCATCATTAATTTCAGGTTGGCCAGCATTACTATAAAATAAAATATTACCATATTGAGTATCATTATGACAAAATCTTAACTTTTCGTCAATGTTGATCCTACCCCCATATTGATAATATAACCATTCTTGATACAGGTATATCCTATTTTTATAAGACGCCCAATCTGTGATAAAGACAGCCCTTTGTTCTTCAATGGTGGATCCTTGAACAATTTTGTCCACTAACTTGGTCCATCTGTCAATCAAAGACCAAACCTTCGATCCTTGTAACTTTTCGGATTCATCCAATTTCATACCATGATGAAGTTCTTTCATTCTTCTTGCAATCATTCTACATACCTTTGGCTCTCTGATTTGTTCTTTGTTCAATGTAATAGAATTGTTTAAAAATTCTTCAAATCTACCATTAGTGAAACAACCTAAAAGTTTGGGGCCAATGTTTTTCTGAGAAAGTTTGAGCAAAGTCATTAACTCCTTCTCCCTATTGATAATGTTTTCTAAATTGGCACCATAGAGTCTTAGTAATAGTGGGTAGTAGTTTTTGTACGTAACCTTATAAATACAATTGGTTAAAGCGCCACTAATTCTCTTTAATTCTAACAATTGCAAATTGGTTTCATTGATCTGGATTCTTCTCCATTTAGGGATTCTCAAATTTTGCAAAACAGAGATGATATCTTGTTTGAAATAATCCAAAGGTAAGGTATTGTCTAAATTAGCTTTAATTTCATTCAGTTCTGGTTCAAATACATTATCGTCATTCGAAAATTCTGCATTTGAAAAATCTGTTGATAATGGCCTTGCAATTGAATGAGATGAGGATGAACGTCTTCTTCGGTGAACTTTTCTTGAGGTTGATCTTCTTCTGGGAGTGTTAACATTAGAAGAGGAGTGTTTTCTGAAATACTTAGGCCTTTCCATTTTGGTAATCTTAGTAGTTAGATACTGTTACTAATCCGAATGATGGACTCAACGAAAGCAAGTTATGTAAATACCGAATTCGGTTGCCATTCTTTTGAATGGGGTGTCTCCGAAAACAGGCCTTGATGATATTCCCCAGCCATTAACCAGTTTTCATTCCCAACGAAAATCCGCCACGCACGTATGCATGTGCTAAGTATCTGTCTGTGGCTGGCATATGTGAGGCTAAGTGCGCGTCAGTATTCTATTACGTCGATCGACGAATTTCGGAGTTCTCATTTTTCCATCACAGAACATCATTTTAAACAGGATGCGTAGGATTTAATTTATTTACGGTTTGATAATCAACTGTTTTCTGATTAAATGTCATTTTGTTATTTTAGATTATATGAATCAGGAAATTTAAATATGGATGAAAGTTTAAATACTAATCAATTATCGTTTTTTCATGAATATGTCCTCGAATATTATCTTAAGGTCCAGCTTTTAAGCGACTCAGCCTACCAGTTGATCAAAGTTAATGGGCTATCATCTATATCTTTGGAGCCGAAGATCTGCACTAAGACTCTCCATTTGAACATTGGTTCTCGTGATGGTATTTTGATGAAGCAATTCATTGATGTTCTTACCAACTTATCTCAATTTCAAGGATTTACTTTACATCCGGCAGCTAAACAGAGTTTGCTTTCATTTTACGGGAGATACAATTTTGAGTTGAAAAAAATGGAAGTGATGGAGATGCTAAACTTATTTGATAGAACAATTGGGCATGAAAAGACTAAGTCACCAGAAATTTATTATATACGGAGAATCCAAATCATTGATATCTTACTCTTGTTGAAAGGAAGTGAAAATCAACGTCAAAAGATTCTTTCTCGAAGAGCAAGCATCATGAAAGAAGTGTATCTACCATTACCAAATATAACAGATAATAAGCTGAAGGAAACTATTTGCAGTTGCTTTAAAATTGAGACTGGATTTTTAGACGAGAAGTTATCTGAGTTGAAACATCAAATAAGGGCCGAAGATGTCATCTTATTGCTTCAATCAAAAAATAAATCACTTCTTGGAAAATATCAGAGTCGAGAGTTTACTTCCAATGAATCATATAGAATTTGGAATGAGAAAGTTACTTTTTTGAATACTTCTTTGGTTGCCAAGTTTCAGAATAAAGTTTTAGCTGTGAAATCTAACAAAAATGGATTCAAGTATCTGCCAAATGATATACCCAAAGTAGTTTCATATCTCAAGCAAATCTTGTTTGATTCTGACATTATTTTTTTTGAAAGTTTTTTGAGGTGCCTTGAAATCTGGCAAGTGGATCCGTTTGAAGTTTACTTATCAATTTTAAGAGATATTTTGATTGAGCCCTTGAATATGTCATTCGCTAGTAAAAGCTACGGGTTAGCATTCTCTACAATGACTATACCGATCGAATTTCAGCATTGGCCAGCTAGCAGAAAGCAAGAATTGAAAAAGTTAAACGACCAGATCTTTGCCAAGTACAGGCCATTTTTAATGGATTGTATAGGTCATTTCTTTGACGACAAAAAAGCGTTTACAGAAGCTTTGAAAATGATTGAAGAATCTGGATTGAATGATAACGTCATCCAAGTGGTGGCCGATGAATTTAGAAGAGTGCTAGGCAATAGGCTAAACATCCATTTGAAGCAGCAAATAGAAGGTATCGAGTTTAAAAATGCTATCAATTTGTTAGCATTAATTACGTTGGATTTTGATCAAATTAGTCATTGGTGTATGCAAAATAGAAACTTAAACACGATATTTCATATCTTCACGACTTCCAAAGAGTATATGAGGGAGCCAATCATATCTTATATGAATAATTTTATTCGTTCGTTGCATAATTCCAAGATAGAAATATCCGACCCAAAATCGGACTTGGGTATTTCTTCTTTATTAAACATATTATTGAAGTTGAGAAACAAGTTGAACTTGAAGTTTGATTATGAAAATCTGTTAATTTCAGACTTATGCAAACTGGTCAATAATTGGGAATCTGAGATTCTGACACAATGTCAGAGAGCAGCAGACGATGATAATTATCAAAGGTTACAGGGTTGTCCATATAGTAATAGTGTTCAAAATGTATTACAAATCTGTAATGCATATTTGAAAATTCTTAAATCCTTTGAATGGCAACATGAAGAACATTTGGCAGAATTGTATTCTTCTTTATATAGAAGTATATCTTTTGCTTTGAAAGACTACTCAAACAGGATGTTTAACAAGCTTACAAAAGACCTAAACTCTAGCAGATCATTGAACTTTGAGGGTGAAACATGTACTTATCTGAACAACATTACAAAAGTGTTGCAGTACATGGATGAATTTGATAGCGAGGATTTGAAAAATTACTCTCAAATTCTTAGAAATAAGAGTCAAATGAGCCTTCGATCACATAGAAAATTTGTTTCTGTTAATATCAAAAGTGCTGAAAACGTTGAAGACAAGAACGGCGAACCAGTAAGTTTGTACGTTGTACTTTCTGGGATTATCAATGGTCGAACTAGATGCATATATCGAGAATACAACCCGGAGTGGGATGAAGAGTTTCAAAGGTTAACTAGTGAAGATTCAAGCTATTTAAGGATTGAAATGTTGAATGATCTGGGAGAATTATACAAGACTTTAGGTTATAAGGTTAACATGAGGGATAATGAACTCCCAATTGAGAAAAAATTGAGCTTAGAACCGAATTCTGGTAGCTTGAATATATCAATAAGGATTGAAGCTGAACAAAATGATCCACTGTTTTATATAAGTAGGTCAAAGATGGAAATCTCAAAAGGTAAAGATAGATCGATTAAGTTGTTTGTTGATAAATTCTCAAACTCGTTAAAAGATATTTTTACTAGAATGCATTTAGAACAAAGCGTGAGGAACACTCCAGCCAAACCATTTGAGCTGGATTATATAAATCTAAGGGATCCTCAAATAGATACATACATAGATCACATGCAAGTTCATACTATAGATGAGTTGTATGATAATTTGGAAACAGAGTGCTTTGATGATGTTGTTTTGCAATTATGGCTACAAATTCTAAAATATGCTGAGAACCTAGCCTTACCAAGGATTTCATTCCTATTCCATAAGATTCAGACCAGATTAAACAAACGTGCATCAACTATTCCTGGATATAATAGCAACACCAGATTTAAAAAAACCACAGATTCAGAGTTGACGAGAATTGTGGAATGGTGTTTTATGTTTCGAGGAATGTTTAGCATGCCGGGCATGATTTTGGAGAAACCATTGGTCCAACCATTTGAAGAGTTTCAAAAGATCTTCACTCTTTATCAGTTGAGCATTGGAGATTTAAAGTTAGAGTATACAAGTTTATGGGGTTATTTGAATAAATTATTGCCTAAAAAATATCTGATTGGTGTAAAGGGGCTGGACCCTTATTTTGACAGGTTGACTACAGAGAAAGATTTGGTTTTACGGATTTTGCTTGCTAAGAACGACTCAAAGTTTGTAAGAGAATCCATTGAGACTGAACAAAGATATGAAAGAGCCATACGGACCGAAATGGAGTATCTGTACTCTTTAACAAGTGTATAAATATATGTGTAAAAAATAACTATAGATGATAGGTTGAGAGAATGATAAATAAAACAATAGATAGGTTCTTGCACCGCCTCTTTACCAGTAATGGCAACCTTCGTTATTCTGAAAATCTCCAAACGAGCAAAGGCTTTATTTATTAGATTATATTAAGTAACCTTATTACTAAGAGTAAAGCTACCAAGGTGATTTTGGAGATATAACTTGAAGAAGCATCGCTAGTACATCAATTGATAAAACTATAGTTGTACTATATATATTCTAAAATTCTAAACAAGCTCTTAGAAACCCAGAATTATTTATTGAGCTCTTTCGAAACATACATATAGGAGAAACGACAAGTACTGAGTATGGATCCAGAACCACAGCCCAATGATAAACAACTAAAGAAGATAGACGGTGACATTGATGTTCAGGAACTTTTTGACATCCAGGACAGTGACAGCAATTCAACCTCAAGTAACCATCTGAAGATCCCAAAATCAAATATCAACAATGGAGATAGCTCCTTTTCAGATCTATATGAATCAAATACAAGAAGCTACTCCAGTTCGATGTCTTCATTTGTTCCCCCATCACCTTCAATTTCTGCTCGTGGCGGCTCAAGATCCCGTAAAATTTCGGTTGATATACCTAGATTGCCTGATGATGACAACTACGAGGTGATAACAAGCGTAGCGCCTTCAAGGATTTCTGCTATGTCAATCCCGGAAAGAATGATCAACAAACCATCATCTTTTGAAAGCAACCCAGCTTTGAGTTCTTCGGTTGCATCAGTTCAATCTGGTTCATCTATGCAATCCATGGCTATGAGTATCTCTAAATCAGCTCCGTCAAACCCGCAAACTACTATTGCTGACGTGCATTCGACATCTCACGTAAATGCGTTACCTGAATCACAATCACTGGATACTTTGGAAGAAAATCTATCAAGAACAATGGAGAATGATCGCAAAGAAGCAAATAACATATTAAGCATACCAGAAGATAGTGAGTCACCAAACGTTGACTCGTTTATGGAAGAAACATCTTCAACTATGTCGCAAAGCAATTCATTTATATCCAGCATTAAGAATTTAGCTTCAAAACACGTTAGAAATATATCTGACATTAGTTTGGATACTGCTCTGGGTAGTCCTATCCGCTCTGCTCCAGGAACTGCCAGTGGTAAAGATATAATCAAAGAGGAAATTGATGATGTGCTCACATCTGAATTATCCGGATCACCAGGGGGAATTAGGGAAGTTGTCAGTAGTAATGGTACTACTGAAATGTTAAGTTATCGTCGTTCAAAAAGGGGTAGAAGCGTTTCTTCGGCTCCAAAGACCCCTGTTGCTGATGTTGCCGAAAATGTCGGCTTTGAAAATGCCTCACCTTCCCCATATTCACCAAGAACTTATGAAGCTGCTAATAGTTTGTACGTTGAAGAGAAATATCTTGATACTCAGTACAGATATGCATCTTTGAAACGTAATATTGAATTCCATGATTTATTCAAAGAGTTACCTGACGATGACAGATTACTTGACGATTTCAGCTGTGCATTAAGTAGGGAAATTTTGTTACAGGGTAGGCTATACATTTCAGAGCATTATATTTGTTTCAATTCAAATTTATTGGGATGGGTTACAAGCTTAGTTATGTCACATGATGAAGTTGTTCATTTTGAGAGAAAAACCACCGCTGGTTTATTCCCAAATGGAATCATACTTGAGACTAAAGATTCAAAGCATTCTTTTGCTAGTTTTGTTTCAAGAGACTCAACGTTAAACTTTATTGAAACCATCTGGTCCAAGTCGATCACTTTAAGTAAATCCAAGAATGAAAAGTCCAGAGATTTGGATGTTTTAAGTTCGAATGTTTCACCAGCTGCGACAAGCATTTCAAAGCAACTATCCGAGAATGACATCTATACGATTGACGAATCAAATCCATTTGCAGAACCGCTTTCAATTTCCAATGGCTCTTCATCAATTTTATACAATGAAAAAACTGAAAATTCGTCTGTTTCATCTAAACCCCCATACGAACTTCTTGGACCACGAGAGCATGAGCCAACTTCTTATGACTTTGATCCTGAATCAAACGGTGAATATATTCTCCTGGACCAAATCTACAAAGCGCCATTAGGTTTGATGTATAATATTATGTTTGGTGAGAAAACTGAGTTCCATCAACATATAATGGAGTTGAACGATGGTGAAAAGTTTTCAGAATACAGCAAGTTTACTAAAGAAAATGATAATGATGGTAAACTAAAAAGATCATTTGAATATGATAAAAAGTTGAATTATTCAGTGGGGCCTAAATCCACACGTGTTTATGCTACTGAAACCATCAATCATCTCGATTTTGGCGGATATTTCGAATTAACCTCAACATCTAAAACTCCTAACGTTCCAAGTGGTAATGCTTTCGAAGTTGTGACCAGATATATAATGACATGGGATGAAAATAATCAAACTAGATTGCAATTGAGCTATAAAATCGATTGGTGTGGATCGAGTTGGATCAAAGGAATGATTGAAAAATCCACCAAAACTGGGCAAATTGCGGTGGGCGAGTCGATTAAAGAAGAGTTATCGAAGATTATTCCCGAGTGCATGGATAAAATCTGTAATTACGTTGAGTCAGATGAAATGGTAACTTCTGTTGTTTTTGAAGATTCTAATAGCCTGAATGAGAAGACTTTTGAGACTGACAGAGGAAAGACTTTGGTCTTTGCCTCAAAACCGGTTAGCGTTGAAGCTACAAATAGCTATGGGGCTTTGTTAGAGCCACTTATGGATAACTGGTTAACGATTTTTGCTTTATTAATATTCACTGTACAATTGATACTTCTCAGAAGACTGAACCACACCAGTGACCTTTTAGTCAGGTACGTTGAAAAACAAGATAGAGTTATTGAATTGTTTGAGCAAAAGCTTACAGGGGTTTCTTGAAGGAACCAAGCTAGAACTATTTGGATAAGCTTAGTGTCTTTTTTGAAGGTTCATCTCACCTTTTGCAATCTGAATTTTGACAAAATAAATAAATAAATACGCATGTATGTGTATACGATCGTGATAAAGAAAAGATAGATAAATAAGTCACAAGTAAAATAGATATGTACAAGTGTAAAATAGCCTGATTAAGCACCGGAAGCGAGTCCAATCCCATTATCCTCTGTTCTGTTTTCTTGTTCGGAAGTTTCTGTACTCTCTATAATATCACAGTTATCAATGGTATGAACGAGAATCTTATCGTTATCTTCGTTTAACTCAAAGATGAAAACACCCGTAACAATCCTTTCGGTATCGTTCAAATCTTTCCTATTGTTGAATTTTTCGAAATGATGTTCTTGGCCACGTTGTTTCTGGAGTTCTTGCGTGCTGTTATTACCCCCATCGTTGAGGCCTAAGGGATTGTGTAAGTTCAAGTAATTCAAAATCTCTAATCCGTTTATTTGGTACGAGCCCAATCTAGCACTGGTTGTTTTGCTGTTGTTCAAATGAGGGCAACCACTTAGGCACGTACGCCACTTGATGATAACTTTTGTTGTTGCATTTGAGAGTTCTTGCTTGTTTTGGCAATTATCGCTTTCTATTAGGTTGTTGTCAATAGAGAAGTTGATCAACTCGTCAGTTGATAAAGAATTGGCTGGTTCCTTTACTTTGATGTTGGTAATATGGAGTTTAACGTTTGGGTTTAAATAAAAGGATGTTAGACAAAGTTGAATGGTCTTAATGGTTGTAGAATAGACCATACTTCCTTTGATAACCGGAAGGTTTGGGTATTGATTTGGTAAAATTCTTAGGAGTATTTTACTTGATATGAATTCATTGGGTACCGAGTTGTGTAGTAAATTAGGTATACTAACTTGAAGCATTTGAATCAGTGTCCCAAGATTTGCCTTTCTCTCTGTCTGTTTCTTTTTATTTTTATCATCTTTTTGCGGGTCTTGTTGATATAAGTACGAATTTGATCTGAAATTTAGCTTACCGTTTGCTTTGAATAGTGGTTGTGAATTAAAAGAGGAAGATGGGGTTAGTTGATTGAATCGCCTGGTTGAAGTAAGTGTTGATTTCAATTGTCTGGTTAGCGGTTTTAGTCGTTTCATTGGAAGACTGTATGAATTTATTCAATAAGCTTATGATTTTATATAATATATGTTGGGAACGTGTTTTTTTGAGAGAAAAGAGCTGATCGCTAATATAAATGCTATCTAGATTGATTTAATTATAAGCGAAAACGGTTCATTTATAAAATTAGCAAATTTATGCTTACGGGACATATTGATTCAACAACCACTTTTCAATGAACAGTATTGCCATCTTGCTGAACCGATTGTCTCTACTGAATTACTAATACATCTTCATATACACTATAATGCCAAGGGTGTACGACTCGGCAGATCCTAACTTACCCAACATACCAGAGAATTATGACGTTTGTTGGTCAGATTACGATGATATGTTAGCACAATCAAGTGATTTTTGTTCTTCTTCTAGTGATAACTTTATTGAAAGTAATGATGATGATAAAGATTACGATTATGATGATGACAATGCTGATGGAGAAGAAGAACAGAAGTTTCAACAATTAGAAAATAAGATCGCCGGAGCTATCAAACCAATGAAGGGATCATTTACGAAGAGCCCTAAAAAGCGAACTTATACTGGACCAACAGCAACATCAGCTTTTCAAAAAAAGAACAGTAAGCATCATAAGAAGGACAAAAATTCTAAAAAAGATCCTGTTAGAAGAGGATCTAATTTTACATTATTCAATAATGAAGTTGGAAATGCTGTTCAACAAAAAAACTCTCCTTCCTCTCCTCCTCCGTTCTCACAAACAGTCTCTCCTGAACCAATTGATCAAATCGGCAACACTGTATCCATGGCCGGCTTAGATAAATACTTTCCCCAACAAAGAGATTCTTCTTCACAAACAGCAAATATCAGCGTTCCACCGGGGTCACCACTGCTACCAACATCACACGAATCACATTTCCCAACTTCATCGCAGTTACCATCTCAACCTAAACATAAACGGAACAAAAGAAAATCAAGAAAATATACAGGTTCAAAAATCAGAAAGGAAAGAGCAGCTTGGGAACCCGGTATTGATGTCAACACTACAAATGTTGTCCTACATAGTCCTGGTTCATCAATTACGATCACGGATTACTCTGAAACGAGGTACAGACTAGAGCATTTCGAAGTTTATTCCAAACCTACAACGCACATCAACAGAAAAGAAGATGATGATGAAGATGAATATTTTGAAGATGAATATGAAGAGGATGAACTCGAAGACTACGGTAAGGAAAATATCAAGCTAAAAAGAAAACAAGACTCAAGATGGTACGAATTGAATCGTTTTTACCAATCCAAAAAAGCCTTTGAGACTGGTTTGAAAAACCGTCCTAATTGGTCCAAAGTTCGTTGGATCAACGTTAATGGTTTATCATGGGAAACTATTTCTTTAATTGCTGAGTATTATGACTTGCACCGTCTAGCTATCGAAGATATGGTTGATATTCCACAGCGTACCAAAGTTGATATTTATTCAAAGCATCTTTTCATCGTTTTACCGTTATTGAAGTTGATCAAAATTGAAAAAGAGTTGATGGACATTAAGCCATCCATATTTAGTAGTTTAGGTAAACACGCCAATTTTGCTAATAATCAAACTGAAAAACAGGCAAAAGATGAAGCAGGAAATGTTCATGCTGAGTTCAAAAACCTATCACTGACTGAGAGATTGGAAATAAACATTGAAGTTAAAAAGTTAACAGACGTTTCGTTTATCCCTATCAATCGCCGCAAATTGAAATCGAAGAAAATGAAATCAATTGAAACTAGAAGGCCATTGAACATAAAAGGTTTGGGTGTTGGTATTGAACAGGTATCAATGTATTTAACTAGAGACAATACTGTGATTACATTTTTCGAGCATTCGTCAAACGAAATTGAAAAGGCAATCTTGTACAGATTATCATCCGAGTACACAATCCTTCGAGAATCATGTGACTCGTCAATTTTACTACAGTCCATTTTAGACTCGATCATTGACTTACTATATCCAGTTATAACAGCTTATAATCGAAGATTGAACGAATTTGAAATTGACATATTAACGAATCCAACAATTCAGCATACACAGGAACTCCATTTGATGATCAATGAGTTAACAATTTTGAAATCAAATCTATTACCGATTTCCAACATGATTAACCAACTTCGTGATCATAAAGAATCCAATTTCAAGAAATTCATTTCTGAAAATTCTAAATTGTACCTGAACGATATTTTCGATCATTTGTTATCGTTTATCGACGAAATTGAAAGCATGTCCAAAACAATTGAAAATTTAGTCAATTTGATTTTCAACACCTTGTCTGTAGAAACGAACGATTCAATGCAACAACTCTCTTTAATTACTGTTATTTTCTTACCATTATCCTTTTGGGCAGGCTATTTTGGTATGAACTTTGAATCTTTTAGTGATTTGGAGAAAGATGTTGGGTTTTATTGGAAGTTGACTATTCCGTTCACTGTTGGGTTAATAGCGTTGATCATGTGGAAAAAGGTTTTGAAACAGTTGAACTCTGTGAAAAAATTGGTGTGGAATACAGCTTCTGGTTCCACTGCAGGTGCAAGAGGTGGTACTGGCAGTGGTGCTGGTGAAAGAAGAAGATTCAAGCCAAGAACGAAAATAAGAAGGAAAAAGTCAGAAGAGACACCTGAGTCCTTGTCTGCTCCTGTTCCAGCTCAATATAAAAACGACTCGGCAATGGTTTAATTGTTTGTGTTCTGGTTTCATATGCTTTGAATTTTTTATTTTGAATTATAAATGATTGAAGTTTGAGAGTTTGCTTATAGATGAACACTGTGTGTTTGCCTTTGTTTTTTCCCTTTTAGCCTCTTAAAAGGTTCATAACTTTGTACTATAGAATTTTTACAAATCAATGTATATCTACTTATATTTACAATTTTAATAGAAACTAATAAATAATGACAAAGATGCAATTGAAAAAGATATGAGAAAAAGACAAAACTAAAACTATAAAAAAAACTAAAGACAATAAACAAAACAAAAAATGGAAAAAAGCTGTAACCTATATAAAAAAATCAATAACAATATCAAAGTCGATCAAAACAATAACCAAAAAAAAGATAGAAAACCAAAACCATCCAAAAACAGAGATAAGTGAGCAGCAGAACGGGTTATAAAAGAGCAGGGGGGGAAGAGAAAAAAAAAGTTCGTTAAAAAATTCATATCATTATATATAAGACTGTATAATTCGTAATAGGGGGGAGTGGTCTCTTGTTTACCTATTTAGTAACCAAAATCAACACCATTAGTATCTTTAACAGAAATGCCATTGTTTTTATGAAAATGAGCTTTGTTCATATTAGCGGTAGAAGAATTTGCATCAAATCCAAACAAGACATCATTGAAGTTATCATCTTCAATTGATTCATCGTACCAAGACTTTGACATCATTAGCGATGGTAACTCTTGTAATTTCTCTGTAGTCAGTTTTCTATCAGGAGCAGGAACTGCAACGGAAGTAACATTGCTGTTTTTGTTATTTGACGATAAACCAGACATATTCAAATGAGAAGGAACCACCATAGAGTTACTGATCATGGAAGTGTTTGTTGAAGAGGATGTTGATAGCTGGTGTTGGTTATTGAATAAAGATGTGGATGATGAGAATGAATTGATGGTGTTGTAGGAGTGCGTTAATGAAGGTGGTTGATCATTCAAACGTGATGACGGTGTTGATGGAGTAGCAGCAGCACCACTGTTTAAGCCATGGTAGTGGATAGATGAAGGGTTGAAGTTGACACCAAACGAAGATGTCACTTGGTGTGATTGAGAAATAGGGACGTTTGATAGTTGTTGATGATGATGTTGTTCTTGTTGTTGTGGTGTGAAATCTGGTAGGAATCCACGGGCTTGCTTTAGAGAAGATGCATACTGATTGTGAGTTGGAATGATTTCGATTGGTTTGATTAGAGTATTGTCTATTGACAATGTGACATCTAGGGACAAATCATCTTCGATTTCATCGTTTAAGATAGTGGTAGTTGTATTATTGTTGGTAGTATCAAACTCATGCTCATGCTCATGCTCTTGATCAAACATAAAGAATTCGCCACCGATATCATTGATGTTTGATTGAGTTGTTGGAGTAGCAATGCTATTCATTGATTGATGTAACTTGAATTCCTGATCCAAGTTGAAACCACACGCTAAACCGTTGTTCATAACCAAGTCATAAGAAGAACTTATATCTCTGTCAATTAACAACTTGTTGATAATGAAATCAAAAGACAAGTTATTGATATTTGGATAATAATCAAATAAAAACTCCTTATTCTTCAAAAAATTTAGATAGTTCATATCATTCATATTGGCTTTTCTGAAAGGACATTTACCAAATAATGTGAATAACAAGGTAATACCCAAAGACCAAACATCTGATTTCTTCGAGTTATAAAAATCGTTTGAAGAGTTTAGAGATTCAGGGGACATGTACTTTTCAGTTCCAACATTAAAATCTTTACAATTTAAAGCATTCGTTGATAAACCCCAATCACATAATTTGATTGTACCGTCAGAAGTCAACAAGATATTCTCTGGCTTGATATCACGGTGATAAACACCTTTCGAATGAGAGTAGTTGATGACATCAACTAATTGAGTATAAAAATTGATGAAATATTGAGAATCATTCTGAATCTTGTAACCTATTTCAGTTTGGTTGTGAATAGCATCATATAAGTCACCGCATTCAATAAATTCCAAGACTAAAATAATGAATTTTTTAGTTTCAAAACATTCAATCAATTGACAAACATTCTTATGATTACCAATTTTCTTCATGATTGAGATTTCATGTCTAGCCATAAAGGAAATACCAGGGATGTTTTTCTTCAAAGATTTAATGGCAACTTTTCTATTAGTGGTCAAGTCCAATGCGCAAGTGACTTTACCAAAAGAGCCATTTTGTAAATTTGAATGAAACTTATACTTGTTTCTCAATGAAGAACCCTTTTCATAGGATAGATATTCATCCATTGAAGATTTGAAATCGTTAGAAAGAGCAGATAAGTGGTTGTTTAATTTAAGATCTAAGATAGTAGTGGTCATTATTAGTGTCTATTGATAGTATTATTTCTTTTTTTAGTAAGTATTGATATTAGTGGAAGAGTGGTTTATATGCTTTTTTAAAGGGATTTTTGAGAGTTTTTGAGAATTCTTTCACTTTTGTATATGTTTATATTGGCGTTTATATGATTTGGATTTTTTAATATGTATACTTTGTTGATCCTAAAGGGTCTATGAGGGAGATGAACACTTTAGTGTTGGAAGATTGGATCTTATCTTATCTTGTAACTGTGAAAGTATGGGAGGGGGGAAGAAAGGGGGAATGCAAATGAATTCGAAGTATAACTAATTGATCGGATTGTTTATTGAACTGAAAGAAGGTATGAAAGAAGTGTATAAGTATTATATATATGTATATATACTAAAATATAAGAAATATACAAGAGACATAAAAAACAAGAGAAAGAACAAAAAAGGAGAATGGGAGTAATATATACAAGAGACAGAGAGAGGAAGATAGGAGGTGTGACGAAAGTGTGGAGTTTTAGTTCCAAGTGAAAGGTCAGGTGAGAAGCTAATGCCGATAAGAAATGTTGAGCGATTGATTGATTGATTGATTGAGTCATCAAACTAGTGTGCAATTAGGCGAGAAGCGGATGGAATGATCCAGTGACTTTTAAGATAGATAGATAAACAAGAGCACAGCCTTTTTATAAAAATAAAATGGAATAAGAAACGCCTGAATGAAAATAAGTGTGGCTGGTCTCTCTTTTTATTGGTGTATGGGTGTCTGTATGTATGTGTGTGTGTGTGTGTATGTGTGGGGCCCACAAAGAAAGGAACAGTAAAATAGGAAAGAAGAAGGTTTAAAACAGTATGTATGAGTCAGTCACGCTAAGTCACGCTTACAAGTTTAAACACCTTTCCTACAACGGTTTTTAGAATAAATAGTTAGTTAAATAATGAATATATATAAATAGTGTGTGTGTGGCATGAAGTAAACAAAGTAAAGTAAGATAGTTGTTATATAAGAGTATTTAAAAGAAAACTTGGTGTTTTGGTCTGACTCACCCCTCTTGCTCACATGTAGTCACCTGAGTATCCGACAACAGATAACAACAACCCAGCACCAGTGATTGCACCACCGTAAAGGTATTTCTGCTTTAATCCCACAAGACCATTACTGATAGCACTCTTCAACTCCAATATCTCAATCTTGTCGTTGTCGTTGGCAACTTCCTTAATCATATCTCCATCTTCTTCAACTTCAACTTCTTCGTATGACGAGACACTAGCCAATTCGGTTTCTTTACCTAAATCGTTATAAACAGAGTTATCCAATGGTGATCTTTCTTCTTCAACAGGAGCTTTAACTTTCTTAACGAGCTTCTTAACAAGCTTCTTTGGTTGGGAGTTAGAAGCAGTGAATGATCCCCTCTTACCTTCTAGAGTGGATAATTGTTCATCCAAACTTAATTCAACTGGTAAAACCTTCAATAGGTAGTAACTTAAAGCACTAACGCCACATAATGAGACGTAAATTAAGTATGGATGCTTACCAGAACTTGGAGATGATCTAAATGCCATTGTGAACATTGTTGCACCAACAAGATTTAACCCAAAAATAGAGATTCTGCTTAACCAGTTAAGTTTTCTGAAAATTGTATTTAATTTAGAGCTTGAAGAATCGTCATTTTCAAAACTTGTTTCAAAATCTGGAATTAATTTGAAAGTTGATAACGATAGGATAGAGGTTGATAAACCTAAAGATCCAATACCGACCAGTTTAACAATAGTTAGACATTTACCCATGGTTAAGTAGTTTTTCAATTAAATATAAATTTAAGTTAATAATTATTATCTTAATTTGGTTGCAGAGTAATCAAAAAACCGTTAATGATAAGTGATGTTAGAGTAAAGTCCATTAATTCTTCCTTGCCTTAATTTTGCCTTACACTTGCTTGATACAATCTATGTGGTTAGGTTTTTTTTTTGGGGTGTATACCCTAAACTAAAGTAAGCAATTTTACAAGCGCATGATTAGTATTCAAGTACATTAAAATTATTAGTTGCGCTAGATTATGTCAAACATTATATAATCCTAAAAATCAAAAAATGGGATATACAGAGGTGCAGAGATGTGCTATCTTGACCATTCCCCTTCTGCCTCTGTACTAAGGTATATCTTTTATCATTCCCTTTAGCTATCAAAAAAGACAAGAAATCACAAATGAAGCTATCCTTTTATCAGAGCAAACAAGTAAGTATAGCTGTCATTTGATTATCTCAAGTTGCAAAATGAATGAGGAAGTCATTTCAAACTAAATATTTATTTTCATTTAAAATTCTTCGTTTAAAAAGTCTTCAAAAGATAATTAGTGACAATTAACTTAAACCGTCAATTTTCTTCAACCTAAAAATAAAGAATTCTTCCTCATTCTAACATTCAACAATAAAATACTTTTTTATCTGAGAAAAATTCTTCCCACTCACAAATTCCACTTCTGAACCAAACGCATCTTCATCTCCACACACCGCCCAATGCCCAATGGACCAACACTACTCCCCAACACAACACAAAACCTTGTCGCACACAAATGCACAAATGGCAAGGTTAATTGCGGTTTTAAGAAAGCGCGCCACATGTTTTGTAAGATAACCGATGCCCCTACTTTCGGTTTGAAATATCCAACAAAGATTGATTTTGATGTCACTGGAGTTATCTACTAATATTAATTAAATGTTGAATAAACAAATCTTCATTAGATCAGAATCTAATATATTCAACAGATATCAAACGTTCATTGAAAATGTCTTCTTCGGTTACGGTCCCAACATTCACCTTATCTAGAACAGGTGATAGAATTCCGGCTGTTGGTAAGTGTTACTAATCACTCAAAAAAGAGTCATATTGAAAATGAATTGTCCCAAAAATTCTTACTAACACAGTTTCAAATGACATATTTTACTTCAGCAATGGGAAGTGGAACCAAACATCAAATAAAGAAAAAAGGTGATCCAAATACCAGAGATTCTTTGGATGAAGATCTGGTTTCAATTTTAACTTATTCGTTGAAATCTGGGAATTTCAACCATTTAGATACCGCTGAAGTTTACACAACTAGACTTGAGACCGGTGAAGCTATTAAAAGGTCCGGAATTGATAGATCCAAACTTTGGATTACTGATAAATATAACCAAGGTTGGAGTACGACCCCATCAACGTCCCCAACCGGCCCGTACGAATCTTTAACTAAAGGTTTGAAACTAATGGATTTAGAATACGTTGACTTATTTTTGATTCACGGCCCATATTTTGCTCCTAATACTTCAACCATTACCGTTGAAGAAGCTTGGAAACAAATGGAACAATTAGTTGACGAAGGTTTAGCTAAAAACATTGGTGTTTCTAATTGGGACATTGGATTATTATCAAAAATTATGAAAATTGGCAAATACAAACCTCAAGTCAACCAAATTGAATACAACTGTTATTTACAAAACCAGTCTCCAGGTATTGTTGAATTTTGTAAAAAAAACGATATTTTAGTTGAAGGTTTCTCACCCTTGACACCGATTTTACCACACAAAATTACAAACGGGGGTCCATTAGACGATTTAGTTGTTCAACTAACAAAAAAATATAACGTTACCAATACTCAATTAGTCCTGAGATGGGTGTATCAATCCGGTGTTTTACCAGTGACCACTTCATCCTCCAAATCTAGAATATTAGAAGTTATGAAAATGTTTGAATTTGAATTAGAGGAAGAAGATTTCAATAGAATGAAGGAATTAGGTACAAGAATGCACTACAGAGCTTTCTTCCGTGATTATTATGGTGAATAAGTTGAATTAATGATAAAAGCTTGATGTGAAGTTTGGTGGTTTATTAATTAACTGAGGCCGCTGTTGTTGCTTTGGTAGTTTTATTATCTATTAACTTCGACCACCCCCTTCGTATCCTTCTCCATTGACTGTTGATATACTGCAAAACATAGACTGTTTTATAAAACTTGCTATTTTTTTGTGTACTCGAACTGTTATCATACTTCGAATGTAAGAATTCGGTAGATACCAACTTTTTTTTGACCATTAATACACTTTTCGTAACGATAAAAAGCTATGTTGTATACCCTTTACACCACAAAAAACATAACAGGCCAAAAGACACAGAAGAAAAAAACAGAAATTAGATTTTGTATATACGGTAATGCCCAACTTCTCTTATTAAAACACATGATTTGCTTATACACTTGAAAGTAGGTTCATATACATACGGAATTATCCTGGGAAACAGATCTTATATTATTGAATTAGTTTTTCAATTATGAGGTGTTAGCATTTGATCTAGCTTTTTGTTAACCAGTTATGTAAATTTATTCCAAGTGGTTCAGCAACGCCCCCCCTCAAATGATTCAAGTTTTATAATTGCGCAATTAAATCTATTAAGGTTAAAACACTTGTTCATTTTTTTACAACAGCAGCGCAAAAATTTAGGGTATGCACATGTGGATAAAGTTTTCTCAGGCTCTTTGATTAGTTAAGTGAGTTCAGGGAGTTTCTGGACGTGCAACTCCATGTAATCCTACCATGGAAAGATGTTACATCGCCAGTCTTTTTCATCTTGGTATGTTGTAGATAGTGTATTTCTATTGGGAAAGTTTGAGAAGGAAAGGAGAGATAGGAGGCAAAAAATAAGATTAAGTCTAGAATTAATCAGATAGATACATCTAAAATAAGAAATAGGATCAGATAAGAGTTTCAATATAACATCGCGCAGCATTGCTGCTCTTTTGATCTCAGATTCATCCATTTCTGGTAACATCTAAGATGGCCGATACTCCGACTGTGTTTCATGTTGTACTTGTCAGGTACAAATTATAAACTACTGGCATTTTATACATATGTATACCATTCCACCGATAAAAACGTCTATCATTTTATTTTTTTAGAGAAAAGTTAGCATCGAGACACAGCAAATTTCAATTGCATTCTTCTGTGCTATCCAAAATTATCAGATTGCTAAATTACACATAAACTCGGAATTCTACATATACAAAAAAAATAAGGTAACATTGTTCTTTTTTTTAATTACTTGCAGATCAAAGCTTTATATTTGTAGATTCCTATTTTGAACAAGAATATGCCTTCACTCAAATTAATTATTCACTTATAGCGAATTTGACAATATGAACATTTTCGTTTTAGAGGAGAATTGAGTAAAATACCACACAAAACAAAGCAAGAAAAGATTTTCCATTAAACGAAGTATACATTGGTCTTTTTCTTTATGCTACTAATATTTCTGTAAGTGATAAGCAGCAACTTTGGGTCTTGCAAATCTTTCGGAGCAATTCGTTTTTTTAGGAGCCCAATTCTAGACCTTTCACCATCCACTTATCAAAAAGAGAGGTATTTTTTTGTATTTTGTAACTCTGATCCCAATCAAAAGCTCAACTTCTGATGAATACGATATTATCTGATCTATGTTCATTTCGGAATTAGAACACGCTTTGTATTACTTACTATAATCAAAGCTTTCAAGTCCATATATGGTGTGTCTTTTTCCGTGCCGAGCGGCTCTGTGGTGTACGTTTGATACTGTGCATTTATTACGACCCTCCCCTTTAAACCTTTCAACGTAGACATGTTTCGGACTCTTCAAAAGTAAGGATACAGTTGCCAAATACCACTTGAGTAAATTAGTAGATTAATTGTAAAAACACAAGTTTCAAAATAGTAGATCTCTCCTAGGGAAGGTTCTAAAAGCAGCAAACTACCATATCTAGACCCTTGAATAGAACTGGAGTCATAACTATCAAAAATAAACACAAATACGAAAGCACCACAATAATCTTTTTAAATCACAATTCGAAACAGACTACTTTTAATCAATATTGAGATGCATCACTATATTGAAGTGAACGTTTGTAATGAAAACGGAAAAGTAGTTCGATTTTAAGTAAGCTTATATTTAATGGGGCAATTTTCTGCTCAATATATTTATTACCTTACGATAGGATATTCTGCGCCAATAATTTTCGGAGTGAACAAACACACTGTCCCCGTAAAATTCGATTAGTAGTTGTATTTCTCATAATATCAATTAAATTAGGATATATAGCAGTATACATGCAACCGTGATTATTATTTAATGTAGATGATATTTAAGGCACTAGCACACGTACTTATCCACTGCCTATCTGCCTCTGCCTGTCTTCCCTGTCTCAGTTGCGCTAAGTGACCTGAATTGAGCTAGGTGCTAAAAAATCCTTGCTTTCCCATAACCAAATGTATTATATTCAGAAACATGTTTGAATTCACAATTTGAGCTGTCCACTCCACAAAATACCCAACACTGGCCTGGAATACACCTCATTTCAATCACCTCATTGCTATTATATTAGTCTCTGTTTTTCTAATACGCGATATCTAAAAGAGCGTAACCTGCATCCTGCAGGTTGTGATGCGCGGCAACGTACCTTTTTAATCTAATGCTATTCACGTATTTGTTCATTGCAATTCCAACATATGTCATCGTTGTCAAAGTATACAATATACCCTAATTTTGGCACTGCAGTTTCAAAACTGGCTAGGCATAACTACCTGTTTTTTTTTTTTACATTTCCTGTTGAAGCCTATTGAGTCTAACGAACATATGACACGTTATGAATTTCCTGTCTGGGGCTAGAATGCAACCCAATTCAAACCTGATTCTATTCTACAATATTTAAAATTATTCTTGCAGCAGGTATTTATAATGAAAAGTACTCCTTTGACAGTCAATTTACTATCATTGTCAATTTTCTGCAGATCATTCCTATTTTTCTGAAAAACTCATGATCTCCTGCTCTCTATAATCAAAGCATATATATAAAGCCTCAATTTCCCCTTTATTTGAACCAACGTTTTATATTCAATAAGAGCTTAGCTAACAAGTCAATCAACTCAAGGACTAATCTTAAAACCTAATACCATACACTATAGCATTTATGAAGTTCTCTGCATTCGTTATCCCAGCTCTATTAGCCGCTTCTGTCTCATCATTTGCTATTCCAGAAGCTGATGCTAAACCGTTTGCTAATCGTCAAATTGGTGGTGACAAAGGTGAAGATAAAGACCATAACAAAGATTATAACAAAGGCCACGGTAAAGGTCATGGAAACCACGGTGACAAACCGCACTGGTGGGGAAAAACCAAGACTTCAACTACTGAAAAAGCTTCAAGCACTGCTATTGAAGAATCATCATTCATCTACTCACCCACTGCTTATACCACTTCATCACTACAACATAGTTCAGTTTACTACTCGAATTCCTCTATCCCGGCTGTTCCATCATCCACTATTCCATCATCATCATCATCTAACACTGCTGTTCCTCCAAACCCAACTTACGTTCCACTATGGGGTTCTTGTTACAGAAACGGTGAATCTTTACTAACCGATGGTATTGAATGTCAACCTGGTGCTTACTGTTCATCTCAATATTGGTTTGGTCAATGTGTTTGGAAAGACACCGTCACTGCTGGTGGTAAACAGTCTGTTTATGGCCAATGTGGTGGTAAGGGTTACAATGGTAAGTCTGAATGTCAAGAAGGTTGTGATTGTTCTACCTTTGGTGAATACTACGCTCAATGTTTGACTCCAAGCACGTTACAATTTACTTACCTTTAAGCCAACTACTGTGACCGCATAAAAAAATACAGTGCTGGCTGGCTGCAATTGAACTAATATTGCTCTAATTCTTATCGCTGTTTCATCTGATTTTCTGTTTTGTTCATATGTTTTTTTTTGTTAGAAATTTTGTATCGAAGTTTTAGTAAAGAGTATTTCAAATTTCTTCTGTATCGTAGATGTGTCGTTAAACACACATTAAGTAGAATGAAACTGTTACAATGTTGATAAAGTGCTCAAAGAAAAAGCTTGAATATTATGTGAGATTGCTAATTATAAAGGCTAATTTGATTAATTGTATGCTGTTATTCGAAAGTCCTATTTTTCACAAAAGTCTTTAAAACCCTCGTATATTGGACTTTAGCGCGTTTCTGAATTAGATCGTGATATGCAGATTTTCCAAATCCTAGATCTCAGATCTAAGGCTGTGCTGACATATATTAGTTATTCTGAAGCACATTTTTTTCTCTTTGTTCTCCTCACATATTCAACAACCAAACTTGTGAATGTTAAATCATAGTATATTAATATGAAATCCAGTGCTAACCGGTTCCAGAGCCTTAAACCAAAAGAAGGAAGCTGAAATATGACAGTAATTAACTCGAGTGGCAATGATAACATTTATCTTGTGTCATATGAGAGGGAGGATCCTAACAACGTCTCTTCTGCTTGAAAACAACAAGCCAAAAAAGATAAACAACTAGTGTTCAAAACCTTCGTAGTTTTATTTACATTGCCAGCTTAAAAATATATAGCCATATTTGACTCATCAGGGGATAGTTTTCAGGTATGAACTAGGTTCCAGTAATTCAGTTGTCAGTCAACAGATAAGTTGGAAGTGTGTTGTAAAACAAAGTAAACATATAAATATTCAACTTGGTATACGGCCGCTACCAATTTTCAATGGTTAGCACAGATGACATGATTTGGGGTCCAAAAGTGTGCAAAGGGTTGAGGCCTTCTTATCTCCTAATACTAAGAAGAAATACGGCCGTGCGCATCCCTTTTTTTTCACCTCTTATTTAGTTTTCGCTTGCTTACTGCACCAGTTTTGAAATAAATATAAATTGTAATATCAGCGTGACTTATCCCATTAGCGAAGTTATTGGGTTTAGATGCAGTTAATCTGTTTGATATGACTCATAGATTGGCCCAACAAACAAGTGCAAAACTTGCATACACAAATTAATACCACTTTCTTACAAAATAAAATTATATGATCCAAAGGTCCAGCTCCATTTAGACGACCAGGTGGCAATCTAGCTTTTGACCGATAAATAGAAATAAAAATAAAAGTTCTCATGTGCCTGTTATCCGTGAAGATCTGTTTAGAGTAGAGGCCGTCAAATTGGCTTAAAAAAACCCCTCCATTTGTATTCCTTTTAGGCTTATCAAAATTTAGACATGTGACCACAGTTCGGTCAAATTGAGATTAACGGTTTGCGATGACCCATACAGATAGAGCTTGAATGATTCATGTCAACTTGATACCCCCCGAACGATTAAAAGCCCCCAAAAAAATCAGGGATTCGAGAGGGACTGCCCCACTCCGGTCCCTCTTTCGTAAAGAACCGCGCACCCCCTTTTTTTTATTTGCGATCCTTACAACAACGATGGTAATTCATTTCGTGCACCTACAAAGCTTTTCTTTGATGCCTGTCTATGATTTGCTAAAACTTTCTGGTAAAGGATTATCCGACCCGGTTTTGTCCTTTTGGACTAGGGGTGCATCTTGCGTATACTTTGCCAAAACAAATCGACCTTTACACTAAAAGTCGATCGATTCACAATAAGACCCAAGAAAAATCAAGGCTGTGGATTTATGGGCATCCAAACCAAATGAGTAAAGGATTTAAGAGCTACATAATTTGGTAAACAGGAGATTACAATTTCAAGAAGCTTCGAGGGTCTTATGCTTGAGTTGTGCAATTGGGGCTCAGTATGATGGGCTCTATGTTAATCATTAAATCGATTCAACATCTCAT
Source organism: Ogataea trehalophila (assembly GCA_003707645.2). Lineage (NCBI taxonomy): Eukaryota > Fungi > Ascomycota > Pichiomycetes > Pichiales > Pichiaceae > Ogataea > Ogataea trehalophila. The sequence goes on from PPKI02000031.1 coordinate 115,934, forward strand.
TGACTTGTTATGATGCTATTGAATTTTCCTAACTAGTAACCAGCCTATCACTAGGCGGAGAGAAATAATCTTCTTTTATTTTGAAGTCCGAAAACAAACGGTGTTTAGATATCGCTACTGATAAAGAATTCTTATGACGTGTACGAGACTCAATGCAGACAGCTTCATTTAGTTATTCGGAATTGAAGGGATCGAATTGGCTACAGCCATTTGAGAACTGTTTGTTATCTGATGTGGAGCCATGGAACTTCGATGGACATAAAGGATCTGATCCTATTAAATTCAATACTTGGCCTTCACTCTCAACAATGCGGTGCTTTCTGTATGCTTGAGGATATCATATTTTGTAGTCTTTAAAAAAGAAAGAGCAAGAGGTCTGAGCTAACTAACATGCACATAAGGTCCACCATGCAATAATAACTGCTATCTGGGGTTTCTAGTACGAGACATTAACAATAGGCATCAAAATTATATTTACGAATGCCGGTTCAATGAGTTAGTGCGATGCTTATAAACTATATATCCATAAATCGATCTTTCACTCGAGCTAATACATCTGCCGTTTATTTTTCTTTTCGAGGACTTGTTAAATAGACTTTTTAACTATCAATCGCAACGTTCTGAAAAATGTGAGATGGTTTGAGCTTCAAATACATTGCTAAATAAATATGAAACCCCCATATTTGAGATGAATCAACCGAAACAAAATTAAAAAGCTGGAGAAGGCTGATAATTAAAACCGTCAATTACAGTCGTTTGAACGATCCATCCCGAGCTCGAGTTTTTCAGGTCGATATCAAAAACTGCCACCCCATATAACGCTCGTTGCTTACCTGCGTTTGCCTCGTTAAAAATTTACTGTAAACAAAGCAGTTTTTATGGGGTGTGGCGGTTTTGCTTCCGAGTTTCTACACTGAAGAACCAGGGTAAATCAACCTTTAGTAAATTATTTTTCTTAATTTTCTTAACCGAAAACTAGCGGGAGGTTAATAAAATAGCTTGGATTGAGTGTTTACCCTCTATATAGATTCTTGAACCTCTGAGTGTAATTTAATATGTATATATAGAGGCCAAATGCGTACACAAGAAGACGTCCGATTTATACCGTTGAAGCAGAACAGCGTGCTTCTTCCTGTAAAAGAAACTTAGGGCCAAATGCCATTGCTATCCTCTCGTCCAGCCACTACCGTTTTTTCTAATTTAATCCGACTCTCATTGGCTAGAATGAGGGACACCCCATATCACCCCTTGTAATCATTACATAGAAAAAAAGAAATCCGCTACGCAGAAAATTTTTTTCGTTCCCGTTCCCCCCACCCCAGGATTGGCCCCTCTCCCTGTCTTCATGCTCTCGACTCCGACGGCACACCAACACTCTCTTAGCTCCTTGGTGTACCCCCTGCTCTTTCCATTGATAATTGGAAAACTTTGAGCTTTTCATATATATATACACTTCTAAATCCTTCCTCTATCTGTTTAATTCATAACAAGATTCTTTCATAACTCCTTTTAGATTTTTATGTTTATGTCTATTACGTTAAGAACGATTGTATAAACTTATTCATCTTTTCAAACTCATCCCTCTTTTTATTTCCACTATAATATAATATTCCATTATTTGATTTTTGTTGACGAACAACTTTTAAGTCGAAAAGAACCACACCCATAATTATTTATATCAATTCTAATTGGACAATACACATAAACAAACAATATTACAAAATGTCTTCTCAATTAGCAAGAAACTTAGTTACCAAGAGAGCATTCTCAACCACTGCTAGAATTGCTGCTAAGCACCACGAAAGAACCTTAGCTCAAAAGTTATTTAAAATTCCTTTAGATGCTGGTGCCATCGGTGCCGTCTTAGCTACTACCTGGTTAGGTGGTCAAATCTTCACTCAAGCTAACCCAAAGGCTCAAAAACCAAAAACCGCTTTAACTGCTGCGGGTGCTGAGAAGAAGAACTTAGTTATCTTAGGTTCCGGTTGGGGTTCTGCTTCTATGTTGAAAGATTTAGACACTTCATTATATAATGTTACTGTTGTTTCACCAAGAAACTACTTCTTATTCACCCCATTATTACCTTCTGCACCAACTGGTACCATTGAGAATAGATCAATTGTTGAACCAATTAGATCTATCGCTATGAGAACTCCAGGTGAAGTTACTTTCATGGAAGCCGATGCTACCGACATTAATGTCAATGCTAACACCGTCAGTGTCAAGCAAGCTTCTACTGATATTTCAGGTATCTCCAAGAAGGATTCCGGTTCTTCATTATCCACTGTTGATTTAACCAAGGAATTGAAGTATGATTACTTAGTCGTTGGTGTTGGTGCTCAACCAACCACTTTTGGTATTCCAGGTGTCGCTGAACATGCATGCTTCTTGAAGGAATTACCAGATTCCGTCCAAGTCAGAAGAAAGATGTTAGACTCCATTGAAAAGGCTGCTTTATATCCAAAGGGTTCTGCTGAAAGAAAGAGGCTGTTATCTTTTGTCGTTGTTGGTGGTGGTCCAACTGGTGTTGAATTCGCTGGTGAATTACAAGATTACATTGACGAAGATCTTGCCAGATGGATGCCAGAAATTGCTGAAGAAGTTCAAGTTACCTTAGTTGAAGCTTTACCTAACGTTTTGAACGCCTTCTCCAAAAAGTTATGGTCATATGCTCACGCAGTTTTTGAAGAAACTAACATTAGATTAGCTTTAAACACTGCTGTTAAGAATGTTACCACTACAACTGTTTACGCTCAAACTAAGCTTGCTGACGGTAAAACTGAAGATTTGGAAATCCCATATGGTATGCTTGTCTGGGCTACTGGTAATGCTCCAAGAGATTTCACTAAATTAATGTTCAACAAGATTGACGAACAAAAGACTGCTAGAAGGGGTTTATTGGTCGATGAAAACCTAAAGGTTAACGGTACTGAAAACGTTTTTGCTATTGGAGACTGTGCCTTCACTGGTCACCCACCAACTGGTCAAGTTGCTCATCAAGAAGGGCACTACTTAGCTACCATGTTCAAGCACAAGGCCGCTGTTGATGACTTACAACACGAATTATCAAAGGCTTGTAACGCTGATGAACAATCAAAGGTTACTACTAGATTGGAATCTGCGAAGAAGGCCTTCAAGCCATTCGCTTACGAACACTTGGGTGCTTTATCCTACGTCGGTGCCGACAAGGCGGTTGCTGATTTAGTTTGGGGTAAATTCTCTTCCACTTCTACTGGTGGTGCTTTCACCTACTTAATCTGGAGAGCTTCATACATTGCTATGTGTATCTCCGCTAGAACCAAAACTTTAATTGCTTTCGATTGGTTAAAGATCTCTATTTTCGGTAGAGATACCTCAAAGGAGTAAATTGGCTTCTGGTTTGTTTTATTAGCTTTGTTTTTCACTCATCATCTTTTTACTTCTGCTTGCTTTAATTTTTTTCAAACCCCTTGTTACCATTAGACTAATTTACTTCAACCATTTTGTCTTTCCAGTTACGTCTCATCTCATATATTCCAATGTTTCTTATATATCTTCCCTGTTTATAAATTTTAATACTACTACATTATTATAGATTTAAACAATTATACCCTGACGTTAATTTTTAGTGAATCAACTTTTAAACTTGTGCTTTTAAACTAACATACATGCACATACGAGTTAGTAATCATCATCAGACTCAGAATCAGAATTGTAATAGCCCCAATCGTAGTCCTCTTTCAAGACCTCCAATTCGTCTTTCAATTCCTCCCTTTCGTCACTCCGACAATATCTCGAAACAAACTCATACATACTCTTCATCATATACTTTGGTTTATCAGAAATATCAAAAGAACAAGCAGAAGGTCTATCAAGTTCCATGAACTCGACAGGGAAAGAGTCTAAAGATTCATTATTAAACGGAACAAATGAATTATACTTGACTAATCCTTTGGAAGAAGTACCAGTTTCAACCAACTCACCAAACCTACAAACTCTTGAGTCGATTATGCTAGGATCACTGTCTTCTTTGAAAATAACAGATCGAGAAAAAACATGGACAGGTCTGTTTGGTTCGTTACGACGTCGATTTCCTTGATTAGACATAAATCTATAACCTCCATCAACACCACCATTGGCATCAAATAGCCTAACACATGATAGGTCGATCATTTCACTTTCTTTTTCATCACCCATCAACACCCGAATATCTGAGACAATTGTTCTTTTTGAGCCGCAAGCCAAACCATTTTGGAAGTCACTCATAGAGACCATCATTTCTCCCTCTCTGGATCCATTTTGGACAAATAAAGAGTTCATGAACTCAAATGGGATGACTTGGAACGAACTTTTTTGCCATAAGCTATCTGTAGTCATCCATGATGGTACCCTTTGTAAGTTGCTGTTCATAGGTAAGTACATTGAAGAGCTAGATATCAGTTTAAGCATTGTTTTGATTCTTGACATCATGAAATGTAGTCCTGTACTATCATTCTTGTTGTTATTACCAACAAAATAATCATCATCAGTCAACCCCCATGTAAAAATATCCAATTTATCAGATAGATAATCTTCTTTCAAAGTTTCGATCAGCTCAGCAGTGAACCCACCCCATCCTGAATCAACCTCGGTAATGAAATTCAAACCTTTGATCTGGTCACACGACTCAAGGGAAAGTCTAAAATCATCATCAATAAATGATTTATCCTCGGAAGGATTGTGGTTATTTTTCTCACTTTCGAACTCTCCTTGTTCAAATGATGTGAATTTTGTAGAGGGATTTGATCTCAAAGTTCCTTTACTAGTTGGAGTTTCAGGATTATATTCCCAGGTTTTCAAACCATGTAACGAACCTGGCTTATATAAGACTCTGGTAAAGTCAGACCAGTACTTTGTATTAGATGTATTAAGCTTGGAAGCAGTAGAGATATTTGTATCTAACGATGTTTGATATTCATTCTTGGGTACTCTTGGACAAGCTTGAAACAATTGAGCATTTTGATCTTCTAATTTGAATGGTTTGGCGCTTGGTTGCTCTGTTCCTGCTAAAACACTAGGCAAGTCGTTTATATTGCTGTATTTTCCCAATGATCCAAACCCATTTCCGTAGTCCCATAAAAATGATCTTGGATAGTATGAGGCAGATTTCCCATCAGCTGAAATTGTTGGATGGAAGTGAACGTCAGGATTCAAGTTCTTTGACCTTATATGTAGATGCGATTCTTGGAGGTTATGAAAATGTGTGACAATATTGTTCGCATGTGGGGATAGTGAAGTGGTTATAATCTCATGCATTACTCTTATGTTATGACAAGTTTGTTCCGGAGTATACCATATATATAAGAGTGAAAAGTAGTACAAAAAGAGAGAACCATTTTAATACATAATCGAAAGCGATATCTATTCGAAACAGAATCGTCGCGTCAGTTGACGTTAGGCGGCTCAAAAGTTTTAATTATGGCGTAAAATTTTTTTTGTACACAATTTTTTTTTTACACAATTCTTTTTTAAATATTTTGAAAAATTTTAAGTGGAGTCTGCTTATAACAAGAGGAGTTAGAGATAGATAATTTATGAGATTCGAAACCCACTTTGATTTAATATATTTTTATATTCATACATAATACCACCGCTAGAAATGAGTAATTCGTTAGAGGATCGCTTAAAAGCGCACTCCAATGCCTTTGATGGCTTATTATCACTAATCCCTGCCAAATATTATTACGATGAAGAAACATCCAATCAATGGCAACAAAAGAAGAAGTCTAAAGAAGAACATAAAGCAAACAAAAGAATGAAGTTGAATCCAGAATTGTCTAAAGAGTCCACAGCCAAAGATACTTTGAACAGCAGAGCCAAAGATGCTAAACCAGTCGTGCTTCCTGGTCAAAGAAAGCTCCCACAACAACTACAAGAAGATGAAGATGATGAAGAAGATGCTGAAGCCGATAATGAGAGTATTGGATACGGTTCTGAGGAACTAGATAATGATTTGGAAGAAGAAGAGGAAGAAGTTAGCGCAACAAAGCAAGATAACCGTAAGAAGGTTCCCTCAAACGAAGATGAACTAATAGCAAATAGTATCACCATGGTGTTCAACGACGAAGGTGATGTTGTTGTTGAAGATACAGCTGAACAAAGACAAGTGCAAAATTTAAGAACTCAAGCGACTATCGCGAAAGCAACGGGTAAAGAATTGAAACCAGTCACTAACAGTAAGAAAGTGAAGAAAGAGTTAACCGAAGAAGAAAAGAAAGAAAAAGCTGAAAACTTGGCTAAATTAAGGGCAAAGTTGTCAGAAAAGATTTCCACTCTAAAAGAAAAGAGAAAGGCACCAGGAAGTAAAGTTCCAGGTGCAGCTACATCCAGACAACAGATTCTCGAAGAAAGACGTAAAAAGGAAGAACTAAGAAGGCAACTAAAAAGAAAGAGGGATACCACTAACGATGCTGATTCAAGCAGTGATGAAGATAATGATGATGAGCCAAATGTTTCAGAACAATCTGGTGTGATTTTCAATAACATTGAATTCAATGACGGTGACCGTGCAACTTCCGATTTAAGCAGTACGCGTAAATTTGGTAAAAAGAAGGGCCCTTCAAACAACGATATCAAGGGCCACTTGAAAAAGATTGAACTGGAAAAGAGTAAAATAGCAGAATTAGATGGTGATGAACAAAAGAAATTGGAAGAAAAAAATAAATGGAATAGAGCCTTAGCTAATGTTCAAGGTATCAAAGTGAAAGATGATGAAAAACTATTGAAAAAAGCATTGAGAAGAAAAGAATCTCAAAAAAGAAAGAGCGAAAGAGAATGGGTGGATAGAAAGCAACTTGTTGCCGATACTATCAAGGCTAAGGCTGATAGAAGAGAAGAAAATTTAAGAATTAGAAGACAGAATAAGGGTAAAGATAAGAAGCACCAAGTTAAACAATTAAAGACTTTCAAGGGTGTTGCCAGACCAAAGAGAGCTGGATTTGAAGGTAAATTTAAATCTGGTAAGTCAGGTAAAGGTGGTAAGAAGTGAAAAATGGCATAGATCGATTTTTCAAAAAAAAAGGAATTTTTATGTCTGTCTGTTTGCTTGTTTGTTTGCATATATATTATATTTTAATCACGATTTGTTTTGTTTCCTGCTTTTTTTCAGCTTTCAGTTTTTGTTTTGCTCATGTCTTAGAAATTGCCTCGTTTTGTTCTATAAATAGTTTCAGTTTTTACGGTCTTTCTAAAAAATTCATATCAGTAAAAACAAAACAAAAAGAAAAAAGAAAGGTGGTGGAAAAAGCATAATTAGTCTCAAACAACTGAAATTTAAATGAAAACATCTTTGATGCTTTCTTTTAATAATATACTCTCTGTACGATTCATTCTATAGTTCAAGAAAATAAAGGGTCTTCGAATTGCATTTTTAGCCGGATTAATAGCTACCTAATGAAAACCATCCTATTAGATCATCTTTAGCTGAATAGATGCGCACCTAAAAGGAACAAATAGGGGGTAAAAGAACGTATACTAGGTGTGATTAGTACATGTATAAAACGAGGATGTGTACAATTGATCAATTAGGTCAAATATCCTATATATAGATAGAGGAATATGTATCACTATTAATGAATAATACAAAGATTCAGGGGCACAGTTAAAAAACACAGTTAGGCAAAGATGGCTAGGCGCAAGCGTTTTGGAGTTTAGATATGGATGATCACAAAGCTCATTCATTAGCTATCTTTTACAAGCCCTTTTTTCTTTGCATAGCAAAACCCTACATATATATGAATATGAAATATATTATATGCATGATATACATATATATATCAGTGCTTCATATCATATAAGCCTTCTTTTTTTATTTTTTTTTTTACTAAGAATACATGTATTTTTAAACACATTTTAGGACGATCTCCGTTTCTAATCTATGTAAGAAGAGGTCGTGTCCACAATCACAACAAGCGTTAACTCGATTTAATTTAATGAAAATGTAAATGTAATCTTTTTGTTTTGTTTAGTTTTCTTTGTTTCTTTGTTTTGTTTTCGTTGGACCCGATAATTTATCACTTACGGGCTCTCAATTCCAACTTATAATATTTCCCCTCTTGACTCTATCCATTTAACTGACATCTATCCATCTCCATATATATATATATATATATACAGCATTTCCAATAGAATTATTTTGTTAAATATATCTTTTTCTAGTCATAAACATTCTTACAGCTCTGAGATTAGTTTTCAAATTACGTACATCTGTTCAGATCAAATAGAATTACAAAGGCATTCTTCCATTTGTTTTCCGCCCTTCATCTCCATTTATAAACTAAAGAGCTATCTTTATTATTACATTTATTATAATAGATTATAGGAAGACAGTAAGGATATCCTTAAAACCCCCACTTTTATTTCATATTAATCTAGTCAAATCTTTTATACAACATGTGGTAAGTTCTTTTTCTACAAAACCTGGCGTTTGTTTCTGTTCTTTTTCTTCTGTTGAATCAATTACTGACTCTTTTTTTTTAAAAAAAACAATAATAATATACAGTGGTATTTTTGGTTATGCAAACTTTAATATTGGCAAATCCAGAGGCCAGATCATTGATACTTTAGTTGAAGGTTTATCTAAACTTGAATACAGAGGGTATGACTCTGCTGGTATTGGTATCGATGGGGATGACCAAGTCGAGGGAACCGATGTTAATGAAATTGTTACTTACAAGCAAGTTGGTAAAGTTGCAAACTTAAGAGAAGAAATCAAGTCCCACAACCCAAACACTTTAGAAGTTTTTACTAATCATGTTGGTATTGCCCATACTAGATGGGCTACTCATGGTGGTGTTTCTCAAGTTAATTGCCACCCTCACGGTTCTGACCCAAAAAATGAATTCATTGTTGTTCATAATGGTATCATCACCAACTATAGAGAATTGAAGATCTTCTTAAAAAGTAATGGTTATCATTTCAAGTCCGATACTGATACTGAAGTTATTGCCAAACTGTTCAAATATTACTATGAAAAGGAAAGCGACTTGGAATTTTATCAGTTAGCTAAACAAGTTTTATATCAATTGCAAGGTTCATATGGTTTATTAGTTAAGTCCATTCATTACCCAGATGAGATGGTTGCCACTAGAAAAGGTTCTCCATTATTAATCGGTGTTAAGTCAAACCAGAAATTAAAGGTTGATTTCGTTGATGTTGAATTCATCTCTGAACCAACAAATAATAACGCCTTCAGTGGTAATCTTTTAACTGTTCCATCATCAAGGAATGATACCAATATAGCACTAAGAAAGTCCGAATCGAGAGCCATCTTACCTGATTTCAACAAACCCATTGAATTTTTTGTCTCATCTGATGCTGCTTCAGTTGTGGAACACACCAAGAAGGTTTTATTCTTAGAGGATGATGATATCGCTCATATTGACAATGGTGAACTACACATCCATAGAGCACAACAATCTGCCGGTATGTCAACTACCAGACCTGTTCATACTTTGGAAATGAAGTTGGCTGAAATCATGAGAGGTGGTTACGATCACTTCATGATGAAAGAAATTTTTGAACAACCAGATTCGACTGTTAACACCATGAGAGGTAGAATTGATTTCAAGAACAAGTCCATTACTTTGGGTGGTATCAAGGAGTTTTTAACAAGTATCAGACGTTCAAGACGTTTCCAGATGATTGCATGTGGTACTTCCTACCATTCATGTATGGCTGTTAGATCTTTATTTGAAGAATTAATTGAAGTACCTGTTTCTGTTGATTTGGCTTCTGACTTTTTGGATCGTGCCCCACCTATTTTCAGAGATGACACTTGTATATTTGTCTCACAATCTGGTGAAACTGCCGATACTATGCAAGCTTTGAAATACTGTAGAGCTGCTGGTGCCTTAACTGTCGGTGTTGTCAACTCTGTTGGGTCAAGTATTTCACGTGATACTGATTGTGGTGTCCACATAAATGCTGGCCCTGAAATTGGTGTTGCTTCTACCAAGGCTTATACTTCTCAATTTATTGCTTTGGTGATGTTGGCTTTACAAATCTCCAACCATGTTATTACGAACACTAAACGACATGCTGAAATTATCAATGGCTTAGAAGCCATTCCAATCCAAATTTCTAAGATTTTAGATCAAAGTGAACACATAGAAAAGATCTGTTCCAAATACCTACACAACCATCAATCAATTTTGGTTGTTGGAAGAGGTTACCAATATGCTACTGCCTTAGAGGGTGCTTTGAAAATCAAAGAAATTTCCTACATCCACTCTGAGGGTATTCAGGCTGGTGAATTAAAACACGGTGTTTTGGCTTTGGTAGAACCAGATTTGCCAATTATTGCATTTGCCACACAAGATTCCATTTCATCAAAGATGAATTCTGCTATTCAACAAATCACAGCAAGAGACGGCCGCCCTATAGTAATTTGCAATGAAGCTGACGAACTTTTAGACAAATCAACTATGTCTGCAATTATTGAAGTTCCAAAGAATGCAGACTGTTTACAAGGGTTGCTAAATATTATTCCATTACAAATGATGAGTTACTACTTATCTGTTGCTGCTGGTAATGACCCTGACCGTCCAAGAAACTTGGCCAAGTCTGTCACCGTCGAGTAGATTTATTCAGTTTCCTGTTTGTTTTTTTCTTCCCAGTATGCTTCAGTACCCATACTTTTATAAATTATTTTTATCTCTTGCTTGTGCTGTTTTAATTTTATTACCCCTTGATGATATCATTTACTCAGTTTGTTCGTTAGTTTGAATACTCTTTTTTTATTTTTGTTTTCATGTAAATTCTGATGTCAGATATGTCTTTTTATGCTCATTTCTTGTCTCTCTTTTATGTCCAGTTTTCTTGCTTTTTTATTATTCCTTTTTCTATAGAACGATATAGACCTACTCTATCAAAACTATATTAATTTTAAAATGTCCAATTAGTTTTTATTGTTAAATCCAAATGAGTTGCCGCGTATACGCATGTAAACCTTGCCTTCAATTGCCCTTAATTGTGACAATTCAGCCTTCTCTTCAAATGCTTCAGACTTATATAAATATACTGCTTTGTATATGTTACATATGATCAGAAATTAACCATCCACTCTTTTGTTTTTGTTACAATACACACGTATATATACACAATACATATACAACCTGTGAATACTCTATTTTAATTTAGCGGCTAATGGTCAACTTCTTACCACGTCGAATAGCACTCTCCACATTCTCATTCTCACAGATTTCAAGTGCTCAGCATACAGTATCAAACTGCTGCTCTTCAAAAATTTTATTAAGTTTTAACTCAGCCCCAATTTCTTTTTCTTCATCAATTGGCAAAAGAATTACTCAATTGAATAACAGTATATCAAGTACAATCAAGAGAACTATGTGTACTGGCACTGATTACAAATTTGCTGACACTTCAGCGCATCAAGCGCTTCCATCAAGTGTCAAACCTGACCACTATGCTATCCATTTATATGACATTGATTCATCTGCAAACACTTTCAGAGGTTTGACCACAATTAGCTTTAACGTCTTGGAAACGACTGATTCTATAACATTGAATCAAAAATACATCACAGTTGAATCAGCAAAGGCATTATTGAGCGTCACAAAGACTGAATCAGAAATTTCCATCGAATCAATCACAAATCACGATGCTGATGACTCTGTTATTTTCAAGCTAGGTGAAACAGTGTCTACAGGTGTATTGAAATTAACAATCAATTACAAAGGTAAAATTAGAACAGACATGGGAGGTTTTTACAATGCTAGTTACAAAGACCCTTCAAACACTTTACAAACTATTTTATGTACACAGTTTGAAGCTGTCGATGCCCGTTCTGCATTCCCTTGTTACGATGAGCCTAACGCAAAGGCAACATTTGACGTATCACTTACAGTTCCAGCTGAACTTGAAGTTCTTGGTAACATGCCAGTTTTATCATCCAGAACTTTGGACGATGGTAAGAAAGGTCCATTAACCACTGAAGAAGTCAAATTGGTCACTTTTGAAACAACCCCAAAGATGTCAACTTATTTACTTGCCTGGACTATTGGTAAGTTTGATTTTGTTGAAGGATTTACTTCATTATCAGGCACAAAGGTTCCTATCCGTATATACACTATTCCAGGACAGGCTCAAAATGGTGAATTTGCATTAGATGTGGCTAAGAAGGCAGTTGAATACCTTTCTGGAGTCTTTGACGTCCCATACCCATTACCAAAATTGGATTTGGTTGCTGTTCCTGCATTTGGTGCTAATGCTATGGAAAACTGGGGTTTAATTCTATTCAGATCTACAGCTTTGTTATTTGATCCATTAAAGTCGGACGCTAAGTACAAGCAAAAGGTTGCATACGTTGTCTCTCATGAAGTTGCACATTCATGGTTCGGTAATTACTGTACCATGAATTGGTGGTCTGATCTTTGGTTGAACGAATCATTTGCCACTTATATCGGCTACTTGTGTGTTGACCAAATGTATCCCGAATGGGATATTTTTACAGACTTTGTTTCTGCTGCTGTTCAAAAAGCCTTAGATTTGGATAGTTTAAGAAGCTCTCATCCGGTTGAAGTCCAAGTTTACCATGCTAAGGAAATTGACGAGATTTTTGATGCCATTTCGTACTTGAAAGGTGGTTCTATTGTGAGAATGGTTGCAGAATCTGTTGGTGTTGAATTGTTTTTGAAAGGTGTTTCAAACTATTTAAAGGAACATGCGTTTGGTAATGCCAAGTCTGACGATTTATGGGACGCTGTCAGTGAAGTTTCTGGTAAAGACATCACCACTCTAGTTGCCCCATGGATAAGATCCATTGGTTTCCCATATTTACAAGCTTCTAAAACTGAAGATGGCCAAATCACATTAACCCAACAAAGATTCTTATCATCAGGTGATGTCAAACTAGAAGAAGATCAAATCACTTGGTGGATTCCAAACGAATCTATGACGGAAAAGACCAAGAAGATTAGCAGTGATAAATTTTCAAAATTGAACACCGATACTGTTGGTTTCTACAGAGTTGTTTATGAAGAATCTTTATTAAATGATATCATTTCCGACTTGCATAAACTTTCATCAAAGGATAAAATTGGATTAGTTGCTGATACTGCTGCAGGTGCCCAAGCTGGACTAGTGAAGACATCACAATTCTTGAAACTTATTCATTCGTTCAAAGAGGAAGATGATTATACTGTTTGGATGGAAATTGTGTCTAGATTATCAAGTTTGAAACAGTTGTTTTTCAATGACCCAGTTACTTCTTCCCAGTTGACTAAATTCTCACAAGACTTATACAAATCCAAGTTCAAAAAACTTTTCGCACAACCTGTTGAATCTTTATCATTATTAGATTCTAATTTAAGAGCACTGTTGTTCTCACAGGCCGGGACCACTGGTCTAGATCAAACGTTAGACTTTGCTCAAAGTTCAGTCAAGACAAACAAGTTTGATCCTTCATTAAAACAAGGTATTTTTAAGACTTTGTTAAGCAATAAATCAACATGCACTAAAGAGAACTTTGATCTTGTCATGAATGAAGTTTTAAATCCACAAACTATCGATTCAAGAGAAATTGCACTAGGTGCCCTAGGTTCCGTTTGTAAGCCTAACGAATTCTTAGATGAAATTTTGGGTTTGTATTTTTCTGAAAATTTGCCAGAGATGGATTACATTTTCCTAACTGTTTCTCTTGTTGCTAATCCAGCTACGAAAGTTAAATTTTGGCAATTCTTCAAGACAAACATTGGTAAATACAGAGAAGAAACTGCGATGTGGACTTTAGATAGAATGATCAAGAGCTTTTTACCATACCTCGTCTCCAATGATTTACTAACTGATGTTGTTTCCACTTTTGACTCTGTTAATACTGAGGGTTATGAAAAAGGTTTAAAGCAAGGTATTGATTCCATTTCAATGAATGTCGAATGGTTCAAGAGAGACAAGGAAGATATTCAAGAATGGTTAACTTTATCTGGATATTAGGTTTTTTTACGCGATTTATTTTATGATATCTTCCGATTTGTTGTTTGTTTTATGTTTTCATATGTATTAGCGTTTTATTAATAAACTAACATTTGACTACCTATCCAATTTGGTGATCAATTTGATCCTCACTATAATCTTTATAGCTTTTGATTCATCGTAAACAAATGTTATCTTGTAGTGCTCTTTGATCCAGCATCTTACTATGGATATTGGGCTGGTTGTCGCTGCTTGTTGGAATCTGAAAGTATATATCTGAACTCTCTGACGCTATAATCAAAGATGAAGATCTTAGGTGATTAGGAGCACAATCTTGAGTTAGGCCAGGTAGTGATGTATCAAAAGTATCTATATTTTCATCAACATCAACGCCTGTTGGGTTAGCCATCAGTAGTATATCTGAAAAGTCATTTAATGATTTTTGGGTATATGCAACATATGTATCCTCGATCTTTTTGTCTGAATGTAAGTCTATTATCTCATTTTCATCGTCAGAAACAACTACTCCCATTGGTGAGGATGGATACTGCCCATAACCATGATATGACTGCTGCAGTTCTATATCTTGATATGGCTTTTGTTGTAATTGTCCGATCTGTAATTCTGATTGATATGTTATATCAAAGGATTGATTCTGTAATTGACTATTTGTCTTGAAATCGCTCGTAGGGATCTCTTCAGTGAGGTCACTAGATGCTGATGGTATAAGATCGTTGGTGATATGATACTGCGAGACTTTCAAAAAACTCTCAAATTTGTCGAAAAAGTTAATTGATCTGATGGTATCATTTTCAGTAGGAGGATTTGGAATGGGGTATTTTGGGGCTTCAAACTGTTCGAAGTCAATTATGGCTGGTTGATCTAAGCTTTTATGGTTGAACAAAGCTATTGCTCTTTTTGAAATACGATTTTCTTCAATAAACTTTAAAAAATCCATACTCAATAATTATAATTGCTGTAATTAACGGTATTTTCAGGTCAGCTCAGAAAACTTCTTTTTACTTAACCCTCTTCAAAGAAGCGAAAAAGGGGATAAACAAGACAAAACAAAGAAGAAAACAAATACAACAAAAAGCAGGCAGGGTCTAATCTGCGCACAGCCTTGTATATGTGAGTCACGTGAAATTTCAAAATATTTCAAAAGAATTATAAAGAGAGCTTATTCGGTTAACTCTGCAAGTACTAATGATTTATCGTATCAGTTAATAATTGCTGTAAGATCATGAAAAAAAAGTTTATATACGACCTCGAATACTTCTACTTATTTTCAATTCGTGCAAATATTTGAAAGAACTGCTTTGTAAGAGGTTTTTACCAACCATAACCACCTCAAAGAAGCATTCATCACACTGTGGCTCTCTCGACTTATAGTCAATAAAGCAAACCTTTGAACCTTCAACATTAGCTCAATCTCGAACCATAATGAACAGAGTAAAAGCTCTATCTTTGGCTAAATATGCCTTGAAATACAACAAACCTCAAATACGGAATTTCACAAACTCGACAAAATTGTTGACTCCAAAACCTACAAGTTACAATAATGCTTCTGTTTCGATTCCCAAAGCTACAACAGGAAATACGAAACCATCGAACCCACAAATGTCATTCCCTTGTTTGGAAAAACTTGAAAAAAGGTCACAATCACTAATAGAAAATGGCCCGGAACCAGCATACTCAAAAATTACCAAGGAAAATGTTGAGGTCTACCATTCCAAAAGACCAATTTTTCTGGATTATGGTGGCTACCTTCCTGAATTTCAAGTTGCATACGAAACCTGGGGTGAATTAAACGCCAATCATTCTAACGCCATTCTTATCCATACAGGACTATCAGCTTCCTCTCATGCCCATTCGACACCAAAAAACCCAAAACGTGGTTGGTGGGAAGACTTCATCGGTCCTGGCCTGTATCTTGACACAAACAAATATTTCATCATTTGTACAAACGTTATCGGAGGTTGTTATGGCTCCACGGGTCCATCTTCTACCGACCCTTCAGACGGATTGAAATATGCAACTAGATTTCCAATATTGTCGGTGAATGATATGGTGAGGGCCCAACACCGTCTTATCAAAGAACATTTGAAGATTGATAAGTTATATGCATCTATGGGTTCCTCTATGGGTGGTATGCAATCGTTAGCGTATGCTTATGAATTCACTGATGAAGTCGAAAAGATCATCTCAATTTCAGGATGTGCTAAATCGCACCCATATTCAATTGCCATGAGACATTGTCAAAGGCAAGTGCTCATGACTGATCCAAAATGGGCTAAAGGGTTTTATTACGACAACGGGGTTCCGCCCCACACTGGTATGAAGTTGGCTAGAGAGATTGCTACAATCACGTACAGGTCAGGTCCGGAGTGGGAATCCAGGTTTGGTGTTGAAAGAGCGGATCCTGAAAAGCAACCTGCTCTATGCCCTGATTTTTTGATCGAGACTTACTTGGATCATGCCGGAGAAAAATGGTGCTTGGAGTTCGATGCTAACTCTTTCCTCTATATTTCAAAAGGAATGGATTTATTTGATATGGGAAAAAATAACAGAGATAAAGCTGAAAGCAGTAGATTGCAAGGTGAATCGATGTTTAACGGTGAATTGGTTTCTGACGAAGAGTTGGTGTATAAGAAGTTCGACAGTTGCCAATTTTCTTTACCAATGAAAATAAACAGCAGAACAAGAAGATTAACAAAAGAGGAATCTCAGTTAGATTTGCAAAATGGATTGAGTAAGTTTGCACATAAAGATATTTTGGTTATTGGTGTCGAGTCTGATATTCTATTCCCTGCTTGGCAACAAAAGGAAATATCTGACTTATTAACCAAAGGATCAATTTTAAAGGGGGGTGATGGTTCTAACATCAAGCACATTGAATTGAGCGAAGAAGATAGTATTTACGGTCATGATACATTTTTGTTGGCTTTGAATCACATTGGCGAACCTGTCAAGAAGTTCTTGGAGTAGTATTGTATTGTCTACCCTTTTTTTTCTCCTGATAGTTTTCCTACATACCTTCACTTATTACGATTTTTATTTATTTTAATTAATGTTTACTTTTACGTTTTGAATTCCACATCAGTGGAAATATATGAACAAGGTTGTACAACAATTCATATGAAGTAAAGAAGTATATTCTATATATTTACAAGGTTTCTTTAATCATCTGTAACAAGTTTATTGTTGCTCTTCAACCTTGGCTTCTTCCTTTGACTTTAAATGCAATCTTTCGCTCATAGCTCTTCTAATGGCCTTCTTTTCAGCTCTCTTCATCTTTTGCTTTTCTTCCTTCTCCACCTTAGTTATCTTAACCATTTGTCTTCCAGGCCAGACTTCGAATTGATCCATGTAACGTTTATCAAAGTTGAATTCCATGTGAACATTTTCATCAGTTAATCCCAATTTCTCAATACACCAGAAATATCTTTCTGGGTTATCCAACTTCAAGTATCTCAATATTCTTTGTCTATGTTGTGTCAACATCCTTGCTCTTCTGACTTGATGAACATCTTGTGGGTTTTTCTTAATATGAGCCATCAATGTTTGTAGCTTAACCGTCATCACAGCAGCTTGAACTTCACTGGAACCAGTATCACCTTCAAAACGGGCAAATTCTTTAGTAGCCAATTCAATCATATTTTTACGTTCATCATAAACAGCAGCGTTTCTGATACTTAAGATTTTCATTATTGTATCTTTCTTGATTTCCTCCTCAGCTGTGATTTTATCAACTGTCTGTTGGTCGTACCCCAACAATGAAATTGATTTCAAAATTTTAGACTCTTTGGCTCCATGTAACAATTTCTCAACTTCAGAGACTTCGAATTTCTTAGTTAAAACTTTTGGTTCTTGTGTTTCTAATTTGATTCTATTGAAAAATGGATTGCTTGGTCTTCCCAACACTGGATCCACTTTTTCCTTTTGGTTATTCTTTGTATTTTGAAATGCAATGTTCTTGTCCTTTCTTGCTCGAGCAATACTTCTTTTGATGGATTTCTTGGTAGCTTGTAAAGTGGATGAAGAATGGAATTGATTAAAGTGCACCAAACTGCTCGCTGAGGCTGTGACCTTGGATGGTGTTATTCTGTTGGCGAACTGATACATTATAAAATGCGAGGATATATACGTATGAGTGAATCTATAACGGACTGCTCAAATAGGAACTGAAATTTTGTTATCTTTGAAGTTAACCTTTATTATAGAAGGATTATGAATTGCGGGTGCCTCTCTCCATCTTCCACCAAGAGACACAGCAAATTATCAACGCAACAGGTCTTTGAAAAATTTGAAAGGTGAAATCCGGGTAAAAGTTGTAGTAACCTCGATCGACGTTAAATACTGTGGTCGATTTCAATAGCCAATCACCACAAGGTTCCAATTGGGTCATAAACGACTTTCTTAAAAGTTGAAAATTTTTCAACCTCTCTTAGAGCGATCAACATTTTGTCTCTTTCTTCTCTATAAGTTAACACTTTATTCTTGTTCTTCCCTAACCTATTCACATGATTTTTTTTTAACTTTCCGTATAAATACCTAATTAAACGAAAAAAACCATCACACACATAATACGTCACAATGAAATACATCCAATCCACTGAATCTCTAGAAATTCCTGAAGGTGTCAAGGTCCAAATCAAGGCAAGAACCATCACTGTTGTTGGTCCAAGAGGTCAATTAACTAAAGACTTGAAGCACATTGATGTCACTTTCACCAAGGTTTCTGAAAAGCTAATCAAAATTACTGTCCACAATGGTGATAGAAAGCACGTTGCTACTTTAAGAACTGTCAAGTCTTTGATCAACAACTTGATCAAGGGTGTTACTGTTGGTTTCAAATACAAGATGAGATTTGTCTATGCGCATTTCCCAATTAATGTTAACATCACTGAATTAAACGGTGCTAAAGTGATTGAAATTAGAAATTTCTTAGGTGAAAAAAGAGTTAGAAACGTTAGAATTTTAGACGGGGTTACTTGTGAATTATCCGCTAATACCAAGGATGAGCTAACTGTTACCGGTAACTCTTTGGAAAACGTTTCTCAAACCTGTGCGGATGTTCAACAAATTTGTAGAGTTAGAAACAAGGATATCAGAAAGTTCTTGGATGGTATCTATGTTTCTGCCAAGGGTCATATTGTTGAAGAAGCTTAAATGGTTTTGGAAAATTTTGGGTCTTTTTTATGAACTTTTTTTTGTTATCTAGGTTTTTTTTCTTATTTCATCGGTTTCATTACAAAATTTGTTATGCAATTAAAGTGCCGGGTGCCTTTTTTGCTTGCGAATCGTTACCAGCTCCATTTTTAATAGAGTGAGCTACCTACGATTGCGCACTGTAGCGATATCAGACTCATTGGTTTTATCATTGATGAGTGGATATCAAGTAGTATTTCAATCAACCTTTTTCTTGGTTGAATAAGTAACTCATATCGTCTTGTCCATAATCATATAGGGAGTAATTAGAGATATTATGAATGGTTTGTTTCAATAGGTGTTGAAACCAATGATTCATAATGAAAACTTATTTCTAAATGCAAGTAGTTTAACTGAGGGTAATAAAATGCGTTACGCTTCCTTGGTGCCCAAATTGAAAATATTGCACCCAAGTTTGAGCCTTTGTCCACTCCTAATTGCAGGTATATTATACACTGCTCGGTTTACATAAATGACTGTTCTTTTACGAGACATTACAACGTATCAGATAAATACCATGAAGTCCAGATCTATGTATGTGTGAATTGTTCTCTTACCGAAGGAGTTTTAGCAGCTCCAACCTTTAAGGTGAAGATACTCAATTAGATAATCCGAACGAAGCTCAAACGACAAGTCGGAGCCCTAATTCTTTTCTTCAAGGCAGAAGCCATATTTTAGAATCTGGAGCTATTTCTATCTGCTGTAAGACTATTGTTATTTTTTTGAGCTTGTTGTCATCGATTTAAATTTTCACCCTACTGTCTTACTGGTACCATGTAAGTTTCAAACTGGATAATGATACGATAAATTGGTTACGAGTTATGCAAGTATAAAATTGTTTAGTAATTATAGTTCGATATCATATTTTAAAGTCTTGTCTATCTTTTTAGAGTGTAAGCTGGCTGCATAGGGAAAATGGATAGACAATTTTCCTGCGTAGCCTACTGTTCAGAGTCCATACCGAAAACTACCTCAGTTTTTGCCGCATTTGATCAGGCTTTTCTCCAGCTTTCAATCACCTCATTCATAGTCTTTAGGTTAAAAATAACTAGTGATGACTGACATATTATTAAAACGGCTCGTCTGTTACAGGTATGACTTATTATCCTGTTGTGATTGGCTGTAGCCACCCAGAAAACCCGGTAGGTGCGGCGTTTTCTTTCTTGGTGATCTCCTATCACTGCGTTATGTGCTACGTTCTCCATGCGATCAGCTGCAAACTCCGGCGTGCAGGTCCAGGCTTTATCTGTTTATTACTTTCCCACTTACTAATGACATAACACTAGTGTAATATCAAGTGTTATTTCATTTCAGCAATTCCAACTCCACTCACTGTATAATTTCGAATTGTTCCTGTTTCTTATTCGTTCGTATAAATAGCCGACCTACTCCCCACCACCTCTTCAATTCATCAAATAGGATTTTATCAATTACCAATTCATGTCAACTTATCATTTTGTTGTATCGAACTGAAAAATCTATATCAATCGTGAAACATCAGCTATTATATTAATTGCAAATTTCCATACCACACAATGGCATCTGCTATAATCATCCCAAATTTAAAGTCCGCTTCCAAAACGTTCTTTAGACAACAATCTAGAAACTCCTCATATGGAAAATACACAGCTTCATTTGCTGCTACTTTAGCTACCGCGTCGGCAGCTTTCTATCTTTACAGCAATAACAACAATAATGGTAACAATAATAAACTCAGCAAGTCTTTGTTTGGTTTTGGTGCTCCGGCTGTGATTAATGCAAATGAAGCATCCACTGAGGTGAACCCACTAGCCTCATACCAAACCATTTACAACGATATAGCTTTGAAATTAAGAGATGAAGATGAGCATGATGATGGTTCTTACGGTCCAGTTTTAGTTCGTCTAGCCTGGCACTCCTCCGGTTCATACAATAAATCAGATAACTCAAACACTAGAGGGGGCTCATTTGGTGGTACTATGAGATTTGCCAAAGAACAACAAGATCCAGAAAATGCTGGTTTACAAGTTGCCAGAGATTTCTTGCAACCTATCAAAGACAAGTACCCAGAACTTTCATATGGTGATCTATGGACATTAGGTGGTGTAACCGCCATCCAAGAGATGAGTGGCCCAACCATTAAATGGAGACCAGGTCGTAAAGACTTACCAGAGGATTGTGTTCCTCCATACCACAGACTTCCAGATGCATCTCAAGAGACTGGTGAGTATGTTAGATCTGTTTTTAACACCCGTATGGGATTCAGTGATAAAGAAATGGTCTGCTTAATTGGTGTTGGTCATGCTATTGGTAGATGCCACAAAAATGCTTCTGGATTCGACGGTCCTTGGACCTTTTCTCCAACTATGGTTTCTAACGAATTTTTCAAGTTGTTATTAAGTGAGGACTGGAAGATTAGAAAATGGGACGGTAAGAGACAGTACACTGATGAAAACACTAAGAGTTTAATGATGTTACCAACCGATATGGTTTTAAAGACTGACTCTAAGTTCAGAGAATACGTTGAAGAATACGCTAAGGATGAAGCTAAGTGTATGAGCGACTTCGCTGATGTTTTCTGTAGATTGCTTGAACAGGGTGTTAACTTCCCAAATTCCACTCCTAGAATGGAATTCAAGACATTAGAAGATCAAGATATCTAATTTTCACCCTATATATGTTTTTTAAGATATTCATTTAGGTCCAGTTGTTAAGAATTCCACCGTATTCAATAAAATACTTATTTTCATATGATAATTATAAGCCCTAGTTGCGAGACTTTGCTCTTTTTTTTTCTGTTAAAGACCGGTCGATTAAACAATTTAAGACGTCGATGTTGTGTCCAGAGTAATTTTTTAGTTGCCTTCTTGGCAACTCGGCCAGATAATTCCCACCCACCGCCGTGCAAAGGTTTGCGTCCTGAACAAGGTGTAGTTCCCCTGATTTACATATATTGAGTCAAAATTCGATTTGATAGGTTCTAATGATAACTAGTTCGTTCTTTTTTGTGGTTCTTTCATATGCATCCATACTCACTTTTTTAGGACTTAGTAACCACACTTAACGACTAACTAGCAAGGGGGGAAAATATTACAATATGGTAAAATCAATTATTGCCCCATCTGTTTTAGCTGGTGATTTCGCCCAACTAGGATGTGAATGCCACCGTATGTTCAAATCTAACGCTGATTGGGTTCACTTAGACGTCATGGATGGCCATTTCGTCCCAAACATTACTATGGGACCTCCAATTATTTCTTCCTTACGTTCGTCTGTTCCTAGAGATCCTTTAGAGCCAGGTAAATATTTCTTTGACTGCCATATGATGGTGAGTGACCCAGCTACTTGGGTTCCGGAAATTGCCAAAGCTGGTGGGGATCAATACACCTTCCATTATGAAGCAACTCAAGATCCCTTGGCATTAGTTAAGATGATCAAAGACAATGGCATGAAAGCTGCCTGTGCTATTAAGCCAGGCACCCCAGTTGACGTTTTGTTTCCACTAGCAGAATACTTGGATATGGCTTTAGTGATGACCGTTGAACCTGGTTTCGGTGGTCAAAGTTTTATGCCTGAAATGATGCCAAAAGTTGAAGAATTAAGAAACAGGTTCCCAAATATGAACATCCAAGTTGATGGTGGTTTGGGTGCTGCTACTATCCCAGTTGCTGCTAAGGCTGGTGCCAACGTTATTGTTGCAGGTACCTCTGTTTTCAAAGCTCAAGATCCAGCTGAGATGATCCAATTTTTAAGAGACCATGTTGACAAAGAGCTTGGTGCTAGAGGTTTATTAGAAAAGGAGTAGAGTGTTTTATTTATATTCCATTTACTAAATAGACTGAATAAAAAGCTAAAATATTTCAATAAACGTTTCCGATAGTTCATAATAATCAGTTACGTAAAACCCAAAATAGAATTAAAAAAAACGTATGTGAGAAATCAAAAAGCCTGGTATATCATAAAAAAAATGCACAGTCAAAATAAAATGAAAATCTATTTACCATATACATTTATCTTTCAGCTGGTTGGTATCGTCCCTCTATAAGGCGTACTCTTTTAACCTCCTAATTAAAACCATAATAAATAATGCGACAACAAAAGTAAAAAGAAAAGATTTCCAAAGAATATGCTAATTTGTCCAAGTATTGTGGGTTCGTAGTATACAAAATAAGCATCAACAACTCACTAGCTGTCAACAGTTTGAATCAAAATCTTTTATGATCGTTAGAATGAAGGATCACCTAGAGTAGTGCCATCACCGTTGACGGTAACCTTAACCGCACCAGCGGCAGCATCTTCAACAACAGCCCATAAAGCTGATCTGACGATACCTTCTTGTAATTTCTTGACTTCGTTGTCAACGGAAGAAGTATCCTCACCATCAATTTCCATGGCTTCTTGTTTAGCTTGTAAATCAACTAATAATTCTTCAGCATTTAAGTTTCTAGCCTTGACGTATTTCTTATTTCTTTCGATTTTCTTTGCTCTCTTGTTGGATAATGTGTGTTGAACTAGGTTCTTTGACGATCTTAACGTGGCACCAGAATAAACTTCCAAAGCAGTAGATCTAGCAGGTTTTGATTCATCACGATCTTTAGCAACTCCTCTAACAGTGGCTCTTCTTGGATGTGATTTTCTTTGACGGATTAAGTTATCTTTTGGCTTGTTGATTGAATTTCTGGAAGGCATTTTAAGTTGTATGTTTAAAGGTTTAAATGTTTATATGACTTTCAAAGAGAAATTTCAAAAGTTCCCTTGCTATCTTTCAATATATTCTTCTTCGTATAAGGTCTGGCCTGTTCAAAGTCATCTCTATGTAAATATCAAATTTCCAAATTTTTGTTTAAAAAAAATATTTTTCTTATAATTATTAAGATATGGGAGTGCATAGACAAATGAAAAAAAAAAAAATTCCGTATTAGGAAGTTAAACACCTGTACACTCGCACCGTTGTATCGTTATGACTATATATCGTTGCATCCTCTTTTTCGCAGTTTTCAGAATGATCTCTCTCTACTAGTGATCATGATTTGAATGTTACAATTTGTTCACCTTACGTATTTTTATATATCAAAACATAATAAAAGAAAGTTCAAAATCATTTCATCTACAGTATATAGCGCTGAAAGGTAACATTTACAACTTTGATTTAACTATATTCTTCTCAACCTGCTCCCTCAAGAACTGGATAGTTTTGGCCTGGTCTTTCGACTTAAACACCGTGGTGCCAGCCACTATGATATTAGCACCAGATTCACTAGCTACTTTGACAGTTTCTTCAGTTAAGCCACCATCAACTTGTATGTTTAAGTTTGGTAGCATGTCTCTTAATTTTTTCACTTTTGGCATCATATCGGCCATGAAGCTCTGGCCGCCAAAACCTGGTTCAACAGTCATAATTAGAACCATATCTACCTCACCCACAATTCTCAAAAATGCATCACTAATTACAGATTTAGGTTTCAATGCAACACCAACTTTCATACCGTTATCTTTGATTAACTTAATCAATCCTACTGGATCTTGTGTGCTCTCGTAATGGAATGTAAATTGGTTTCCACCGAATTTGGCGACTTGCTCAACCCATTGTTCCGGTTTGCTCACCATCATGTGGCAATCAAAAAAGAACTTTTTGGTATCTGGTAATAGTTGTCTTAATTGTTGAATCACAGGTAATCCGATCGAGATATTAGGGACAAAATGACCGTCCATAATATCGATGTGGATCCAGTCCGAGTTGTGCAAAAAGAGTTTGGAGACATCTGCACCTAAGGTCGTAAAGTTTGCAGAAAGTATAGATGGTGCAATGATAGATTGAAGTTGGTTGGTGTTACCGTCACAACTGTAGCACATTATTACTGGTTCTCTTTTATTCAAAGAGCAGAATATTGTGAAGAAAATGTTTGTTTTAAGAGTGAATTACGAGTTTAAGTAATTGATTGAAAAATCAAGTGTCTATGATCTTTCCCAGCTATAATAATAGTATAGTTCTTGTTTATCGAGACCACCACAATCTGTTGATATAGCCTATTTTTGATGGAATAAAGTCAAACTCCTGATTCAAATTGCCGCTACACGCGCAGAAATCGAGCCAACCTGGTTTACACAGCCATTGAGTTTCTCTCTCTTCTGTTGTTTAAATGACGTCTACGATTTCAGGTTACGATTTTGAGATATAAATAAAGTTCATCAATGGTATCGTCAAATTAGTGATTTAGCTTATAAAGCAAACGTTCGGATTGCTAAGGAGTTTCAATATCTGGCTGGAATCAACCTAATTAAGAACAAGAAGAATGCAGTTGCCGTAAACACACCAATCAGAACCCTGATATAAAACCAAATACTAAGCTTACCTTCTTTATGATATTTTGACAACAATTGATTAACTTTACCAAACTTATCAGTTGATTGTTCAAAGTTTTCGGATGCTTCTTTCAATATAACGGCATCTTGTTTCAACAATTCTTGGAATTGGAAAGCCTGTTCCTTTAAACTGGAAACCATTGATGGTAAAGAATCTATCAACTCTTGTTGGAAGCTATCATGGTAAGTGTTTTGATCCTCAATTGTTTCTAGTTGATCAAGTTGGGATGGCTCATCTTTAGTAGAAAGTAAACGTTGACGTAAGGTATCAATCGATTCATCTTCAATTTCTTTGACTTTCAAATCGGGTGTTGGTGGTATTGATGCTCTTCTGTTTTGTAAATCTAATTCTTCTTTTTGCTGCCTCTTTAATTCAAGTTTTGTTTGATATAAATTATAGTTTGACGATAACTTGAACTCTAATTCAAATTTCAAATCCTTTAGCAATTTATCTGTTTTATGAAGGTGAGAGGTTAAATCTTGATTTTTGTTTGATCTGTATGTTTTCTTTCTTAAAAAATTCAGATTCTTCAAAAGTTTGCTTACTAGTATGTATTTCGGTAATATATTTGAATTGTCGTGTTGATCTATTGACAGTGTTTCGATCTGAGAATCTACTCTTTCAAGTATTTTATAGTAGTAAGATTCGCTGCTCAATTGTGGAGTGGCCATTATTTTAGTATAGATTATTGGCAATGAGCTTGGTTAGAGTAGCTTTTATTGCGTAATTTGAAGTAGTATCTAATCTTATTGAAGTTGATGTGCTGTATTAGTCAATTAATTTACAGTTGAATTAAATGCGTTGGAGTGTACATGTTGTAGAGCTGGCAACTAAACTGTTCATTTACAATTTAACAAGGATTTTTTAAAATGGTTTGATCCGAGCACGACCTTGTTTTTCATAAGCAATGCAAGTATTTAAGCTTTTCTTATTTAGCAGGATCCTTTTGGTTGTATATAGATGTTTCTGGTGTTTGGAGACTGCTAATCACTAACACAAATAAATACAGAGTCACAGAAACCGGTGAAAACATAGTAATCGTGTCAGCTGATTGCTTTGTTCACCACTAATTAGGGAGGTATAGAAAGTTTCCAATCAGAGTTTTTTTTGTCTTCAAATGTAGGACTTCTAGGTAGCATTTTTTATATTAGTAGAAACTAAACTTCAAATTTTTTAAAACAGATGAACCATTCAAAGAAGGTTAATGGTGATTAATATAAACCGGAGATGATAAATAACATTGAAACAAGGATGATTAAGGTAAGTCAGTCTTTTATGAATACACATCCTTTCAATCTCTTGATTTTTTCACTGCTTCACTGCTCAAAGTTTGGATCCAGTTTATTGCTTTGATTTGATCCTTATTCTTACCAACTATATCACATAGTATATACCTTAGGTTATACTTAATCATCCAAAAAATTGTAAATTTTTGAGCGTTGGTTTTTTTTAGTTGATTACAGAGTGTTTACTCCGTCCTTGTTAGTGATTTAATGCTATTATGATTGGTCCTAAAAACTATTCATATAGATAATACGGTTTACATATTAATCCCGCTTCTCTTTTGTTCGCCAGAAAAACATCAAACATAAAGAACTGATGAATGTCATCTATCAATCATGACCGAACCAGTAGGTTTCTACAGAACTTTTGTGAATAAACCAATTTTAAGGATCTTTTTGAAAATTGAGATATACCTTTTCTCCCCGTTCAATAATCAATATAGGACACTACCTTTCGTCTATATAAATAAAACCCTGGAATATTCACTTTTAATTCTTTACATCTTGTAAGTTTCACCTAAATTTTTTAGAAATTTATATTTACTGTTTACAACTTTCATAGATTTACAATCTTTACCAATTTACTTATCACTGAAAAAATGTTTGTTTTTGATATTGGGTTTGATATTTTCTTTGAGACATTGAAAACTGCAAGTATTGCAACAGACAAGAATGAAAAATTGTACTTTCAAACATAGGATTTCCTATTATTCAAAATTCTGTTGAAGAAAAAGTTAGCTAAATTAGATGGGTTACTTTAACACTGATGAAATGCTAGATACCAAGGAGTTTAACCTTGAACCAAGAAGGTTGTCCATCTTGATTGATGAGTCGATCAGGAAGAAATTTGACGCCAAAATCCTTGCTGATTTTAATGAAGCTAACGGGTTATCTTTGCTAGTTGCCATGAATGAGAATCTTAGCGAACTAACCAATTTTGATTCTGTTAAGTTGATGTGTTAAGTTGATGAAGGTGTTATATAGTACTTCATTAAAGTACTACATTAGGTGATGCTGATGGTTTAAACTATTTGCAATATATGTTCTATTACTTCCCAGAAATTCGTCGTTTTCTTGGTGGTTTTATGACCTTAGCTAGGTACAAAAACTCCGATGTTGCCAAATTACTTAGAGCTATGAATACTTTCCGTGGTCGGGATAAGATTCTGTTAAAGAACTCAAGAATGATGCTCAGAGTTATGAGAGATATTCGTGAAAAGGATCCAGGTAAGGATGATTTCGATTTAAGCTCAGAAGTCAATGCCATTGAAGAGAGTACTGATGAAGCTTTTTTGTCATTCAAAAATGTTGGTTGCTACTTATGTAACAAGTTCGGTCATTTTAATACTTCATTTCCAATTATGAAGAAGCCAAGAGCAGAAAAAGTTAATGTGATTGAAGATCCTGTTAACACCAACATCATTGATGATAATGAAGAAATCAATCTGGTTGAAGAGGAGGTATATTTGACTATGAATCAAGCTAGTTGTAAATTTGTTTTGGACACTGCAGTTACTACTCACTTAGTTAATGATAAAAAACTGTTATCAAACATTCGTGGGGGAGGTTGTGAAGTTGCTGCCTGGGAAGGTGATCTAAAATTAGGTAACCTTTTCTTGGCAAATGTCAAGCTCTTGGAAAGCTCTCCAAGATGTATTGTCTCCTTGGATGGGATAATCGAAGCTGGACGTGATATTCAATTTAATCATGGTAAGTTTGAAGTTCTATTAAATGGAGAAGTAGTCACCAGTGCTTTCAAGCAAGGAAGATTGTAGTTGTTTAATGCCAACCACGTTAAAAGCTCAGTTGTTTTCTCAGTTGAAGATAATGAATCTGAAACTGAAAAGCAAATTTTAGAGGTGCATGGAAAGTTTGATCATTATCCATTCAAACAGTTGAAAAATATTTCTCATTTCAAATGTACTGATGCTAACATCAATGAAGCCTTAGCAAATAGTGAAATCTGTGTCTCATTAGTCACTAAATCTACTGGCGGTACTAAATTTTCCTCAACTGCTGAGCTTATTATTGGTGAAAGAATTAATGCTGATGTCATTGGTCCTATCAATGGTTCTTATGGTTTAGTTGTGACTGACCGCAAGTCTAATTTTTTCATCACAAGGGTTGTGAAAGCAAGATCCGAAGTCAGTGCAAAAACAATTTAGATAGTCAAAGTTTTCAACAATTCTAAGTTTAACAAACAAACGGGTTTGCTTCTTAGGGGCTCACAACGAGTTTGATACTATTATTTTGAATCAGTTCGGTGCTGGTTTTGGAATCAATATGGGGTTTACTACTCCACACAGTTCATTTCGAAATGGTGCAGGGGAAAATATGAACTCACAATTAGAAAGAAAATTGAAATTATCACTTACAGGTTCTAATGTTCCTGTTGAATATTGGAATTTTGTCTTCCATCATGCTGTGTTTTTACACAACTATTGCCAATTAACAATGATAATGCTAGTCCTTGGGAGAAATTTGGAGATGTGAGCAAGAAGGTTGAAGACATTGCGCCTTTTGGATTCAGAATGTTTGGATACAATCATAATGTCAACCAAAAGAATTCAAAAGGGACATTTGTGGTACCTTTCTTGGCTATATAAATCAGCCAATAAGATTTGTTTTATTCTTGAGGATAACAGAAACAAAATTATCCGCACGTCAGCGTTCAAATTTGTTCCATCTATCCGTCCATTTAAGACTGAAGCTGCTCAATCCAAAACTATCTTAGACTCTGCTGGAAATTTTTGTGCTGATTTTTGTGCCACTTGTTCCTCATGTACAAGCGGTATTATATCTAGAAACAACGAGGATGTTCATTCGGATTCAGATGTTTCTATTCCTGACAGTCCTCTTGATTCAGTCGGAATGCCTTAGAAACTAGAGATACTTGATCAATCATCAGGTGGTTCTGATTTTGATCCCGAAAGAACTGACTCTGGAAATGGGATGGATACTGATAGTGATCCAGAATTTCTGTTGATATCAATATGCCTCAAGTTACAACTCACCATAAATCAAAGGGACAATTCCAGTGAACCACCAGTTGAAGACATTACCGAATCGCAAGTTGAAACAATTACTGAACCACATATTGAAGAAGTTGGGTCTCATGATGAAAAGAGATTCCAGAAAACCAATAACTGATTTAGGGCACTACCTTTTTGTCCATAATCCCCACTTACGTGCTAGGACCAATTGCACTTGGTACCTCAGGTCGATTTGTATTAGGGGATGATTCTGTGTATCATCATGGCTCTGGGTCCCAGTAATTCTTTTTACGTGGATATGTGACACAGCTTGTCGTTGTCAGCTGTGCTACTAAGAATCAACTCGTTTGACGTCGCTCATGTAATCTCTAGGCTGTAAAAATAAAGGTGTCTCCAACTGCGCTAATCTGCTTCAGCTTCCTTAATAGCTGATACTAAGTCATTCCCGATGCTCAGCTTCCACGGTATATCTTCATGTCAGTCCCAAGTGTTCATCGTTCTGAACGATTACCCCCTGTCCGTTGCCGAATCTGGCTAGTTGCACGTAACGAATTGATCCGCACCAGCTTGTGCTACACCTGTATCTTTTATCTGAGCTGATAACAGCGATAAACCACCTGTCCGTGTTCATACCTCTACAAGAGCTCGGCGTCGTTTATCTGCCCTGACAACACAACTTCTTCTAGGCATAATTCTCAGTTATCTATCTTATAATGTTTATAATCGTTCAACATCATCTATTATGGTTTGAAATAATATACCGACTTACACAACCGTTCCATGAACAGTTTGAATTTGCCCCTAGGACATTCGTCCTACTTTACCTTTAGCTGCGCAGTCATGTCACTCCATTCGTGCTCGCAAGGTATCGCGTCTTTGCAGGCCTTCGCATCCTATTTTGCCACAGTCTACGCGTTTTCCTGTGCTGCTTACGTGCACCTTCGCTTCTTCGCTTTTCATTACTTCTTCCTTTCTGCCGCCATACTCTCTAACTCCTTCCACTTTTCTTCTCTCTTACACCCACTTCGCTTTTCTTGTTTCCATATTTTTAATTTCTTTCATGTTCTGTGTATTGGTTTTGTTTTTGTTTGTTTTTTGGTTTTTTTATTATATATATATATATAAATATTTTTTTTTGTTGGTTTAACTTATAACATACTATCTCTCACCAGTAGTCGCTGCAGCACTTGCACTGCCGGCATGCAATTGCAAGCCAACTACCACCTCTGTTACAACGGTTTGTCCCCGAGTTAAGGTAACACCATGCCGCAGATACACCTAAAGTCGGCGCTCTGCACTGGCTCGCGTAACAGCTCTTGCCTGGTTTGGAACACAAGTAACAGACCTTTCTCGCCTGTCTCTGTACAATATGTATTCCATCGCTGTCATTAGTACTATCTGTCCTCGCTAATGATACGCCCCCGGATTCAATCGCCTCATCCAACAACTGCTCAACGTAGTCGTCTGCCGCACTGCCCACTGGGACCTCAATTGTATGATATAGTGCCCCACTGGTCATGTTGGCCAAGGCGACAAATCTGGTCGCGTTCAGATAGTAAAACTGTGGCTCATTTGCAGTATATAACGTGCCGTTGTAAGACACGAGTATATCGACATCATCAGGGCCTACGTAAAACCGGTCGTCTGTTATAAATTCCAAGCACGTAGTGCATGAAGCGGTAAGCATTGCGGCAATGACCTTGAATAACAGCATTGAGTTTTGCTCGCTCTAAGTTATTTTTTCACCTTTGGAAAAGAGGTCTAATCTATGAAATTTGGAAAGAGTGAATAAAAATTTGTTGATAGTAAAAATTTTATCTTCAATATTATCTAAAAAAATTTAGGGTACTTTTTAAAAGAAAGTGTAACCACGTAAAGGGTTAAAAAGTGCGAATTCTGGGGTCTTTATATAGACAAAACGGTAGTGTCCTAAATCGATTATTTGACGCGCAGAAAAAGTTTCTCTCAAACGAGGATGTTCATTCGGATTCAGATGTTTCTATTCCTGACAGTCCTCTTGATTCAGTCGGAATGCCTTAGAAACTAGAGATACTTGATCAATCATCAGGTGGTTCTGATTTTGATCCCGAAAGAACTGACTCTGGA
The DNA here is from genome assembly GCA_003707645.2 of Ogataea trehalophila. Taxonomy (NCBI): domain Eukaryota; kingdom Fungi; phylum Ascomycota; class Pichiomycetes; order Pichiales; family Pichiaceae; genus Ogataea; species Ogataea trehalophila. The sequence goes on from PPKI02000031.1 coordinate 147,817, forward strand.
AATGGGATGGATACTGATAGTGATCCAGAATTTCTGTTGATATCAATATGCCTCAAGTTACAACTCACCATAAATCAAAGGGACAATTCCAGTGAACCACCAGTTGAAGACATTACCGAATCGCAAGTTGAAACAATTACTGAACCACATATTGAAGAAGTTGGGTCTCATGATGAAACGGAGTTCAGAAAACCAGGATGAAAACAATTACAAACTACTCAAGTAGTCCACCTACTAAAATTGCAACAGTTTTGAAGAGCAATGGAATGATTCAAATTAAACTTCTAACCAAAAGATACGGTGAGATGAAGATGTCTCAGCCAAGTTAGAAAAAGGCCCACCCAATATTCTCAAGCCAATGGCTGTTTCAAAATCAAGAAAACTATACAACTATTGCTCTCCTAAATATATAGATTATACGACTAAGAAATTGTTAACTGAATGTTCAAATGCAGATGATCCAATTTTCGATGAAGATGGACAAGAAATCAATTTACTTGTTTCAGAACACAAATATACATTACCATCAACATACTCCGATGCCTTACAAAGTTCATAAAAAGATTAATGGTTAAATGCTATTGCTGAAGAAATGGGTGCTATTCAATCACACAAGGTTTACGAGTTGGTAGACCTGAAATCTCTCAACAAAAATACCGAAGTTATTCCTGGTCGTTTTGTGTTCGCTGTGAAAAATGAAGGTACTACCTAAGAATGATTCAAATGCAGATTAGTGGTCAAAGGGTTCCGTCAAGTTTCTGGTGTCAATTTTGATGATACCTACTCTCCAGTTATGAGTTTAGAATCTTTGAGATTTATTTTTGCTATCACCACTCACAAGAAATGGCACATTAAACAACTTGATGCCGAAAATGCTTTCCTTAATGGAGCGATTGATTTTCCTTTCTGTTTTAAACCATGGTACGAATACTCAAACACACCAGGTTTGGAGGCTCAAGAAGGGCTTATATGGTCTCAAACAAGCACCAAGGCTTTGGTTTGAAACACTATTCAAAGAGCTAATTGCAAATGGCTTCAAAGAATCGGCAGCGGAACCATGTCTATTTTCGAAGCCAAACTGTTTGTTTCTTATATGTGGATAATATCATTATCTCTGCTGAATCTGAACTGGTGCTACAAAAAGTCAAACCAATGTTTGAATCAAAATCTAAGATGAAAGACTTAGGCTCTCCAAAAATGTTCCTCGGTATATCCATCAAGAGCTCAACCAATGGTGACCACAGTCTATCCATGAAGGATTTTATTGATAAAGTTTCTCAAGATTTTGAAATCTCAATTAGTCAAAAGATTATCTCAACGCCTTTGGAAAAAGGTTTTAATCCATATGAAGCAAATTCAAGTGAGTTATCCGTTGAAGAACCCTCAACGTATCGCTCAATTGTTGGCACCTTATTATACCTGGCTAATACTGTCAGAGTGAATATTGCATTCAGAATTTCAATGCTATCAAGATTTTTATCAACTCCAAGACAATCACACTTCAAAGCCGCAATGAGAATGTTACATTATATTGCTCAAACAAAAACATTTGAACTCACATACTCGAGAGCCAATTATTCAAGACTATGTTAGCAATAGTGAGGTTAATTTAACGACTGTTTCTGATGCTGATTTTGCGAATGGAGAGGATAGATTTTCTCAAAGCGGTTTTATTTCCTTTCTGAATGGTGATTGGATGGGCAGGCAGAAAACAAACAACAGTTGGTATTCTAACTGCTGAAAGTTAATACATTGCTATGACTGAAGCACTAAAGTCATCGTTGTACTTCAACAATTTACTTAAGGAATTTGAAACTGGATAATTTGTGTCGCGACAATCAGTCAGCATTAACTATGTATGCACACAAATACAAACACCGACGAACAAAACTCATTGATACTAAGTATCAATTTATTCGTCAAGCTGTTTCACAGAAAAGAGTCAAGTTATTATATGTCAACACCAAACAAAATGTTGAGGATATGTTGATCAAAGCTTTGGACACCACCACATTCAACACCTTACTTCATTACATCATTTAAGAATTTCTCTTTTAGTTCACAGACTAACTACTATCCATGGCAATTTTTTATAAAATTTTTACAAAGCAGATTTACTTTTACTTTTTTTACCAATATTTATTACTACTTTTAGCATTTTTCTGATTGTTTTATCTTAGGGATTCAAATCGTATGCTATTACAACTTGAGGGGGGTTTGAATTTTTGAATTTTTAAACTCTTGCATCACACCCAGAACTCCCACTTTTTTTTAACTCTTTACACCTTTATATTTTACTATCTACAAATTTATATTTACTATTTGCAACTTTCATAATCTTCTAATATATTGCACAAGTTTAAGATATTTTCAGCTTTCAAATTACTTTTGGGTCTGGTAACAATGTTATTGAGGTAATCGGGGTTTCTGGTGTGGATTTTTTAGTTGAAGCAGAATGGAGTCTTCCAGATGAAGCCCATTCATCATTTTCATCAATATCATCATATCAAAGCAAAGGATAATTATTAGAAAAAGAAATCACCCCACATAAGATCCGTTCTATCATATATAAAGATAAAGAGATCAATATCCAACCAGATTTAGAGGAGATGCAAGATCTAATATGATAATTTAATGGGTCGATGGAAAATGGAACTTCGGATCTCTGGGGAAATTTGAATTGTGGGATAAAAATAAACTTACTTGGCACCTTGCGGCTTGTCGCTGAGATGTCAAAACGCACCTGTGCACCAACTTCTAAACAAAAAAACAAAACAAAAAAAAAAATAGTTTCCCGAAGTCGGCTTTTACAATCAGCCCGGGCGGTTGTGCCAATGAGGATGGTTAAATAAATGATTACCAGCAAGAAAACGGCTGAGCCTTGGAAAATTACTATGGTTGAACTTTGAGCATGAGTTGGGTAAAGGGGAAGCAGGAATTCTAAGGATGTGCAGGCATTCATTGGAATGAAGAACATAAATGTTAAAGGTATTTTATCTGTTAATATTTATTAACAAGAAGACAGGATAGATGTTAAAAAGCTTTGATAAGCATTTAGTAAAACATGGGTTGTTGTAGGATGGGAAAAATAGGTCCCTCTGGATAAGCACATAGTTTTAACCACAGGCTGTGCTGGTACTGCTATATTTCACACCTGTCGGACGCACGCTCTAGCTGGCATGACCCCGTGCAAACGGAACAACTTACAGCATAAAATTTGTCAATCTCCGTGTACGGTGGGAATCTACTTACTTGCCTCTCTATCTGTATGAGAAAAAACAGTGAGATGACCAGAGAAAAAGAAGTAAAAACATTGTGAATTGATGCCATTATTACGGTGCTCATGGAAAAAAAATTCATTAAACCTGTAGATAGTAGGTTAGACTGTAAGATTAACTAGCAAAGTACCATCTCGGAAGGTCCAATAACACTATCCAACCTCACAAACACAGTATACCATCACGGCAGGAGATACAAGCAACTCCGAGCCACCAGTCATTACCAATTCTCAGGTTCTCATTGGCCCCCCTATGAGTGGTGCTGGCAGTGCGGCGCCCTACCCTCACCCACTCCAATTCACGGGGCCGAATCCGATGTGCCTTGGAATTTCTGCTGCTCGTCAGTGATGTAGAAGAATCATCCATCATTCAATCAAAGCATCTCGATTATATATAACCAAACAATTCCTTTGCTCAAGCTGCTTCATTTATAACGGCATACTAATTAATTTTTTCTTTTCTTTCAAAAACTTTTTCTTATTGAAATATATCTGGACTCAATTCATATATACACAATTTAAAATGTTATCTATGCAAAGACAAGCTGCTAGATTACCACGTACTGCTCGTGGTTTAGCAACCGTCTCTGGTTTAACCAAAGACTCAAAGGTTTTAATGAACTTATTAGAATCATCGAACTACATTGCCTACAAGAACCAACTTGAAAACGTCAAGATTGTCAAGGAAAGATTAGGTAGACCATTGACATACGCTGAAAAGTTATTATACGGTCATTTAGACGATCCACATGGACAAGACATTGAAAGAGGTGTTTCTTACTTAAAATTGAGACCAGATAGAGTTGCATGTCAAGATGCTACCGCTCAAATGGCTATTTTGCAATTCATGTCTGCTGGTATGGACTCTGTTGCTACTCCAACCACTGTTCACTGTGATCATTTAATTCAAGCCCAAAAGGAAGGTCCAGCTGATTTAGCCAGAGCCATTGAGTTAAACAAGGAAGTTTACGATTTCTTAGCTTCTGCTTGTGCTAAGTACAACATTGGTTTCTGGAAGCCAGGTTCCGGTATTATTCATCAAATCGTCTTAGAAAACTACGCCTTCCCAGGTGAGTTATTAATTGGTACTGATTCTCACACTCCAAACGCTGGTGGTTTAGGTCAATTAGCTATTGGTGTTGGTGGTGCTGATGCTGTCGATGTTATGGCTGGTTTACCATGGGAATTAAAGGCTCCAAAGATTATCGGTGTTAAGTTAACCGGTCAAATGTCTGGTTGGACTTCTCCAAAGGATATTATCTTGAAGTTGGCTGGTATCACCACTGTTAAGGGTGGTACTGGTGCTATTGTCGAATATTTCGGTGATGGTGTTGACACCTTCTCCTGTACCGGTATGGCTACTATCTGTAATATGGGTGCTGAAATTGGTGCTACTACCTCTGTTTTCCCTTACAACGGTTCCATGAAAGCCTACCTAGATGCGACTGGAAGATCTCAAATCGGTGAATTTGCTGATGTTTACCAAAAGGAATACTTATCTGCTGATGCTGGTTGTGAATATGATCAAGTTATTGAAATTGACTTGAACACTTTAGAACCACACGTCAACGGTCCATTCACTCCAGATTTAGCTACCCCAGTCTCCAAGATGAAGGAAGTTGCTGTTGCCCACGACTGGCCATTAGAAGTTAAGGTTGGTTTAATTGGTTCTTGTACTAACTCTTCTTATGAAGATATGTCAAGAGCTGCTTCCATTATCAAGGATGCTGCTGACCACGGTTTGAAGTCTAAATCCATCTTCACTGTTACTCCGGGTTCCGAACAAGTTAGAGCTACTATTGCCAGAGATGGTCAATTAGCTACTTTCCATGAATTCGGTGGTAAGGTTTTAGCTAACGCATGTGGTCCATGTATTGGTCAATGGGACAGACAAGACATCAAGAAGGGTGAGAAGAACACCATTGTTTCCTCATTCAACAGAAACTTCACTGCTAGAAACGATGGTAACACTGCAACTCACGCTTTCGTTGCTTCCCCAGAAATGGTTGTCGCTTACGCTATTGCTGGTGACTTAAGATTCAACCCATTAACTGATAAGTTAAAGGATGCTGATGGTAACGAATTCATGTTAAAGGCTCCGCACGGTGATGGTTTACCATCCAGAGGTTACGATGCTGGTGAAAACACTTACCAAGCTCCACCTGAAGCAAGAGCTGAATTGGAAGTTAATATTTCTCCAAGCTCCGACAGATTGCAAAAGTTAACTCCATTCAAGCCATGGGATGGTAAGGATGCTTTCAAGATGCCAATTTTGATCAAGTCTTTAGGTAAGACTACCACCGATCACATTTCAATGGCTGGTCCATGGTTAAAGTACCGTGGTCACTTGCAAAACATTTCTAACAACTATATGATTGGTGCTATCAATGCTGAAAACGGTAAGGCTAACTCTGTTAAGTACCATTACGATGGTACATACGATGGTGTTCCAGAAACTGCTGCTAAGTACAGAGACGCTGGTATCAAGTGGGTTGTTATTGGTGGTGAAAACTTTGGTGAAGGTTCATCAAGAGAACACGCTGCTTTGGAACCAAGATACTTAGGCGGTTTCGCCATCATTACTAAGTCATTCGCCAGAATTCACGAAACTAACTTGAAGAAGCAAGGTTTATTACCATTGAACTTTGTTCACCCAGAAGATTACGACAAGATTAACCCAGATGATGAAATTGATTTAATCGGTTTAACTGAATTAGCTCCAGGTAAGACTATCACCATGACTGTTCATCCAAAGGAAGGTAAAGCTTGGTCAACCGTGTTATCCCACACTTACAACTCTGAACAAATTGAATGGTTCAAGTATGGTTCTGCTTTGAACTTAATGGGTGCTAAGAAATAAATTTAATTTTCATCTCTTTGTTTTATAAATATTATTATTATAGTTATTAATACAACATTTACTATTTATTATTGATTCTGAAGATCTTTTTAAGGTTGGTTTTATATAATTTTTGTTTTATATCAAATTTTCTTTTTTGTTTTTCTGACCCCTCCCCTCCCTCCTTGTGATTAATTGAGAAATATATTCCCTTACATTTTAACTTTATATTTTCCTGAGTATTTGTAATTATTCATTGCAATCATTAAAAATTCATTCTAAAATAAGCCACATACTATATAACTGAAGTACTTATGGACTATTCGTATAAACAAGAGCCAACAGCCAAGTAATAAACCATACCTTCACCATTCTCAACACCAGAATTATGTTGTTCACTTTCTGGCCAACTACTTGGGTCATTTATCAAATAGCCAGCAAACCCAAGAGGGCCCTTATCACAATCAGCACAGATTAAAAACCTACTGAACTGTACGTAAACCGATGGCTCGTCATCACCAGCTAGTTTCAACTCAATCAAGTTTGTGAATGGATCTGCTGGTCTGCTAACTCCAATGTTATCAAAGTCCCACATGGATCCAAATTGATAAAACTCTTGAGGAGTATCAATGGAACCATAACCAATTTCGTTGGTTCCGGATTTGATGTCCAAGAACTTAAATTTGTCTTTTGTACCATCAGTTGTTGTTGGATAGTATTTATGTTTTCGAGTGATCTTTGGATCAGTGACTGATATTATTCTACAGTTACACTGTTGTTTGACCTTCAGTGGACAGAATAGTTTGAACTTTGTCGGCGTTGAAGATTCAGCTGATATCTCTGTATATGATGACATTGTCTATTTATGGCTCCTATTTGTTACCTTTATGGCTTTTCAAATCAGTAATATTATGTTTGAAAGTTAGTAGGTTTAACAACTACAAGGGTAAGAGTAATTGATGATATTGAGTCGGAGACGATGAAAATCTTTGCCTACTCTATGCTTTTGAGAATGGCATAGAAAAAAGTTAGTAATGGGATTTTTAAGGCTGTGTTATCGCATTTCAAATTTATTGTTATTGCTGTATTTTTTTTAGTTTATTTTATTTACGGTGGGGATGAATTCCTTGGTTCTTCTTATTGCTGAAATTTCATATTTTACAGCAAATCCCAGCTCTTACTTGGCCTTATGATTGTTCTTGAAATAATCATCTCTTTTCTATTTATATCCTCTCTTTCTTTGCTTTTCATTGAATTCTGTTCAATCATAAAAGGATTTAAAACTTCTCTCATATAATTGTTTAAACTATCAGAGATTTTCTCTTGGTAAATAAGAATTTTTATATAATTTAACTTCTCAGAACAATAATCTGCAAGATATAATATGCCATTAATTTCAGCAAGTCCTTTAGTTGACAACAACTTTGTGTCAAATTCAAATGATGGGTCGAAGAGAATTTCATCTTTAGAATTATTTAAAAGATATTACTACTCCAATGGTAGTAATAACAGTAGATACGCTTGGATTGCAATTATCGGTTTCGTTTTTGTTTTGATCTTTCTTCTTTGGTTGCTCAATTGTGCAAGAATGAGAAGAGGTTCTAAACCAATGAGATATACAACTCTTTTTGCTCCCAGTCCAAATTCAAACTTTGTCAATGGTAACAACCATCAACAGCAATACCAATATCCGGTGGGCCAACAACCACAATTTGGCAACAATAACTACCAACAACCATATACAGGTGATTCTCAAGCAAATTATTACCAACAACAACCACAACAATCAATGGATGGAACACCAATTTTCAATACCAATCCAAATACCGATAGTCAATATTATCAATCTCCAGCTTTCCCTCCTCCAGCTTATGAAAAAGGCTCTAAGGAAGCCGCTGGGGCCAGTACAGGAACTGCTGTTGCTGGTTCAACATCAAGCTCAAGTTTTGTTCAACCTGGTAACAACAATAATAACTCTTACAACGCTCAACCAACTGGCGAAAGAAATTACAATAATACAGCGAGTGAATATTACGAGGGTAATAACTTACAATCTCCTAACCAAGCTTATTATAGATAAATAAATGACATCAAATTGTATTTTTTTTTGTCAAATTTGATTCCGTTTGCTATTGTGTTTTCTTTTTTTTCCGCTTTGTCTTTTGTTCTTCAAGGTTTAATTGTATAATGTTCTTTTTACTGTCTTCTTTTTTTACAAAGCTTAAAGGTTTGATATATTGATGTTTTATTTTAATTTGACTTGAAGTTATAATTTATTTCAATGGGCAATAATCTGTAACAGTAAAATACATCACTATTTGGCTCTTAAATTGTGGGTAATTGCTGGATCGTATAAGATTGAACGGATAATCCTGAATCTAATAGCCAGTTTAGAAATCAATAATTAGGTTATGTAGTATATAGTTATAATACATGATCGGCTTTGAGTTGAAGTGTAAATAAATCCCTTGGGCGGTTAATTGTTCATAAAAGATGCTTAGCAATTAGTCCTCCTTTTCATCTATTGTCTAATGGGTAAACTGTTTTCAGCTATAAATAAACTCATTCTTTTTTAGTTTGAGTAAGTATACAAAGTATATTGAGATTACTATTGTGTGGTGATAAGTTGTAAGACATCGAGAACTGGCATACTGCAAATCATGCTGGGCCAACTTTGATGTTTCAAAAAAAAAAGGAGAAATAAGGGTCCCTATAGCCCCGCATACCAGCGTAGGTTCCTGAGCCACGCGGGATGGACTTCCCCCTCTACTGGTGGACGTGGTCAACTTTCCCAGTGAATTATTATCCAGTAGTGCAACAACGTCTTATAAGTCTACAACAGGTCAAAATACCTTTTGTCTCCCTCTTATCTATGTATACAATGCATGCATGCAAGTGTTTACATGTTTTATGCAGGCTTGTTGGATGTACTTCTGTTAAAAATGGCATTGGTTTAATTTTCCTAAATGAAATGTATTGGATGAAACTATGTAAAGTCAACCGTATGTGTAGTTTCTGGTTTCTTAACAATTATATAAATTAGGATAAGTTCACACCAACTTGAATGAGCATAAGTTCATTTTTGACCAAGTTGCTAAGTATATTAACTATACAAATTTAAACAGTATAAGCTTCAAATAACCAAACCTGAAATTATCCAAGCTGTCTATTTTATATATTTGCAAAAAATGCCTGCTTTACACAATTCTACAATGATTTATTTAGCGAATACAACAATTATTGATCCGTCAAATAAGCTCAACGGAACCAAATCCTATTATTATGATTATTATGATAACTCCATATATCGTAGTAGTATAAGATACGCTTGGTTCACTGTTCTCGGATTTTTTTTGTTTTTGTTTGCTCTTCTCTATATAAGATATTTGTGGATGGCTAGATATCGCTAATTGAAGAAATATCTTTTTTTTTGCCAGTTCAACAAAAGGTTAGCCCACAGTGTTGATATAAGTCTCCTATTTTCTACAAAGGTCTATAAATGTCCAATGAAACAATACCGCCAATCATACTTGATATAGTTCCACCATCTTATTGAGCTTTTAGTGATGATCCAGCTATAGCTACAAACACCTTCAATCACAAAACTGGCACAGGTACCAATTTCGCAATAAAATGGTACTGTCCTGCTAACACTTTATTTACAACAAGAGTCACAGCCGCTCCAAACGGGAGGATTGTCTAACCCTGAATTAAAACCACCTATTCCGAGTTATACAAAGCCATAAGTTGAAACCTTATCTTACGTTTCAGTTTTTTAACTCCATATTCTTCTTTTACTTACTATGCAGCTCTGCGATAAGACAGACTTTACAAGTGTCTCTGAGTGTTTAAGCGATTATGTATTTTGTGCCTTTCTTTGCACCTTTCAGCTAAAAGATTAATATCAAATTTAGTCGGTAGAGTTTATATTTTCTTTTTTTCTTGCTTGCTTTTAATTATCTAATAGTTATGGGCTACTATTTAGGATTTCAAGGTAACAACAAAGTTTAAATCAACCTCAAAAAAATATCCCCAGATATTTAATTGGAAAGAAGTGTGTATAAATTTATGACGTAATCAATATTTTGCCTTCCTAAAAAGGAAAATAATAATAGCTGATAAGAAATTTCCCCACAGATACATAGATCAAAAAGGTTGAAAGTATTCCTTTTTTCAAAGTAATATATTATTTAACACTAAACTATATAAAAGTGATCTAAAACTAAGATTTCCCTAAGGGCGCGGTAAGTGGATGAGCATTGTTAACCTCAACTCTAAGTATATACGTTGACTCTCCATCCATCCGAATATCAAGTGACAGATCAAAAGCAACTAAATCTACAAGCAATTAATATACTACTCGAAAATAGCTCAAAATTCTGCACGATGTCCTTTTGATAGCAAATCCTAATATCAAAACAGAGTCACAGAGACACTCCATTTATCCTGGGTTTGTTAAATTAGTCAAGCAAATCAAATTTTAAGAGCATATATGAATTTATCTCTTTGCACTTTCTCCACCAAAGGCGATGGGTTTGCATTTTGACCTAATAGACCCAACCATAAGCAAATGTGTTTGTTTGTGATAAGTTCAGTGAATGCCTACAGGAAACCAACCACAACTTGAACATGTCGAGCTATAGTATTAGCGATTGTTATTTCTTTTTTTTCAAATTTGATTGTTTAGTTTCCTAGTAGGGCCTGAACAATTAAACGGTTTGGATTCACTACGCGCAGCAAATAAATATCGGCTTCTGACTTCTGTGTAATAATGCACAGCAATAAGTTTTTTTCAGTGGTTAAAAGTTTTGAGTAATAATAAAAAACTATTTCCTCGGGATTCACATACTAAACCATAGAGATGAAGCGAGAGACAAGAGAGAAAATGTAGGGGTTAAAACATGGGAATTTTGTGACGTACGGATGGTGAACTCCTCAAGAGTTCCTAACTAGGAAGTGTAATTTGGCTCAGGGGTGATGAAATTGTTTCAAGTGAGTGTGCGCAATCGGTCAAATAGGTCTCGGCTCAAACAAGTGGAGCAATAATTGGCCGAACGACTTAATATGCCTTCAACTGTTTGGTACTTCTATATTTTTATATGTTCATTAATCTATATGAGGTCAATAGAATTTTCTACATTAGGATAATGATTATGGTGGAATCTGGCACTAATTTCATTAACTGATCACTAACTATGTAGAGACAAAACACAAAAAAGACCGAATCCAATCCGCAGCAGCATTTATATCTACCTATCTGTTTGTGTGTGACGTTTTAATCCAGCAAGTCGTTTCCGGAGCCTCCGCGCGAGAAGGGAGGATCTCCCCGTAGTGGATTGAATGCATTGGCATGTGCTCCTCCCCCCTTTTCCTCGTTCCCTGGCCGACCTCTTCTTATCACAATTACTGGTTAAGTATGCTAATTAACCAGTTACAGGTTAATGTAGAAGAGACGGGCTATGATTTTGACCACACAGCCTAAAATTACCGTTGTATATCGTTGTTCAAATGTGCTTCAACCTTCACTTTTGTTTCTGATTTCTTGTTTGTTTGTGCTTTTGAATTCCAGAGATATTTATACAAATACGTTGGTCTTCGTTTGAAACTTCCTTATTCAAAGCTTCTTAAGGATATTTGATCCACTGACTCTGATCGATTCCAAGCAAATTACACATGATGCCTTCCTTAAGAAAAGCAAGCTTTTTGAATCTCTCTGAAAGGTTCTCGGATTCAGGTTCACAAGCTGGTATAGGTGGCAAGATGCCAGCAAATAATACTGTTACAAGCCCCTCTTTTCCTTCGTTGGTGACTCCATTTTCCGCACCAGAGCAGTCAAGACAAAGATCTAAAACGGTTACTATTAGTTGTAGCTCAGCTCAAACAGCCATGAAACTGCACAAGAGCAGTAGATCAAAATCGACTACTCAACTAGACCACCGGCATCAACTTGATCAGGATATGGCCTTTTTAACTTATCTAGAACCATCTCCAGTTTATCCACCAGATTATTCGACTTTACCACCAGGGAAGCCGAAAGCAGTTTATCCAAATGTGAACGAGGGGACGGAGACATTACCATCTTATGAGCCAACAGTGTACAAGATTGCAACATTAAAAAGAAAATTGGAATGGCTTTCACCTTATGAAATTTCGCCTCAACGTCAATGGAGAAATGTTGTCGTTGAATTAAACTCTACACAATTGAATATTTATAGCCATGAATTAGCTTCAAAGTACTCATCTCAACCGCCTTCAAGAACGCAATCGCAATCATCTTTACTTATGTACAATTATATAAATTCTCAACCACAGCAACAACATCAAAAGGATTCATCCAAGTTCTTCAAATCCAGGCTGACCAGAGAAAATGACATGCAGATTCGTGCTGATTTGCAAGAAAGAGGATTATTATCTCCTAATAATTTGATCAGATCGTATTCTTTGCAATACGCAAAAGTCGGGATAGCTATAGATTATAAAAAGAGAAATAATATATTGAGACTCCGTGTTGAGACTGAACAATTCCTACTGGAATTCACGACACCTGAACTCATGATCGATTGGTACTCATCCCTTTGTCTAGGTATTGACAATTCACTGGATCTAAATAAAAGAGAAATGCCTAAGTATAGAACCGTTCCTAGACGTCGTAGACGCTACAACAGAAACAACAGCGATACAGTTTTGATGATTCATGGTGGTAGAGGACACCACCATCATAAATTACCACATGTCCCACATTCACATCATAGATCATCATTGGACAACATATTCAAAAAGCGCACGAATTCATCACCAGATTTGACCGGTATAATGTCAAAGTTGAAGAACAAATTCAGCCGTAGTAACAGTTCAGCCAATATGCAAAAGGAATCAGGTTCGATCACAGCTGATATTTTAAATTGTAGACAAAATGGTCAGGGTGCTATGAATAATGTTATGTTTACTACAGGTGGTATCAGCACTGGAAACTCTTCTGTTAACCTTCCTGAAATGGGTATGCGTATAGAGCCGCTTTCAGCACCTCAATTTGTGTATGAAACATCGGTCGATGAATCGGGGCTTGATTCCTTTGCAAGATTACAATTGGGCAATGATGGATTTGAATCTGAAGCTCGTGAAACACAAGAAGTGGTCGTTGATGAACAAATTATACAGGATAATGGCAATGATGATGATGACGATGCGGTCATCACTGATGGTGACGATGATTCTTTATCTTCAGAAGATGAAGAAGATGAAGGAGGGATCAACTTTCAACCTGATCCATATATCTTAATAGGAGAGTCAGGATTGTTATCAACAATGCCTACAACCCCAGAATTTCATCAAACGGCTATTATGAACTCAGAAAGTGTAGCATCAACTCCCAGATCGTCATTATCCTTGCATATTTCAAATGGATCTAGCTCAGCTACCACATCAACATCTACAGATGCAAGGCCGAGTTTCGAAGGTGCTACTACATATTCGTTTTCTTCTGCTGAGTCGGATCCTTTGGATGTCAAACCACTGGATTTGAGCGAATTTAATGGAAGGCCTCCTACACAGAGAAAGATACTCAGAGATTCGTTACGCTGTATGGTTGCTTTGACCGCCAACGAGAGATGGTCTGGTAAATATTTGGTTCGTGACGCATTGGTGACTATTAGCATGCCAGTTGTTCTAAACCAACAGTTGAATTCCAACAAGAAACAAATTGTATCTTTATTCGGTTTACCGTACATTATATCTGATACTTATGAACAACAAGACCAAGAGCCGGCCATGCTAGTGCCCACTTATACCAATCATTCTTTACCGATTTCTTCAACTTCTCTTGCACAATCTACTATTGGATTTAATCCTTCGAGTAATGGGGGGAAGAATAGGTACGACTATCAAAGTACTTCGGGTTACACTTCATATAAGGAGTTTAGACCATTGCAAGAATTTGTTGTTAGTCCATGTGGCTTGATTCCAAAAGTTAATGAGGGTAACTAACATATTCCTTTGTTCTTTGAAAAGTTTACGTTATTTTATATATTTGTAGCTGTAGGAGCTTTTGTCATTTTTACCTTTCTAGATTTTTTTCAAAGCATTTGGATGCTTGTGTATTGTATAATTAATTTGTATCTGCCTCCTTTTTTGTACTTTCCTTACGACCTCCTTTTATTTAACTTATTTATTCTATCTCATGACTTCTCTATCATATTTGGATATATATACCATAAAATACTTCAGCTTGCATGCTAAAATTGTAGATGTATAAACAGATCCCTTGTGTATGACCGTTTTACTTATTAAAGTGACAAAAATATGGGGTGGTTAGACGGGGTTTGGGACATGAATCATTCCACCCCACTTCATGCGCCGCATACTGTCGTGTGAGTTGGCTTAGTGTACGGGTTTATGCTTCTTCCGTAAAAACACGAGTAACCATTCAGCCAATGAGAGCGCGTACGAATGCAATGAGATTAGGGGGGGCCCCCACCGTCCCTGCTACCGGGTCCAGTTGTCGTCACCTGAGACAGTGGCATGCCAGCCAACGGATACGCGGCCCGCGTTTTCCACTGGGAAGAAGAAAAACGGGGGCCAATCCAATCATGCGGTCTTTGAAGTTTGGGGTTTGTTTCCTCTGGTGCGACGGCGGCTTTCATACATTGTGAGCTTCAACAAGCTATTTTTTTTTCAGGATCGGTGTCGTTTAAGAATCTGAACCGTTTGTTTTGACGTTACTGGCTACATTCAATACTATATATGACTCTTTTTAACTAGTGCTACTTTTACTTGACCATACGCTTGTTCAAATATTTGTTTTCATATCCATATTCATCATCACTGTATAGAGTCATTAGTTTGATCTCCTTATAACACAAGTAACTACTTCAAAGTCGAATTTGCACCCCTATATTAAACACCTCAATATATCTATTCTAATTCCGATTTTGAGTCAAAAAAAAGAGAATTTTTTAACTCTAATCTGATCCAGAATTCAATATAGATACCATTCATACTCACATATACATATACACCTAATAACCAATATGGTGTTACGTACATTTGCAAGCTTTTCAAGAGCTTCCAGATCATCCTACAACTTTAAGAGAAGAGCATCTAATGCTTCTGCTGCTGCCATTAAAACAGCAACGGCCTGTCTTAACAAAAATTCAGATTACAGTCACCCATTCTTCAATCCATCTTATGCTGATCCAAGTGAACTGATTGCTGTTGATGAAGTTGCTAACAAAAATGACTATAGAAATAAGACTCGCTATGGTCCTATCATTACACCGGTTTTGACTGTGACTCAAAACTATGTCATCTTTGACAACACCAAGGGAAAGAGTCAAGACGAAGAAGCTAAAGAAAACAAAAGAATTTTGTTGAAGAAGGCCACTCACAAAGTCAACAAAAATGGACATGTTAGCATCAGCGTTGAATCAGTTTCAAATACCCATACTACTTTAAATATCAGAAGAAGCAATTCAAATTACGTCAAGACATTGGTTTTGAGTAATAGCAATCTAATTCAATCATCACAACAAAGAGCATTTGCTACAAGTGTTGAAACTCCAAGTGCGTTGAAAGAAGTTGAAGAACAATTGGCTAATTTGAATATCAAAGAAAAGGAATCTTCTCCGGTGATCACATTAGTGGAGGAAGCTCCTGATTCCAGAGTCTCTGATACTAAACAGGCAACAGAAATTGCACCCAAATTAACAGAAGACACATTATTAATTTCCGAAGAAGAAAGTACAATAACAAAGGATCCAATACAATTACAAGAGGATATACTGGATCAACTGATTAGTCACAATAAACCAAATGAAATGTTGGCTGTTTATCTAAGAATGAGAGGCAATGAATTGGTCCCGACTGTATCGATTTATAATAAGGTTTTAAGCTCCATTTCACAAAGACATAACACTGACGAAAGCACTGAAGAAAAGCTCACACACTTGCTAAATGTTTACTCTGATATGTTATCTAACAACTTGAAACCAACTGATGAAACTTATGAATTAGTTATTGATCCATTACTAAATGGATCTTTAAAGAGTTACCAATTAGGTAAGTTCAAAGATGGTTTAGATTTCTTCAAGATTGCTATGGAGCTATTCTTGATTAGTCATAGCGCAAACACTAAAATCAAATTCCAAAAAGAAGAAACTTACCTGAATCTGTTACAATGCTTGAATGCCTATCAGATGGTCACTATTGCTCCAGCTCATTTACATAACATCTTGAACGATAGGATTGTCTACAGTAAAGTTGATTACTACATAGGTTTGATCAATTTCACAAAGTACAGCCTAGATGAACAATACATTGAATCTTTGTATGGAGAATTGAAGGTTCATACTTCAACTGAAGCACAAGCATCCAAACAATTTGAAATTTATTCAGCTTTGATTGAATCATTAAACTATTGTGGATCAACTATCAAATCATCCCAATTCTTGGATTTAATCGTCAACAGCATAGAAAACAAGGCCGTGAACGCTGAATCTATTTCAAGCCTATTATCCTCATATATCCAATCACAAGCATTAAACAACCCCTACGATGCTTATCAAACGTATATCAAGTTTGATAACATTGATTGGTTACCTGACGTCTCTGTCAGATCATTACTTACAGTTTTCAAGGCTTTCTTAAACTTGAATGACTCCAAGAAGGCAAAGCAAATATGGAATGCAATCATCATTAGACAAGATTTTGACGAATCTATTCAGGCCTTGCCAGCTTTCCAAAACTATCACTTCTTGGATTCATTCTTAGATCAGTTCGTTGAATTACTATTACTTCAACAAAGCAGATCCACGTTAATCAAAATCACAAGAGAGATTATTCTTAAACAATCTTTGGTGTTATCCAACGAACAATTGATCAAATTACTAGCATATTTGAACACAATCGAGTCATCTTCAAACTTATCAATGTCCTTGATTATTAATCAAGGTGAAAAGAAAAGTTTCAAGGAGGGACTATCATTCAACAACTATTTATCAATGCTAATTGATTACATCCAACCAGCAACTCAATACCCAAGATTGTTCAATACATTATTCTTTAAAAAGACAATTGAAGAATACAGATTATGTAGAGACAACATTTACGGTTTGATTAAGATACTTAACTACCTCAGACCCACTCTAGATAAAATTGACACTGACAATAAAACATTCCAAGATAAACTAAGTTATTATATAAAGGTCTTGCTATTTGAATTCAATGATTCTGCCAATCATTACGTTCAACTACCTAGAGAACTGGTTGAATTCAAGAGCCAATTACAAGTTATTTCTGGTGAGGATTCTGAATTTGAAGTTGATGTTGCGAGCAACTAAAAACAACAATTTCATTCATTGATCATCTTAATCTTCGTTTTATATCATTCGCATTTTATTCTTTCCTTTTATTTATTACTATTACATTTCACTACACATTATCTTTTTCAATTTTTTTTATGCCCCCGGTTATGAGTTATTTTCTATAATTTCGTTTTATGTTACCTTTTTTTCTAACTATTTATTTATGTTGCACAATTCATGTTTAATGTCCGTTTACTTAAGTGTATGATTCGTAAAGTGTGATAAAGTTGTACTCTCTAGTCCCCTCAGTGAACGTGATAATTTAAGAAAACTTCTTACAAAATTAGAAACTCTCCCTTTTTCATTTATATGGTGTATAGGTGTGTTGTTGATACTATTATTGTGCACCTAAATATTTGCACGTGACCTGTGTATTATCTGACTTCTGTGTCTGAACTTCAATCACACCTTGCACCTTATAGCCAAATAATAAGTATTTCACAGTCACATTAATTGCTTTTCTTCCCAATCTGGAAACCCTTATTTATACCTTTACTTTGAAAAAATTTTCCAGCTCGTATACTGAACATGAGGGAGTTTGGTCGGTCTCATACACACGACTCTAGACAATAGGAGCAATAGTAGTAGTAGCTTCACTGACTGGAGTGAGAGACTGGATATGCAGTTTCGTTTTCACTCTTTGGTTTGCCCAATCCTAATTGCAGTATGGGTATTTTTCAGTGTTTCTATATATATTACACTTACTGCTTGATTAAAGATCTAACAATATTCCATCAAAAGTTACATTACAAGTATAAACATATATCATCAATAATGGGTATGTGAACAGAAACTGAAAGAAAATAAATGGAGATATTGAAATATTTGTTACACCTGAAGAGTTGAAACGACATGACCAGTGTAAAGACATGAATGGGTTGATGTTAGAAAATCACTTAAACATTGCAAATGACTTAGAGGACATCGACTACAAATGGACAACACCCATGAAGCTAACCGTTTATCATCAGAAAGTTTAGAAACATCATCAGAGAAAAGAATGAATTGATAGTCGAAGACTTTAAGGACCAATATATGATTGCATATGTTGTGCCTGGTAATCTAGTGCGATAAATTATTTGGCAGTAACTGAGCTTATAGAGTATTCATAGTTCAAGTTTTTGGTGTTTGCAAATTCAATTAGTTTTACTCTCCTTATCCTCAATCAGTGCCTTCTTCTTTAGAACATCACGGGATATCTAAAAGAGCCCGTTTACAAGACAGAGGTTCCCCTTTGTCATCACCAAAGGGTTTACCTTTAAATGATTCTGCAATTGTGAAATTTGGTTGTCAACATCATTTCAGCTCGTAAAATACTATGATTTTCAACCTGATTCCTAAGTCGATTAATAATCCTATGTTCAGTCACCCGTTTATCTTTTTTTGAGATATTGTATCACAACACTCCATTTTTTCAGAGGGACCCAAAGAATCCCATTACGTCTTACTCAAATCAATTTGACAAATTTACTAACATTTTTTATTGGTTTTAATAATTGAATATAGTTAACGTTCCAAAGACCAGAAAGACCTACTGTAAAGGTAAGGCTTGTAAGAAGCACACTCAACACAGAGTTACCCAATACAAGGCCGGTAAGGCTTCCTTATACGCTCAAGGTAAGAGAAGATATGACCGTAAGCAATCCGGTTACGGTGGTCAAACCAAGCAAGTTTTCCACAAGAAGGCTAAGACTACCAAGAAGGTTGTTTTAAGACTTGAATGTATCTCATGTAAGACTAAGATGCAATTACCATTAAAGAGATGTAAGCACTTCGAGTTAGGTGGTGATAAGAAACAAAAGGGTCAAGCCTTACAATTCTAAGCTTGATCTCATGTTTATTACTGTTACAATTGACGAGGAGGAATATAATGATTACTATTGTTCAAAGATTGACTTTAATTGATATTTGAAAAAATTTAAGGATTTGGTCACATTTGGTCATTTAATTGAATATATTTTTGATTTTTTATTAGTCTGTTTTTCTATTTATATAGTATGTTGAAAATTTATTATAATTATATTAATAGCTTATAATCTTTTAAATACTTTAAACAAAGGTTTTTTTACTTTTTATAATTGCATAGAAGTAATCGCATATCATATAATGAACTCTTATAAAATCAATTGCATATGAGATCTGAGAGTTCCTCAAATTATAAGGAGCGGTAACCCTCCTTTCGTCTCACAATGATTATGTCACCCTAAATTGAAGATGATCTAATCAGTGATTAATAGGAGGACAAGTTCAGATTTATATATCTTAACACTGTGTATAGCACTGTTTTAGCTCAAGGTAAACGGTGTTAATAAAACTATATATATTGAAGCTACCTTTGTTAACTTTCAAATATCTTATATATATGTCGCCACCATGTATACATTGATAACCAGAGATATCCACTCAAGAAAGACACGCTCATCACCCTTAGAAGGCACCCTCAGCCCAAAACAAATCAGTCTCGAAATCAAATCAAAGCAAATTATAAATCGAGCTAGTTTGGTGTATTTTCTTTCTGCTATATAGCCCAGTATAAGCGAACCTTTTCTTTTATCTTGACTTTTACAGACAATCAATATATTCGGTTTCGCTTTGATAATATTTATTGACTGTTAGATTGTCTTGCTCTCTCTTGTGTATTTTTTGGCTGTCATTTGGTTATTATAGCATTACTCTACTCAAACGATTCCAATCTAGATCCTGGTCAATACTGGGAGACAGCAGTTAAGTAATTGGTCTTTTTAATTATGTACTCTTCAAACCCAGACAACCCGTTGAATAACGGGCAACAACAACAACAATATGCCAATAATCAACAGCAAACTCATAATGTGTATCAAATTCAACAGCAACAGCAACAACAACAATTACAGCAACAACAATACCAACAACAACTACAGCAACAACAGAATAGACATTTACAACAACAACAACAGCACCAAGTTCCTAATTCACCATTTATTTCGAACTATATTAAACAGCAAAACTCCCAAACTGATGTTTCTCAGATCACGGCTTCGTCTCCTCATCCACAAAGCAATTCTATCTTCCAAAATGCCATTCCAAATATGCAGCATCCTACTCAACAGCAATTTCAACAACAACAACAACAACTTCACCAACAACACGGATTCTATACTTCATCTTCACCTACCAGAAATTCTCAATTTGCTGAAAACTATGCCCAACCTCCTTCGAGTCCCTCAAGAAGTGTGAGATCCGCTAATTTGGCTCCAGTCTCATCTAACTCATCGTTAGTGTCTCCACAGAAAGCCCAATTGAAGCAGCCTGACTTCTCATATTCTAACCCAAACTCGAACAACAGTAATTCCAATTTGAGTTACAGGCAAAGTATTCAATCACTTCAAAATTTTCAACCCCCTCCAGCGCCACAAGCCCAATCTCAACAACCACATGCTGATTATGTTATTTTTGATCGTCATCCAGAGTGGTTTTCCAAGCCATCGCAAGACAAATCAGCTGCCATTAAGTTGAAGTTAGAGCATTTTTACAAAACCTCCATTGAACATGCTATTGAAAGAAACCAAAGAAGGCTAAGTTTTGAGCAAAAGTTAGGCTTGGAAAGTTCGGGTGAACGTAAAAATAGAGAATTACAGGTTTTTGGTAAAAATGAATCCCAATTCTTAAGATTACGTAGAACTAGGCTCAGTTTAGAAGATTTCAATACCGTCAAGGTTATTGGTAAAGGTGCGTTTGGTGAAGTTAGATTAGTTCAAAAGAAGGATACCGGTAAGATCTATGCTATGAAAACTTTACTAAAGAGTGAAATGTATAAGAAGGACCAATTAGCACATGTTAAGGCTGAAAGAGATGTGTTGGCAGATGCCAATTCTCCGTGGGTTGTGTCACTTTACTACTCTTTCCAGGATTCATTATACCTCTACTTGATTATGGAATTTTTACCTGGTGGTGATTTGATGACTATGTTGATCAAGTGGCAAATTTTTACAGA
The DNA here is from genome assembly GCA_003707645.2 of Ogataea trehalophila. Lineage (NCBI taxonomy): Eukaryota > Fungi > Ascomycota > Pichiomycetes > Pichiales > Pichiaceae > Ogataea > Ogataea trehalophila. The sequence continues at coordinate 169,263 of PPKI02000031.1, forward strand.
AGATGTTACAAGATTCTATATCGCTGAATGTGTCTTGGCTATCGAGGCCATTCATAAACTGGGCTTCATTCATAGAGATATCAAGCCAGACAATATTTTAATTGATATGAGAGGCCACATAAAACTTTCCGATTTTGGTTTATCGACTGGTTTCCATAAGACTCACGATTCAAATTACTATCGTAAATTACTTGAGCAAGATGCAACTACTCCTCAAAATCAAATGGCCGGAAGCAGAAACTCGGTTATGGTTGATCCAATCAATTTGACTATGTCTAACCGTCAACAAATGCAAACTTGGAGAAAATCCAGAAGATTAATGGCATATTCTACTGTTGGTACCCCTGACTATATTGCTCCAGAAATCTTTGTGAATCAAGGGTATGGTCAAACGTGTGATTGGTGGTCATTAGGTGCAATCATGTTTGAATGTTTGGTTGGTTGGCCTCCATTCTGTTCAGAAACTCCGAAAGAAACCTACCGTAAGATTTTGAATTGGCAAGAAACTTTACAGTTTCCAGAAGATATTCATTTATCTCCTGAAGCTGAAGATTTGATTTTGAGATTGTTAACAAATGCTGAAAATAGACTTGGTAGACACGGTGGTGCTGACGAACTGAAAGCTCATCCATTCTTTAGGGGAGTTAACTGGGATGAGATTCGGAACGTTGAAGCTCCTTTCATTCCTAAATTACGGTCTATTACAGATACCAGATTCTTCCCAACCGATGAACTAGAAAATGTTCCAGATTCTCCGGCTTTGGCACAAGCTGCGAAGGAAAGAGAGATGATGAAGAACCGCGGTGGTAATGCAGGCCTACCTGAAGACACTAAAGAAGATTTACCGTTTATTGGTTATACATTCAGTAGATTCGAATACTTGACTCGTAGAAACGCTCTTTAGTTAGCTGATCAACTTCTTTTTTCCAATTGATAAGTTATAATTCAAGCATGAATCATCCTTTTAGACTATTCCATGTATAAGTATTCATTCTTTCTTTTCCTGCATTCAGATCATCTAAACATGCTATTTTGTCATTCTTCCTCTTGCTTTTTACATTTACTTTGTTATATTAGATTACATTTTTGTTTTTATATTCAATATGTAAATATAGTGCTCTTTTCGTTCATCGTTTTTTAAAGTATTTATTTGTTTGGAACATTCTACTTATTTCGGAATCACATCGTTCTATGTTTTTGTTCTGAAACGAATATCAAGTTCAGTGGTTTCACCGTAGTCGGCTGCCCAAATCATCAGCTATATGTACTGGTAATGGCAGAACTACCATTCCTGAAATCTCTTATCTACTTGATTACCGATATATCATTACTATCCAAGTTAAATCACATTGAAGAAAGCTTTTAAAACAAAAGTGTTGTTGCAAAATATGCAACATTATCAGCGACAAGTGAAAAATCTCAAAAACCAAATATTGCATATTCGTGGTATTTTTGTCCAAATTTAAATGAGGCTTCTAGAGAGTCTACATTTTTTGGAGCCAAGCATCTGCTATGTACGTAATGTTACGCAATAATGGTTTGGATCAAAAATATGAATCTTGCAGGCCTTATAAAATTTGGAGTTGAACATGATGATGAATCTACAATTATAATCTAGTATTCCGTTTATAATTCGACTCATTTTTTAAAAGCAATAGAAAAAAGACATGAACACACACAATACTCCCAAACAGTAAAAAGTATAAGACCACGCATTGCTGCATACCTCATGCAAACTTTTGACAAATAATAAAGTCTTATTCCCGACCCAAATTCAAAACAGTTTGGATGGTTTATATCCTTACCCAAGATGGCAAAACTGATCCAGTAATAACCTCACATTGGTACATGTGTGGTATGCTAAAACCAAAAAACGCAAGCGTAACGATATCGAGTATGGAGAAAACGTTATCTATCCATTTCTAGTATCCTTACCTTTTAGGAGTATGAGTAGCATAGCTACCATCCAAGTTAGTTTAGTCGTGGATACCTCTTCGGGATTATTAAAATATTATTAGCTATAAGTGGGAATCAACAGGTATATTTATGTTATTCATTCCATTTGAAAATTTAGTGGCTAATTCGTCATTATCTCGTATAGTTCTGGATTGACTCCGTTATGACATCGTCATTGTTGTGTCTTATTTTGTAAATACTTCAAATTTGAATCAATTACAGAGAATCTCACTCTGAATAAAAGTGAAATTCTGAAATAAGATGGAAGATGTTCAAATAAAATATCAAATTTTTTTCAAATACTTTTGATTAAAATCAAGCAGTTTCAAATAACTATCAAATCAGCATTTACAGCAAATTAGCCCTTATGGCCAAGTTGGTAAGGCGCCACACTAGTAATGTGGAGATCCTCAGTTCAACTCTGAGTGAGGGCATAATCAACTGAAGGTTCAGTTACCGTTTTAATTTTTTAGGTTGATTAGCTTTTTCTTTCATCTGGTTATGAAACTGAAATATAAAACACATTCAAGAGCTTGCTGTTTGCCACGATTTCGAGATCACCCTTCTCCTACACTAATTATAATTGAAGAAGAGACAAACTGCGTTACTAACTTAGAATTTAGAATGTAAAAGAATTAAACGGAAAGGGCAGTCTGATCCAAAAATTTAGATCTGGAAGCTGAATAACACAAAAACTCAGTCTATCCACTTAGTTTACACCTTTCAAGCTCGTTCGATTAATTATACAAATATCATGAAGCTCAAAAGTTTTAGCTTAAAATAAAGTTGAGCAAATAGAGTAAAGAGTGATCCTGTAATTGATCTTTATTCACTTCTTTTCCTTTCATCACCTCCTTTCATATGGTAGATGATATGTCATCATAAGGAAGACATATACATAATTGCCAGCCAAAACCCTTCTGGAGGGCTGAAGAGATCACCGATGATTCTTCTGAAGTTGATTATTGTACTAGTAGGTTATTCTCCTGATAGCTTTCTACTCAGGTGGCTATAAATTTGAATAAATTAGGATATGTATGAATTATTTATTATCACGAATAAGCAATAAGGGATATATGTATCCTTAGTTATTTATTAGAAAACTTTTATTTAGAGCAAGATCAATTTATAGAGAATCAAGATATTTTAAAATAATGGGTTGATACGAACCTTATTTGATACAACTATTAATTTATTTGATAATCTTTGTATCTTAATCGATAGGACAAGTAACCACATAGGAATAAAGGATGTACACAAAAATATAAACTTCGAAGGGAGAGCGTTGGGGAGGATTTCCTAATTTGGTATCAAAAGCAAATGTCCTAATATGAAATGGGTCGCACCAATTTGAGGTCTACATCGCCTCAAGACGACTAATCCTTACATGAAAGTAAAGAATCTGCATAAAAGTTGTGATGATTTGATTGTTATTTAAAACTATTTGAAATAAAGATTAAAATTCTGTTTGATGATCCTCTATTTAAATCAATAGAGGATGGAACTACACAGAAATAAGAAGTATCACACTCGAAGGGAATTCTCAATAAGGGAATTCGAAATCCGTAGTGCTCGAATCAGGAAATAGTCTAAATGAAATGGGCATCGGCATAACAGGACAACGCGTCTCAAAGAGATAAAGGACTTTTAGGTGAAGAGTCAAATCCTTTAACAAGGCTATAATGATTTGAGTACGTTGCTCATTTTATTGTGAATTTCTTCTTAATTATTCTATTAAAATATCGAGGATATATAAAGAAATCTTCTATTAAAAATTTTCTATCTAGTTTTGCTATATAAAACTTCCCTTCCCCCTTCTTCTAAAGATACCAGATTTTAATTTCTTCAGAAACAAGTGGGAATCTATAGATCCATTTATATTAGGTTTCCATCTGGAATTTTAGTGACTAATTAGTCACTAGCTGGTATAACTTCGAATTGACGTTTTATTACCCCAATTTGATTTTGTTATGACATCGTTATTGTTGTGGTTTATTTTATGAATATCACAAATTTGAATCACCAGAGAATCACACTCTGAATAAAAGCGATGTTCTGAGATAAGATTTTCTTGTTTTTCCTTTTTTCAAAATGATTGGCATCTTTTTCTAAGGAACAAAACTTCAATTATTTATAAAAAGATATGATTAAAGACAAACTAAACCTCAATCACTACCGACTAACTACAAAACAATAAGAATAAGATGAAAACTGAACAAAAGAATTTTCGAGAAACCAAAAGAAATATTAAACTTGACTTACCATTTTGTGGCACCTGGCTTTCTTTTTCTCATAAAAGCTGAAAGGGATCGATAGTTATATAGAACCAAATAATCAAAAAGTTGATACTTTATTTGATGATCATCCTATCTTAATCAATAGAGGATGAAGCTAAACAGTGTCGGAGGGAATACAAATATTTATATAACAAAAGACAGAGTATCCACGAAGTTGTCGAAACTCCAAAAAGGGATACTTTAATAAAAGAACTAGATCTCTTGAGTTCCAACGATGACAAATTATCCCAGATGAAATTATCTCAGATGAGATTACTAATGATGGTGACAAATCATTACAAAGCAGATTACTAATGAAAGAACCTGCTCTAAAGGTTCTTATTGAAAAGGAGCTCTGAACTGGGAAGCCAAATCCTTACAAAAGTGTAAGGTATCTATCCTACATTCTCATCCCTACTACAGTTAACTAACTGTCATTTCTTATCCCTCCTCTATTGTTCCTTTTTTTATCCCTTATCTATTGTTCCATTTCTTATCCCTTATCTTATCCTTTATCTATTGTTACATTTCTTATCTCTTTGTTTTAACTTCCGTCTGTTGAATTGTTCCTTTATGATTTTTACTATATATAGTTGTGTATTTCCCATATGTTTAGTCAGATTCCTTTCCTATCGATTATAAGAAAGGGCATCAAAGAGAATATCAATTTATTACTCAATCAGTTTTAAATAACTATCGAACCCTTTCA